>WBNO01028054.1:8771-114447 GCA_013400575.1 Peucedramus taeniatus
CTCGGCCCGCCCTGCACCCCTGGCCCGGGCTGTGCCCCCGCTCTCGGCCGGGCTCCTCCTGGGCAGCCCCAGCGGCGCCGGCCCCGCAGGGACAGGGGTGTAGGACTCGCGGGTCCTGGGGAGCTGCTTAACATCCCCAGCCTGCTCTCGATGGAGGCTGTGATATATGTCCCGTTATAGCACAAACTTGGAACGTACAGTTTTTTCTCTTGTATTTAGAAAAATTGTTCCAGTCGTATCCAAGTGTCCCAGCTTAGCAATATTCCCTTTGTCTCCTAATCCTGATCTCTTTTAAGGGAGAGCATATGGTTCTTCTTCTTCCTTATGGTGTTTTGTATTCTGTCCTTGTTTTTATCTAGTAACGTTGGCAGTTTTTGTAGTCTTGGAGTATTTTACTAATCTGGGTCTAGGCTAACACATAACAGAGACTAGATTTTTAAAAAAGAATGTTTTTGAGGCTTTGACGTTCCAAATTTTATTTTGTAAATACGTTTCCACTTATCATTAAAAAACTATAGTAGTTCTTCCATGGTTGTACATATATTTGCATGTTTTCCATTGATATTGTCATTATACTGTACTAATCACTACATAGTGGTTGTTTACTGAGGCTTTTAAGTGAAGCTCTACGTGTACCCTGTATTTTACATTAAATACTGACTTGTGCAACCTCTTCAGAACATGCTTTTTGGGTGTATTTCTAACCTGTGGTTAGATACTAGCTTCCCATCCTAGCTGCTCCAAGGACTGGTCATCTAGTAGGGACTGGTAGGTTTGGGATTAGGAAAATGTGATTCTTTACATAAGTAAGTGTAACTTCTCAGAAAATAAGTTGACATGGTACTGTTGTGGTTTGTTTTCAAGCATCTTTTAATCTTACTGTACTGTCTTATGCATTTATAGTGGTAATATTTGCTTAATCAGAAGAGAAAAAAAGTGTAAGGGAAAAAATATGGTGTGTGTTAAACAGCAGGAGAGAAAAAATGCATCTATTTAAAGAGTATGTGGGAAAAATGTTCATAAAATATCAGGTGGAAAATGTCACTTAACTGAAGAAACTTCTCATTACCTTAGAAGGGTTTAGCAGGTCAGTTTGACATGTGACTCCTAGCAAGTCATTAAGAACCTAAACAACTTTGGTTTCAGGCTTTTTCCAGCACTGTCGTGTTTATTCCATTAAAAAAATTCTGTGCCTTGAATTTACAGGCTTGAATTTAAAGGCTTTCTGTGAAGGAGTTTTGTGCAGTGCAACTGTGTGTGTCAGTAAGGAGCAGCAGTGAATGACCTTACATTGAAATACTGCTGATAATTTATGTTTCTGGTTGTTTAGTCTATCATAGGTAGTTGTTGCAATTCTCAGTTGTACCACTGTTAAGTGAAATGATTTTTCCTTTGCTTTGCACACTCCAAGTGTATAATTGCCAAGTGAGAAGCTGTATTAAATAGCTTAGTTATTGAGGCATTTAGTGATGGAGCTCAATCATATGTCTTGTCTCATCATTTTTAACATTTCTGGAAAAAGAGAAATAGCAAATAGAATTATTTGGCTCGATGTTATTATGGATTTAATGTGCAAAAATAACTAGATCTTTATTTCACAGAATTTGGGAATGTGTCCTAATAAGGGCTTTTGTTCTACAGCTGAACAGCATGTGACTGCTCTGATGTTTATCAGTGTTTCTAACATACTTGTGTAGTGAGATTACATAGTGAGATGTGCTGTCCTTAGTCTCATACAGAATGAAGGCTTTACACTCCTAGTATTTCCAGGAGACTTAAAGTTCTCGTGGGTTTTTTTTTTTGGTTGGTTGGGGAATTTTGGTCCATTTGTCTGTGTCTGGTTCTTCCAGATCATTTTAGGTGCTTTAGGTTGACTTCTGATCAATAATAGTTGTGTGGTTGATACCAAGTGGAAAGCCTTATACTCTGCTCTTTTTCCATAAGGGAAATAAGAAATGTGTTTCTTAATGTTTCTAAAAGTACTGAGGAAGCTGGAACAGAAGTCTTTGCAGTCTGCCCTGCTTCCAGTTGTGCTTTTGTTTTATTTTTTTTCTTCTTTTAATTTACATTTCACATTTCCAAACCCCTCTTTAAGATCTCTAGGATTAATCTATTGAGGTTTGCTTTGTTTTGGTCTTCCCAAAGTCTTTTGGGAGACTGCACTGTGTGGGAACTGATGATACAGGTCTCTCTGGTCGTAAGGAACCAAATTTGCAAGAGAGAATTTATTCATCAAGTATTTGGCACTTGCATCCATATATAGAGATTGCATTCACAGTTCTAGAAATGCAGTACTGTAGGACCTATTGTTCCCTTTCTCTCAGGTTAGTTTAAAACTAATTGGATTATTCCAGACAGATATTTGTAGACCTTGTCCTTAAAAACCTTGAAGAGGAAAAATTCTGCCGCTTCTGTAGGCGTGAGTGAAGTTGCAGAAACTGAGAAACTTTCTCACTTCTGTAGTGAAGGTTTATTTTTTTTTTTTAGTTTCCAAATTAAGTGTTCTTTGCTGTAAGTCAAGCTGCTGCTGATAAGAATTTTCTCCTGGTAAACTTTACTCTAACACTTAAGGGTATATTGTTCCAGTTTTAAGAACACTGTAAATATGGTTTGTGGTTGAAAAACTGCTGTGGTTGTAGAAGAACCATCATGGTGGTTCCAGTTTTCTCAAAACCTTCCTTCTGTTCAAGTAACTTTAAAAGACACTTCAGAAGTGCAGAGCTGAACATTAAATGGTGTGTTCTTATTGGACAGTTGTGTTTCAAACAAAAAGACCTTTAAAAAGATTCCCTTATGGAGTGTGCAGCTTTGTAATCAAAATACTTAGGGTTTGGATGTAGGTTGATCATTTATATGGTTTGTGTTCAAAATCTGAGTATTAGTTAACAGTTTAGGTTTAACTGCTTTCCCTTATACAGGTCATTGGTTGTATCTTCCATCCGAAAGTTTAGTAGCTTAACTTAAAGTCACTATTCTTTAAAGTTACTTCAGTGTTTTGATGCTTAAAATGAATTCAGTTGAACACAGAAATACATAAAGCTCAGTGAGTCCAGTCCTCTGCCCTTTGCAAGCATAGTGGGATCATTCCCTCTGATGGCAGAGTTCCTCCTTGCGTTGCTTGTTTCAGCAGCTCCATCACCCACCCCATGTTAAAGTTTTAC
Source organism: Peucedramus taeniatus (assembly GCA_013400575.1). NCBI lineage: Eukaryota > Metazoa > Chordata > Aves > Passeriformes > Fringillidae > Peucedramus > Peucedramus taeniatus. The sequence continues at coordinate 11,933 of WBNO01028054.1, forward strand.
CTGATACCGAATTTCAGTATTTTTGCTTTGCATGCAGCTGACTGCTTTGTCTAATGTTGCTTCAGAAAAGAGTTGATTCTCCTTGTAGCAGTGTTTTAGACTGCTATTAACTGCTCTCCAGTTTTTTGGTCTTTTGAACCTCATCACAGGATGTAGGAATGTGAATGTTGGCCAAATAGACAATTTGATTGTCCAATATTTTAAAGATGTTTTTAGTAGTTCAGATTTAAATACAATATTTAAACACAAATAATTGGTTTTATTGGAGGGGTGCACATGTGCTGACAAAGTATCAGTAAGAAGTGTAAAACCTCATCTTTATATCTTAGTAGTAGAGAAGTGGGATTTTAGTAGTCTCTTGTCATGAGAAGTAGCTGGTTTTTTTGCCTAAAAAGGATAATTCTGATTTTGTTTAAAACACTTCAGTTAGAAAATTTGAAAGTCGGAGAGGAAAGAAGTGTTCCTGAGAGTTTACCTGTTGCTACATAAATTATAACATCCTTTTTGTTGATGTTTTAGTTTTATTAGCATCTAGATATGTACATGAGAGCTGAATTTTTCAGAGCTAGTGGTGCAGGGTTTTTCGTGTGAATTGAAATGTCTCTGAAGTATCTCTAGTTTAGGAAGGAAAAACAGGGAGGTAGCCCAAATTGCAAATTGGAGGAGCTATGCAACTGGGTTACTGTGCCACAGAGAAATGAATTGAAGAGGGAGGAGAGTGACAGAGCCTCCTGTGTATGTTTGTGTTTGAAACGTACTCTGCCTGTGCAGTGGTGTTGAAGTTAGGAATGTTATCTCCACAGCCAAGGAATCTAGAAACACCAGAGATAGATTCTGTCAGAGAAGTTTTGCCATGCTGCTTAATTACTTATAAAATAAATGTTCTAAGAACATTTCAAATTGAAGGCAGGGTGTGTCTTGTCCAGTTGTATTTTCTGAATTTATTGCTGTTTATTTTTTCATTTTGTGTCCTGGGTGATAGAACAAAGCAGATTTACTAATTGCCTGGACAGGACAAATCTGGGAGTGAATATAAGCATTAGTGTGAAATACTCTTGGAAAACTGGATGAATGACCTGAACTGTATGGGATGCAGTTCAGTAAAGAGAAACACAAAACAGTACCTTTGGGTAGAAATAATAAATTTAAATATGAGAAGCACTTGGCTGGGCAACAGTTCTGTAAATAAGCAGCTGTATCACAAAGTGAACACAGTGGAGTCGTGACAATTCTGTGAAAACCAGGATCTCACTGGGATTTATGAACAGGATTGTTGTTGCATGTGAGAGAGAAGTTCTGCAGTACTCAGTGTAAACCCTCAGATAATGCAGTGTCTCTTTTCTTGTTACTCTGCTTCCAACAGATTTGGGCCAGCTGAGAGTATTTAGAGAAGAGTTGCAATAATGACCTTTAAGGAAGGACTGAGAGAATTGTACTTGTTTAGTCTTTAGCAGAGATGGGGAGACATAATAATAGGCTTCAAATGTGGTAAAGTTTGCAACAGAGAATAATGTAATAAACTGTTCTCTCTAGGTGGGATAAGAAATAATAGTCCTGAGAAACATAAAAAGAAATTTTGATGTCAGGGAAAACTTTCCAGCTCCAGTAAAGATTATCTATCCAGGACAGATAATCACAGGGTTATATATCTGAGGGAAGTAATGGGATATCTATTGCTGAAAGTGCTCTAGAAAAGGTTAAATAACCTCCTTTTAGAGGTGATTGAGGTGTAGTTTTGTGTCCTTGGCATAGGAGGTAGGATGACTTTTTAGCATTAGATCTCTCATCATTTTTAGATTTTTGTAATATTGCTGGCCATGATTTAAAAGAGTAAAACAACACAGTGGAGAAGAAAAATGAGTGATGTAATAGTTGTAAGATTTAGTAAAAAACCTCTATCAAATATATTCATCAAAGGGTTTTTATTAAGTATTTATTAAAGCTGTCTGTAATGTATTATTGAAGGTAACTTTAATAGAGCCTTCATTTAACATCTTTGACTTGCCTTTAGGAGGTTTTAGTGATCCAAAAGAAAGAAACTGAGCTAGAGTCAGCGTCTTTCAGAAGACTTCATTCAAGAGAAGCAAAGCTCAGAAGATAAATTCTGATGAGCCAGGGAGTCAGGTGCATTCCAGGCTCTGAAATAGAGCACACCATTCACCTCCATATAAAATTGAGATTGCAGTTAATATCTGAGACATGTATGTTGGGGGTTAATCACCACTAATAAAGTCTTAAGGTTCCTGAAGGGTTTGTTAAATATGTTGTTATTTAAAATCAGTTTTGTGTTCCATGTATTAGGAATAAATTTCAGTCTTTTATGCCCATTGCTATCTGATAGTATAAATAAGCTTGAACAGAAATGTATCCTCTCTATTACATATAGTAGTTTTACACAAAATTTATCCTTTGGGACTCTTTTGGGTGATTTAAAAATATTTTATTAAACTGGAAGAGCTAACCTTGATACAAATGACTTAAAGCTTTTTAGAGTTAAAAGTACTGAACAATTTGATAGAGCTTTTTGAACTAAATTCAGTTTAATGCCTTATTCTGTGTTTTTTTTCTATTCAAAATCAACTGCCTACATCCCATGTGACCTTGTTCAAGCATTTCTGATTTTTGAAATTTGACAAAGCTGCCTCAGGGTTAAGGGCAAATGAAGGATAGGCTTTGTGCCACATATGTCTGTGCTCTGGAATTAAGGAAATGGTTAAAGTGAAACAAATGTTTAATTCTCAATGATTTAAAAGGAGTGTAGAGGATTTACATAAAATGATGCTTTCAATCTATTATAGCCTAATTGTAATTAGACTTTTAGTACATTTTTCCATCTCACCAGTTATATGGATTAAAGTTTATGTGTACTTCCACTGCACAGGCTATCACCATTATTTTTGTTATAATTGATGGGAAATTTTGACTAAACCATTGGGAAGCAAAGTGTTGCTGACTGACAAGGCACTGGGTTTAGATCTTGGTGTAGTGTTTGCTTATATAAACCTGGAAATCAATAAAAGAAGAATGCAGATACTGTTCACCATATTGGACTGGTGTCAGAAAATGAATTTGTTCCCTTTCTCAAGTATTTTAATTCTTCCAGGGATTTGCCTTCTATGTATCACTGCAGTACAGAGGCTTTTTTGTAGCCTATTATACAGGGATCATGGTGTCTCATGTTGTAAGGGCAGAAAGGCTTAAGTCTTAGGCAGAGGCAGATGCATCTATTCCCTAAGCTCCACCTGAAGAGCTGGAACTGAGATGCAATTGTCAGACAGAACTGCTTGGAAAAGGCTGCTTTAACCTGGGGTTTGGAGCAGCAGTTCCTGCAGAGTTGACTGGAGCAGTGTATAGGTGGTGACTGACTAAAGATTTGGAGTAGAAAGCTGTTAACATTTCAGCAGATGCCATGGTTTGTTTGCTTTGGGTTATTTTCCTATTTCCAATGTAAAAAAGAAAAATTGGCAACTTCAAAAATTGTATCTTATTAATAATTTTGAAATTAGAATATATTTGTACATGTTTTCTTTTCTACCCGTTAACTTCTTTTCATTTACTTGTGCTTTCTATGTACATGTCTCTAAAAGTCAGAGTATAACTAGCAGCAAGTTTTACTGGTTAGGGATTCATGATTGTATTGCTTTTGTTAGTAATCTGTCTAATTGTCACTTGAAAAGATTTGACAATATTTCTGTGCCTTGCTGTGCTGCCAGCACTGTTCTTTGGGGGTTTCCTTAGAAGCTAGACTTCAGGAAAAAGAAAGCTAACTAGATGTTCTCAGGTCTTCTCAATCCTCACTTGTCAACATTTCTGGTTTTGTTTGGTGTATTTATTTATTTAGCCTTGGGAAAATAGGCAAAATGAGAAGCCAATATAGCTTATGGGTTTTTTTATTTTTAACTAGTGTTTTATTTTCAGCAGAATCATGATGTTTATTGCATCAGTTTTCTGGAAATTCTGCTATATTCAGTGCATTCTAAAAAAGGCAGAAAGACTAAAAAAAATCTTTATTCACAGTATTATTGTAGGGGCTGCTATAGTGCAATTACTTTTTATGTGCGTGGATAGTTTTAAATGCATCTGGGAGGAAGTGGTTTCTAGCAGAATGAAGTGTAGTTACATAATTTCTCTTAAGTGAGGTCAGGTGAGAGTTTTCTGGATCATGGGAATTCAGTGATCCTTTGTTAAGAGGATTCCTAAAATACTTCAGATGAAAAAGGTTCTTCACATTTCTGCTATCTGACAGCCAGTGCTGAAAAGGACAATGAGAAACATTAATTCCTTGTATGATGTCCTAGTGCAAATAAAGCTTCCCACACCTCCCCCATCCCAAAGTGAAGTCTGTCTTTTTCAGATTTCTTGACACGTATTTTGGAGGTCTGAATTGTTGAACCAAAGTGTATTTTGCAAATCCTTGAAAATCCTCAATTCTCATAAATGGATTGCTTTTTGGAGTACAGTTTGCTGTCAGGACTATTCAGATTATACAAGCGTTCAGGAGCAGATTTGTTGCTGTTAAGATCTTGATATCCAGTCTCTTGTTGTTCTGACTGCACCTCAAAAAAAAACCAAAAAACAACCAAACCTCACCAACAATACAGGTAAAAAATTTCTTCTAAGTATTGATGAATTTCAGTTACATCTCTCATGATCTGAAAATATCTCTGGTTAATTCCAGCCCAGAAGCAGTTTTATTGGAAATTCACATTAAGGGTTGTTTTTTCCTTCGATCAGTATTCTGAATATAGAGAGAGAATGTTTTGCCTCTCTTTTGGATTCTGGAGGTAAAAGCAGGCTAGTTACTTTTATTTTATTCAGTGTGACTCATGTCTCATTGATTTTCCACTTGAGAGGTAACTCTGTTGATCAGACTTTGTGTTCTGCTTTTAGGGTGTATCTCATAATTGAATTAGTTACAGTTAGATCAGCTACCCTTTTAAAAAACTTTTTAGATTATTGTATGTCTGTATTTACTTGGCCAAAGAAATTACCTCAAAGAAACCATCCCAAAAAGTCAGGAGACTGTGAGAAACAGGAGAGCTCTGGAGAAGCTTACTGTGTGATATTCTTGGTACCATTTTCAGTTTTGATTCATGTGTCACTACAGCTTTGTTATATGACTTGTACCAAATAATCATGTGGACGTTTCTTCTCATCCTGTCTGTTTTGTCAGCAGGCCTGATTTGCAGACGTGGCATGAGCTCCAGTTTAAGTTCTGTTTGCTTCTCTTCCTTTAAATGTGCCCTTCCTTTGTGTGGGTTGTAGCAAGGCTTCCCTGCTTGCTTCACTGCTGCAACTGCCTTGAAAGGAAAGTTTGCTTTTCTGATACTTAAAAATTAGCTTCTGTTGAAGTGTGGACAACTGTTGCCTTTTTGACCCTCACTGACCATATTTTTCATGGTGAAATGTTAAAAACAGCCCAGGAGTTTGAATCCATAACAAATAAGAGTACAGAAAGTTTGCAGGGTTTTTTTTTTCCCTCAGATTCCTCTCTTTGTGCCTCAGATTCTGTTAGTGAAGACTTGCATCAGCTGGATCTCCGTTAAGTTTTCAGTGGAATTTTAACAGTTTTATATTAAAGTGAACAGTTAACCAGAATAAAAATAGAGTAAAATATGATGCTGTGAGCTCTGCTGTGTGGAAACAGACATGAAGAATGTTCACCAGCATTCAGAATTCCATAGTATTACAGGTTATAGCTGGGCAATATATATAGATGGAAACAATAACCTGCTGGAATTAGTTTCTGTGCATCAGTTAGAAAATACTTTTATCCTCAGCATGGAAGTTGAGAGTTCCAAGATAAGAGGAGTACCTGTGCTGCTGAGGCTTACAAAGCATAAGGGAGAGCCTGAGAGAAGGGCTTCACATTACAGCAAACCTGATCCAAGGACTGTCTGTCACCAGATGTAAAGTCGTAGGCCCTGTTTTCCACTGGCACCTGTGCTTATTTCACCATTACAGTGAGCCTGTCTAGGAAGCTAAGCTAGAAGAAAAATAACTCTTTTGTAAGGACTTGTGTTTTCCAGATTAGCTTACTATGAGATCAGATTGAATACAAAAGCAAATGCATGGGAAAAATAGGAATGATGTGCCTGAGTTACAGGGGACTGGAATTGCTTCTTTTTGTAGATTAAATCACTTAATGGTAAATGAAACCTCACCTGGGAAGTGTTACTGCAAAATTAAAGAGAGAATGATTGAAGGCTCACCCCCAGCCTGTGAATCCACCCTGTTGATAAAGGAATGGGAATGTTGATGGGTATAGTTTTGATTGCTGTGATAGGAAGATAGAGGGAAAGTGGTGTCTTGGACAAAACAATAAAGAAGGAAATGTACTTTTGGGAAGTATCTAAATGAATGTAATTGAGCAGGGACAGAGAAAGGACCATTGCAGTAGTTCAGATGCAAAATGATGAGATCCTTATGAGAGTTACCCACTTGGAGTGACAGTGAAAACCTTTGGGTGTCAAGCCAGCTGCTGAAAGAGGGTTCAGTCTCTAAAAAAGCTGTTTGCTGTGTTTGTCACCTTCATTGGCAATGGATGTCAACCTTTGACATAGGTCCCTGGAATCACCAATGTATTTTTAACTATGATTCTATTATCTCACACATGAATTTGCATTTTTATTTCCATAGTGGCTGTTTAAATACACATACATTGCAGAGTTGTTCCTTTCTTATCACTTAGAGCCAATTAAAAAGTGTTTTAAAGTTTTCCTCAATTGAACAATGATAATCCAAACTGTATGCATGCAGAACTCAGAAGGGAAGTAGCACCCACCTTACTGGCATGTGATTTAAGAGGGGCATTTTAAGTCAAAATAGGCAGATGTTTAGAAGATGGTCATTTCAATTTTGGTAAATGCCGATAATGATATTTTAATAAATTTTTTTTAGTGATTGCAGGGAAAAAAACCTCCTCTAGTCTAGTGGTGATACAAATCTGATGACTCTTTATTTCGCCACTGTCTTGAGTCAGAAGAATCTCAAAAAACTGAGCAAATGGGTATTAAAATAGAAACTCATTGTTAGAAATGTGAAGTAATGCATAAAAATAAAAGAACTTTATGCAAAAAAGCCCAGCCCTGACTTGAGATCTGCTATTAGTGCTCAGGAAAGTCTTCTGATAGACATTTCTGTAAAGACATCAATTCAGTTTTCACTAGGTGTCAAGTAAAGTAAATAGAGTTGAGTATTAATAGAAAGAGGTCATGACATAAAATATTAACTATTCTGTGGTAAAAATCTATGACATACATAGGCCATGCTTTGAATATGATTATCCCACACTGATCTGTCTGCTAGACTTAATACAGAAAAGGGCAGTAAGAATAATCAAAATTCGGGATAGCTTCTTTATGCAGAACACCAAGGAGATAAACCAGATAAAGTAACTATTAATTCTAGGATCTTACAGCAAAGGTATGTCTTCAAATACTGTGAAACTTAATTTTTAAAGGTATGAGAGTTTTATATAGGGTTTTTTTTTCCTACTGTTATCAAGGAAGGAATGTGTTTAATTACTTATTGCCCTAGGAGAGATAATATATCACTGCATTATGAGAGCTTTGTGTGTTCAAGATACAGCAAAGGCTGCCTAGGAGATACATTCTTACTGTATTTATTTTTCTTCTTTTATGGCTACAGCATTGTGCTCTGAGTAATACAGTTGTTCACAGCTGAATAATTTCTGTATTTTTTTGCAGAAATTTTAGATGTTCTCCCAGATAACTGGCAATTGGGGTTGGGGTTTTTTTTCTATAATATTTTTTAAAAGGTTAAGCAGTTTTAGGGATAGTATATAAACTACATTTGTCAAGTTAATCCTTACTTAATATTTCATGTCATCTCTTCAGAAGTACTTAGTCAGGAATGAGCACAGCACTTGTTTTGCTATAGTCCTGTTAAATTTCTTAGAATACTTTGTAAAAACTGTGCCTTAGAAAGAGCCAGTAAGGCTTTTTTAGGACATCACTGGCAAACTGTAAGTGATTTATTATTAAAAAGAACCATATATAAAGCCTTATTCCTCATATCTTTACTCTATAAATGTAAATGTGCAAAAGCGAACTGTTATAGTTTCTAACTTTGTAACTGCTTTTATTGATTATTTTCAAATTCATACTCTAAAGATTCCAAAGTCTAATTATGGCATATTTGGAAAGCTACTGATCATACTGGTTTTGGTCTTGTAAGACATAAACATTTGGAGTAATCCTATCTCTGTAGCTGAGGGATAAAGTAGGCAAGAAGTCAATTTTATATTGTATTTGTGTAAGTCGGTATCTAAGCCCATAGTAAATAATGCAGCTGTTTAGTCTAAGCTTTATCTAATTTCTCCAAATGAGAAGTTTCTAAATGTGTTGTCATTTGATACAGTATGTGAGCAATCCTGGTGTGCAGCTCAGAGACAAAGCAATAAAAATAATTTTGACTGCAAGTGCAGGTTTTTTACTGCTGTGATGGTTTGGCCATTTAGGGAAGTGTCTGAACCCTGGCAATCTGCTCATGTTTGCTCAGGATAGGTATGGAAACTACATAATTCACACTCTCTGACCCACCTTCTGGCAGTTTCCTCCTGCTTCCTGAATCTGTGATAAAATGTGCTGAAGGTATCTCTTTTTTTTTTCCTTTTTTCTTGTGCTTCAAGAAATTCTCTAGTGGCTGAACCTGGAACTTGAATAGCCTTTTAATGATTCTTCAGTCCTTTAACCTGATGTTACAGGGTAATTGCAAGGAATGGTAAAATGAGTGTCTCCTTTTTATTTATGGAAATAGATACTATCGAGAATTTTAGATACCATAACCAGACATGTATTTTTATATAAAAGGTTAAATATTCTAATTGCTATTCTACTAAAATGTGGTCAGAGTTTGTCCTGAATTATTGAATTAATAACTGATGAAGTATAAAGTCCATTGAATACTACCATAGTCATGAATCCTATTGTCTTCAGACAAAAGAGGAAAGTAAAATCTGTGAAAAATTACTTCCATTTCAGAAAACTAAAATGAGAAAAGGCAAGATGCTGTTTAAAGCCTCAAAGTTTCTTGTGTTTTATTAAGGTAGATAAAACTGCAAACTTGTTCCTTTGTTACTAGAGCTGAGTGTATGTATTTGCAACTTCTATGACATTACAGTTGCAAAGGCATGCATTATGCATGTGGTAGCTTTCCATCATTAATAATACCATGAGGCTTTTTTTTCATCCCTGACAGTGTTTCTTAGGTAAAGTCAGAGAAACTGAAGTAGAAGGGGAAGCTCTGAGTAAAACACAAAAAATTTATTCTGCCAATAAAAAAAAGGCCAAGAAAAACAGAAAAAAGCCTATTGAAGGCAGAATGGAAAAAGTTAAAATGAAACTGCTGTGAGAGTTGCACTGGGTATCTAACCTTGCCTTTTCTTTTTTGCCAGGTCTTTATACCCATTTGTAAAAATGAAAATACAGAATTCTCTTTTTACAAAAGCATCAGTGGGATAACCTGAATGCTAAAAATTTATCGGAGCTCAAGGGAAGACAAGGAAAATTCATGGAAGAAAAATTCACTGAAGTTTAGAAAATAGATATATATCACATATGACTTAGGAGGACTCTGAGCTAAAAATATTTGGAAGCTATAATGGTATTATACACAGCAGCTCTTGCCTAACCATCTGCTTATCACGGCTGTTGGAGACAAAGTACTGACTGCAGAGACGTGTGGCTTTGCTCTGTGTGAGAAAAGAGGCTTGAAGTTTAATAATGTTGGGCATAATTGATTTGCATTTAAATTTAATGAGGGAGAAGTTTTGAAAGTGAATAGTCAATTAACATGCAAAGGGAATCAAGTGTCTCTGTGCATAGGTGACAGATATGCTCATGTGCTTAGGCAGTAATAAGTACGTCCCTTTTGCTCTGTAAATGTAGTGCAACATCTCAATATCAAGAGAGATCTTAACAAAGTCCTTGATAAAGTATTCAGCTGCTGGGACAGGGTAATAGAATCAGACTAAATTTTTCACTTCATAGGCAATCTTTCATTTTATACTTGAATAGTGATCATTGTTTTGAAAGTAAATAGTCTCGTGTAGTTGCAAGAAATTGTAATCTGAGTGTTGCAAAACAAAACCCTGAAGAATGATAAATTCAAAGCAGATTATCTGACTGTTCCTTATATCACAAAGTTGAATAAAGGAAGCCAAAAGAAAAGTATGTGCAGAGTAAACTGTAGTTGTATTTCAGCAGTGTGTTGACAGGTTAATGGTAGGTTTAGAGTAACGGTGTAAAGTCTTAGAAATGCTTTGAAATGTATTTTAAATCTATCAAATATGTATATTTAGCACATTAATAAGATACCTGGAGAAGAAACAGCTGATGAGTAGTGATGTTGTATGAAAAGTTGTACTCTCCCAGCTTAGTCTTTCAGGGGAATGAATTTGTGACTTTATGTGTGTGAATCAGACTATTCTGAATTTTTACCGTGCAAGGACTGTAGGAACTGCAAAACCTGTGAGTTAGCCTGCATCTAGATGAAGAATGAAAGTGGAGCAAGCCTAAAGGTTCTTTGTCAGTGGTCACAGGAAAAGCAAAAACCTGTAGGAAAAGAGCAAGCAACTCCCTGCATTCTTACAGGGCAATCACGTTGGCAATTAATTAAATTTAATGCCAAAATATTCAAATGAAAAAAATGTTCATACTGAGAAAATAAGAGTAACTAAAAGGCTGAAATTTTAAATGTAAATGTTGGCTAGACAGAACTTCCTTTGTATTTCCAGTTGGTACTGTAAGCATAGGCCAGACAGAACACAGACATTGTGGGAAATAAAATGCAGCATATTGTTTATCAGTGAATGTGCTGGCCTGCGAAGACCTGAGCACAGCAAGAGAGGAAAGCAGAATGGCAATCAAGTAAAACAAAATTACATGTGATGTGGTCATAGTTCTATTTGAATTATATATATTAGACTAGAAAAGTAAATTAGGTTACCAATGTACTGTTAAATCAAGGAAATTGTGGCTAGCTGTCCTATCTGAAAGTAGTTGGATATGAACAGTAGCAGCTAGGAAAAGGTAGTGTACTAGTTGAACTGGGAGCAGTCTTACAATAGTCAGTGTTTTTTTTGATAAAGATCTCTATTAGCAGTAGATGTGCTGTGATTAAAAGGAAGGGTATGTGATAGTGTTTATATTGCATATTGTTTTGTTTCCTGTGCCTGAAGACAGGACATCAGCAAAACAGAAAGCAGCTGCTCACTGCCCCTTTAAGGGCTTTTAAAAACCACGGTTCCTAATGCACTTAAAACACCTTCAGTACTTGCCAGTGGAAACTCCCAAGCCAAGGAGACTGAAATATGCATAACAGTCTTCTTACTCAGAAAGCATAAATACAGCCTGAGCATACAGTGAGAACATCAGGCTATAGAGGTGTATTGAAACCTCTCTGCTTAGCAAGCTCAGTGTCAGTCACAAAGCAGAATTTGGAAAGCATCTAAGAATAAACATTTTCAAGTGCTGATATCTGCAGTTTTGTCAGGATGCCCAAGCATTGGAGAAAATTTCTGTCTGTCTTCAAGTACTTCTGGGGAGAAAGGCACATTCTTTGTGTAGATGATGCTGACATCCAGCTCACAGAGCAGGAGCGTGCTCAGAGCTGCTTTGAAAGGCTGCAACGCAAAGCTGTCATGGATGGCTAAATATGGCTGTAGCAGTTGTGCTGTGTATTAGACCAAACTGCAGCATGAGGTAATGAAAATAAACATTCTATATGAAAGGCACAAGGAGGGATGGGTCTTTTTACTGCAGAGCCCTATTTTAAGAACTGCCACAATATTGAGGTTCTAGCATAGAGTACAGTACTGAAACATGTCAACAGCTGTAGCACCTCAGACAGTTTCTTTAGAAAATAGATGTTTCTCTGGCTGTTCACCAGAGAAATGACTTGATGTAATACGATTTTATGAGTATGTCAAAGTCAGTTGTAATGGAGCCACATGAGCATTTTAAAGAGCTGGGGCTCTTCAAAATAACTGCCAGTCAAAAAGTGACATAAGGCAAGTAATTTACAATTGGACACAATGATCTTAAGGATCTTTTCCAGCCTGAATGATTCTGTGATTCTACGGTAGCAGGCTACTACTGTGTTTAAATTAATGTTTAAAGCATGCTTGGCTTATAAGCTTGTCGGTTACTTTGCTGAGCCCCTTGCATGTGAGAACTCGTCTGTGTGGTGGTGGTGACTGGTGCTATGATTATACACACAGGATCAGCTGGTGTGCCAAGGGATGCCTGTGATTCTGGAAGCATGAAAATGCACTGGGTGAGAAGACACAGCATGGCCACAGCACAGCTGTGACAAACTGCATTTTTTTTTTTCATGGATTTTGGATTAGTTCTGCATGCCCTCCCTGCCCCCAGAGTCTCCAGAATATATTTTCAGCATTTGGAGTGTGATTTTGATCAAGTGTTCAGGTGTCCCTTTATTTGTTTACTGTTGTCACTAAGTAATATTTGAATCCTTAGGCCCACTTAGCAACTCTCCTAAATTTAGCTGAGAGTAAACATCTCAGAGCTGTAGAGAGCTTGCGGCTTTCACAAAAATTGTAGCCCCCCTTTTAAGGGGGATTTGAGCCCAGTTATTATAGTCCAAACCTGCTATACATGGTTTGCAAGCATGTGCATTGCAGCCAGTGCATGTATGGGTTGGAATTTGCCTCACCATCCTTAAGGTTTGGAGATGGCCAGAGGAAGGAAAATGACATTTTTCAGAAGACTGGAGGTGCGGTGGAATGTGTGGCAGAATGGTGCCATGGTTAGGACTACAAAGCCAGCCCATCGCTGATCTGCTTATAGAATAATGTGTATCCCCTAGGTAGGGGAAAAAGCCTAGACTGAGGCAAAAGCATTATCATATGGAAAATAAGTGGTTAAAACAGTTTTCTTGGATGTAAATAGCTGGAAAAACAGCCTTCTCACTTTTTGTTTCTTTGGGGAGAGAGGGCATATTTCAAATTTTGAAGAAAAAATTAAAAACATTTTAATTCTGAAGCAACATTGAAGATGTTTTACAGGAACTGTTGCATACCTCACGTGTCCTTTTTCTAAACTCTTGGCTTATGTTTGCCTTAGTATAATGCAGGAGCACTTCAAAGCACAACCCACGCAGGGCACCTGGCTGTGTGTGTGTGGTGCTGCTCTGAGTTGTACATCAGCCTTGTGAGGCTTATGGAGCTGATGCTGTAAATTTGCATATAAAAAGCTGTATTAATTGTTGCATTTCAAATGCATGCCCTTGACTGAAAATCATCTGGGATAAAAATATGTTCTAGACAGTATTTCATACAATATACACTTTACAGTTTACTTCATAAGGTGGCATGTTCGTAGTCACTGCTCCAAAAGTAAATCAGACAGAGTAGTAATTTCCAGTGTAATATTGTACAAAAATGAGCAAACTGGTTTATCCTGGGGCTTTTAAGAAAAAGTATAGGAGCATTGATTTTCTCCAAGTTGCTTTTCATCTGTAAACTGCTAGCAGGATTATTAAGTACTTGATGAACTCGTAAAATTGCAGCCTACCTATGGGAAAAAGCAATATCTTTTTATGCTAGATATTTTCTGTATATTGTAATAATAACTTCTTCAGGAAATAAACAATAGTTTTCCTATTTATATAAAACTGTGTTCTGTGTTTAAAAGATTAAATATTATTGGAGTTTTCTCCTAGAGTAACAGTTTGATAAATGGTTACTGTAATTAAGTTAGTGTAATTCATTTTATAATGAGCTTTTCAAGAACCTGTTTGATTTAATGTATCTCAAAGATGTTAGTTCACGTGTATTGGTAATCCTGCACAGGAGATACTCTTTGGATAACAGGACAGCTAATTAGCAATTGAATGGTTCCACATGAAAAAGGCATATTATAATTTAAAGTGGGACTTTCACCTAGGATGATAAGGTAGATTGGGTAGGTGTGGTGATCAGGATGTAGAGGGACGGCCAATAATTAAGGCTAAGCATAATTTTTTTAACTGGGACATGGAAGTTATTTATGTAGTCTGATTTCAATTTTCTTGATAAGTTAATTGTATCAGACAGTAGTGGCTTTATTGACTAAATATTATTCAGTAAAGTAGGTGATTCCGTAAGGGTGTTTACTTAAAGCTACTGTCTTTATTCAGGACAAGTGCAAATTGTATTAAATGACCATTTTTTTGCATTTTTGTGTTAAGATGACATGCTAAAGGTGGTTGAAGTGTGGCATGTGGTCTCTTGTTCCAAGGGGCTGTGGCATACTACCTTACAAAGTTCACATCTTCACCTTTTGCTGTGGCCTTGTGATCCCATACTTGTGCTGCAGCACATTGGCTTTTAATATGACCCACAGGAAAAATTGATTCATCTGGAGACATATGAAAAGAAAAGAAGAAAAGATGATCTTTTTGACTCTGACCTATTTGTAGATTTATTTCAGAGTATAGTTCCACAATAGTTGTGTTGACAAAGTTGTCCCAGGTATTTGAGACAGATAATTGGGATGAGTGCTGGGTGATGTGTGTAGGCAAGTTGGGACTAGGTAAAATCACAGATTCTGCCTGTTCCTTCCAGTTATTCCCAGTTCCAGTTTTCCTTTTTTACAGTTGTGTTCTTTCTGACTTCTAGCAATTCCTCAGGATTTCCTGTGTCTCTTTCTCCAGTCAGCATCCACTCATTTTGCCAATGTAGCTGGTCTCCTTACCTGTGCATTCACATTTAGCATTCCCTCGGCCTGCCTTCATCACAGCTCCACCATGATTTTTGTTCTCAGGCAAATGCTTCTCTATGCCGAATCCCAATTTCTTACTCCAAAATATGGAGGAAGAAAACCTTTTTGAAGAAACAGTCACATGTGTCTTAAGCAGCAAGAATGGTTTAAAATAATTTCCATATTTGTGCACAGAAATGAGTAATTATTTTGACTGAGAATTCAGGAGAGAGACAGCAGGGTGGGAATATCAGTCTGAGACAGATGCTTCAATGTATAATTTCAGCACAAACTCTAATTTGGCCAAGATACAAGAAACTGAAAGCAGTTGAAGTGTTTCAGGCTTTAAAGAGAAGGAATTTGATATAGTGGTTGCTTTTCTGGAGTTCTGCTGTAAAGTCACACTTCTATAATTCATATTTAGGTTTATATGAAGTAATTTTGCAATCTTACCCTGGAATGTCTGGCTGGAAGAGGGGTGATGCCTATATCACACCCATCCTCCCAGTAAGTTTCCTCATATAGGTAGCCCAGAAAAGTGAGAAATACCAGTGCTGTCAGCAGTTCTGATAGCACTGCTGAGGGGAAAGGGTGCAAAGGAACAGATGTACATTGCTGGTCATTGTCATGCAAGTTTCTGGTTCGACGTTTTTTTGTGGTTTTAGAGAAAGAGTAAGACAATGTTAGACAGAGGTTGAGCTTTTGTTTGTTTTCCTACATCCTATTGTTTAAGTACCAGTCCATTTTCCCTGCCCATTACATTTTTTTCTTCCAGAAGGAAGCAGACACAGCTTTCCACGAGAAGATTCTTTCTAAAGATTTTTTTTCCTCTTATGTAAGAATAGGTTTGTCTAGCCTAGTGAACCCATCTCTTTTAAGGAAGAAAAATAGCATATTGAATTATCCATTCTGGTTCTTTGCAGTTTTAGTTTTGAGTAAAACATTTTCCTTGCTAGTTTGCTAGCTTTTAAAACCTGTTGACAATTTTTTCATATTTTTCTATATTTTTCTTTTACTTTCTTTATCTTACTAGGCTTTTATATATAAGGTTAATATAAGTAGTCCCATTCTGACGAACTATATTTTGACCATATGCAGTATAATCCTGCTGTGTTGGAGAGCTAAAATCTCAGAATAACTGGTAACATTTATTAATTTTTATTGCTTTTAAGCTTTTGTTATCGCTTTAAGCTGCTTATTGTTACATATTATTTCAAGTAAGATCTTCATAATGTCTTTTGGTGGAGGTTATTTCTATCATTTGGAAGTACTGCTTGTTTTGATGTAATGTAGAATCAGAAGAATAAAAGTGCTGTTTCCAGAAAACTGATTTCTTGCTAATGTGGTTCTGTGAAACTCAGTGTGTGTAGGAAGAGATGCTGGCATACTCTAGATGTGATAGACTACTGAATATAATTTGTTAAATGAAATTCATCCCTAATTTAGTAATACTACTTTGTTAGGAAGTGATGTATTTTCTGTGTGGAGATAATCCAAAATCTTCATAATCTGGTGTCTGTGCAGATTCTCATCTTTTCAGAGGTGCTAATTTTTCTGTCTTGGGCAAATACTTCTGTAAGGGATTAGATTCTGTTTGCATAAATAGCTGCTGCTTTCAATTTTTAAAAATGTACTGTTGTAAGTAACATTCCATTGCTCTGCAGAGAATTTAAGAACTGCTGTTTCATACCACAGAGATCCACCAATTTATTACTTTGGGCAATCATATATGTGTCACATTTGCTCTTGTAAATGGTAACTTTGCCAATAGCAGATATTGTCTCTGAAATAATTTGGGGATTTACTGAAGTATGGTACTAGAGAGTGCTCCTGCTATCAGATATCTACAAATGCCATATCTGACCACTAGGAAAATTTTGAATCTTTATCACTGCAGTATTATTATCACTGAGCATATTGATTGTTAGATGCGACTCAGAAGAAAGATAACAGATTATTTCTCTTCAGTATGAAAATGATTCATTATACTCTAGATCAGATGAACACACTATTCTGTTTTCTAGGGTTGAATTGTTGTGGAAGACTTTAGATATTGCCCATTTTCATCAAATAACTATTGGAGACTTCTCTTGAAAGTCTGCTCTCCCCCACCCCTAGTACACAATTTTTTTTTTTTAATTTGTTGAATGTTTTATGTAATATTAATTTTTCCATCCTAAGTTTCATATATATAATTCCAGCACAGTTATAGTAGAGGCATCTGTTGCTTTGGTGGTTTCAGGTCTGGTATACACCCAGTATTTTCAGGTATTGACTGCTTCTTTTCATTTTCTCTTTTCTAGCTTAGGGCCACGTGGAACATACTTGTAACTACATCCATGTTTCTTTAAACAATTCAGTCCATTCCTTTAAACAATTTGGCTTGTACTTGACTTTTAGATAGACAGTACTGGCATAACCAGCAAAAAAAAAAAAAAAGGTTATTCTGCCTGTTTAGGAAGGGTTTTCCCCATTCTGCTGTCTTTAACTGTTGGTTTTCATCTCCCTGTAAATTTGTTTCCTTTGTTGCTAGAAGTTTTCATGCACACAGTTCAGCATTCAGTAACTTTACTAAATAGGTTTGTGGTTAAGTTAAATAAAAATTATAGCATAATGTGAATATGATGATGTGTATTGGTAGAGTCTGCCTAAAGCTGAGTAAGTTTAAGGGTTCTTAAATGCAAAACTGCATACCCAGAAATGCATCCTATATTGTCATGAAATGCTTGCTTGTATGTAAGATGTACAGACAATTTCTGCAAGCAGTTGAACTTCAGTCTCACTCTTAAGATTGCCCATACTGATTAATGTGTGACTAAATATTTCATGTATGGTTTCAGCAGCAACATTTGCTCACTGGCTTCTTACACAGGTCCTTCCCCACAAGAGACAAATTCAGAGTCCCTTACTTTTTCCAAAGCTCTGTCTGCATTGCACTCTATTTAACCTGTAACTTCTTAATTTTTAGTGAGCTCTGCAGACCACAGTGTGTTGTTTCTTAGCTGATTATCACTCTTCAAACTTCTAGTCTTTATTGCAGTATTTCAGTATTCTTTCTTAAATGTTGATGTGGTTCCCTGAAGAAAGGCTTTTAGACCTAAATGCTTATTTATTTTCCCTTGCACTTCTTATTCCAAGACATAAATAGTTTCTAAAATGAGTGGTGTCCAAAACATTAAATTACTCTTCTATTGAATTTCTCTGCCACAGAAGATGTGGTTGTTCTAAGTGGAAAATGTCATTGTAATTGGTTATGCAACGTAAAGGCATAATAGTTAATTTTCAAGACAGTTTTTCCAAGGAAACGTCTGCGAAAAATGATATAATTGTTCGTTTGTTAAGCCTTTGTAAATGTTGTTTTCTAGGTTTTAAGCATAATTAAGGTGCCGTCATGTCACTGTATCCTGATTCAAGTTTCCTAGTTTTTTAAATTGTTATTCCCTCCTTCATCCCTGCAAAATGCTAAGAGACAAAAAAATTCTAAGTAAAACTTTTTTTACCCACCTTGGTTTCTTCTCTGAAGATATTTACACAATCTT
The DNA here is from genome assembly GCA_013400575.1 of Peucedramus taeniatus. Lineage (NCBI taxonomy): Eukaryota > Metazoa > Chordata > Aves > Passeriformes > Fringillidae > Peucedramus > Peucedramus taeniatus. The sequence continues at coordinate 30,198 of WBNO01028054.1, forward strand.
TTTGCTGTGTCTAAAATGCTTCAACTGTCCCCTAAGGCACAGCAGGGGTTGTGTCTTTCCTGCTGTGAGTAAAATAGAGTTGTTTTGGGCAAAAGAAAATCGGGAGAGATGAGGTGTACAAATCTGACAAAATACTGACATTACTATTCCAGCCCTTCCTGAAACAACTTATTCATATGTTCTTTACTTAGGACTGGTAAAGCAATTAAAAATGATGAGATTAGGCCACATTCTGATTGGCTCACTGTTAATATTTTGTTTAAATGTTTTGTTTAAATGTTTTTTTTGTTTTGTTTAAATAGATTTTGCATTGTTACCAAAGTTACTGAGCTAGTATTTTTATTTGGTATGTTGTTCTTTTGCAAAAATTGGTCAAACTCTGTCGTACTTTTGGTGTCTCCAGATGCATTAAAGGAATCTTCAGGAAAGGCAACAATTAAGAGTCACCTGCATTTTCAAGTGGTTGTCTTTGCCTCCTTCTTCCATTCTTTGTCTTGTTATGATGATAGTTCTCTGCTGTTTGTTAAATTGAGAAATCCCACTGAATAAATGAAACCTGATTTGATTTAGTTATCTACATAACAGAATTTATGATACTTCCTGTAGCATCACTGGAGAAAACATCTTCTGTTACTGAACTTCACTGCAATTAGACATAATTAATCTCTTCTCCTCTTATGCAGCTCAGTTAATATTTTGAATTGGCAACTTAATGGGGACTTAATTTTCTGTTCTTAACAATATGAAATCCAAACTAGGTTGAAAGTAAAGACAATTTTCAGCAATCTAAATATAAAACCTATGTAGAATTAAGAATATGGAGGAACCTGTCAGCTTGTGTTTTAGATCATGAAGTTTTAAATTGTCAAGATGAAAATAAGGTCACTTGTATGAAGTCAATAGAACATGAAGAAAGCTTCAATAACCATTATTCTTTAGTGAGTTATGGTGCCTTCATAGTGCTAGATGTTCTTAAATTAAATATGATTTCTGATGTATTTTTTCAAGTAGTAACTTAGTCATTGGCACAGATGCCCAAATTGGAGACGACTGAAAGCATTGTGTGACTTTTTAGTCAAATAGATGTATTTTGTCTTTCAATATGCAAAATATTTCACTTCCACTACAAACGATGTGCATTGTTTTCCTTGGATGAAGAATAAGTTTAATGTGAACTCTAGAAAGCATTTTAGTCCCATTGTATCTCGATGAAGGTTATTCAGGGATTTGGAGCCAAATATAAGTTTAGAGGTCTGCTGAGTTAATTAAACAGCAGTTTTTCACTGTTTATCTAATTATAAAATACAGTGGATTTCATAATTCATTAGTTGTAGGAATACTTTCCACTATTTGTTTTCTTATGTCTCTTCAAATACCTTCTGAAATTGGAACACTCTAATGCAACTCCTGTGAATTCATTTGCTTGCACATTTAGTGTGATACAGTGAATAACTTAGAAACCAACAAGAAAGACATTTTACTTTTGAAACTGAAATTTGCATTTCACATTTTTAATTACTTTATAGCATAGTGATCTTTCTTTCAGTAGGATGCTTTTAAAATTGATCATTTCTTCTTTAAAAAGCTGTTACTCTTTTTATGTTGCATTCTTCATTTTCAGTGTGGTAATTTAAATGTTTTATTGATATCTTTGTCTTTTTCTCAACAGTTTTCAAAATCTGATGATGTGATGGCATAAACTAGCGAAGCATTTGGATTACATGATGGATATCAACAATGGTGATTGATATTATTTGAGTGGTACAGTAAGAGTCTACTGTATGAAATGCCAGAAGTTTACATTTCTTCTAGTTTTGCAATGGTAAGTTTTTTTACATTTGTACTGAGGAAATAATAACTTATTTTATTGTCATGTAAGGTGTATTTCTTGAGAAAGTATCATATCAGCAAATCAGTAAAGATTTCTCTCTTATATATGATTCCTAAAGTCTGTCAGAATCAGAACTAATTACTAACCAAAGTATACATTTGAATTTGGTTTGGGTTATTTTATTGGTACTGATTTGAAATGTCAGTTACTCACCCCTAATGTGTGCTGGCTTTAATTAGAACAAGGGGGGAAATGGAATATGTAAATAAACCCTGTTTTTCACGTTTGGGTTCAGCCCCAAATGGGATCACTCTCCAGATGGTATTGAGCTTGCGTGCAAAGAAGGAGAAGATGCAGGCAAGTTTGTCCATGTGGGAAATAGGTGTAAAAACCATTATAGAAAACATACAGTGTTTTGCTCTCTGCAGTCAGCTGCTGATGTTTGACCATTTGCTGCTTGACATATTATTTATATTTTCTCTTAAAGCAGAGTGTGTTGGAGAGCTCACGCTTATTTAATTTTAAGTGGGGAGAATGAAAGTTAGTGCTGCAGCATCTCTTTAGATGTATTTTCAGGAATACAAACAGTGCACCCTTCCAGGTATTCATCTAAGGCAGCAGGAATAGCTAACAAGCAGGAGGGTTGTAGAAGCACAAATAAATCAAAGTTTTGAGAACATTTGAGATTTTCACTTTATAATTGTCTTTTTCTTTCTTGCACAAAATGATGTGCTGTTGTACACAGTTGTGTATGACCTACATCACATGTACACAAAATTAATGTGCTTTCTTCTGCAGTTTTGTCCAGAACTACACCAAGCAATACTGTTAGCATACATTGCTTTCCTTAAGAAATACTGCTTGCATTGTGAATTCCTAAACACACAATACAGTAAATACTGGTGATTGTTAAACAGAATTATATTGCATGAGAGTGTACTTGTCTTGTCCCATTCTCTTCTCTATTCTAGGACCATTTGACACTTAAGTAGTAGATTTGTGACAATTTATGAATTTATGTTACTTTTTTCCCCTTCTTTGTTGAAAATGAAAAACGCCTCTTGAGACAATTTTCTCCATTTGTTATTTTCAGCATTTCTAAGTAATGTGAAAGGTTTGTTTCCATATTTTAAATTTGTATTCTTCACATCATATGACAGTTGAACGGGTTTGTATAATCTGGAATTTGGGTATATGAAAAAGGGAAGGTGTGCCATTATGCCCAAATGTGAATCTGTTCATTAGCAAAGCCATTATGACAGGTCTGTGGTGATACAGAGTTTGACACATTGAACTTTTAAAGATTAAATGAATAAAATGGTGAGACTGAACTGAGTTCTCTTAAAAATTATTTTGTGGTACTGGGCAGGTCAAGTACTCCTGCATTTCACCCTGAAATGTGAAATACAGGCACTCTGAAAGGAGATGTTTTAAACTTATCTTTGAGTCTGACTTTACTTATATCTGATCTGAGTAGTGATCCATCTCACCAGCTGAGAGGGAAACAGCCTTCCAATACTTCAGATGAGATTCCTGATAGAGTTAGGCTTTTGTTGTCATAAGTGATACAGAAGGAGGAGAGGCCCCACCTGGGTATAAGAAAAAATATTTTTGCTGTAACGACTGGAACAGGTTGTCCAGAGAAGTTGTGGAATATCTGTACTCAGTATTTTTCAAGACCCAGCCAGATAATGATCCGTGTAACTAAATCTGAATTTAGGCCTCATGTTCATTTGAATGGGAGGTTGAATAGGATGGCCTCTCATAGGCCTTTCCAGCTGAAATGGTTTTATGATTCTGATTCAGAAATTTTGTTTTATTTCATTCTTATTAATAATAACTGTAAGTACTTTTTAGTGGTGTGCTTTTTTTTTTTAATTCCCTGCTAAATTAGAATTGCAGTTCTTTTTTGTTATTTATGGGAGATTTGTTTTTTCTTTAAGCAACAACTGAGTAAGCAAATGCAATTTTAATGGTTTGCTTCTTAGTCTGTGAAACCATGTAACTGGAAACTGTGGGATATTAAAAATGCAGTCTCATACCTTTTACTTGAACAGAAAAATTTAGATAATAATACCAATACATTATAATATATGTACAATACATAAAAATAGTGTATTTTAATAACTGGAGCCTAACTGGAACATTCCAGCCTTACATAAGGCATAAATATGAGCAACACTCACACAAGTACTAAAGCCAGAACAGCCACAAATACCAAGTCAGCTACTTTGTAGCTGAGATGGAAAAATTGAATGCACTAAAGAAATACCACAGAAAGAAGCAGTATGAATACATTGAATGGGCTTACTCAGTTTTACATTGGTACATTTGTGACAATACATTTTAATTGGTACATTTGTGACAATACATTCTTCAGATTTGCTCTGTCTCTAGGTGTTTCTAAAATATTTTCTCTGACTGATTTGTTTACATTTTTTTCAAAGGTTTCCCAGTGAGTGGATCACAATGAACATACTTTAGGGACTTGCCATAGTATGGCTGCTTCTCGATCTACTCGTGTTACAAGATCTACAGTGGGTTTAAATGGTTTGGATGAAAATTTTTGTGGTAGAACATTAAGGAACCGTAGTATTGCTCATCCAGAGGAAGTCTCACCCCATCCTCAAATCCGATCCAGGTCACCAAAGAAGAGGCCAGAGTCTGTGCAAACTCAGAAGGGCAGCAACGGTGGCAGAACTACTGATTTGAAACAGCAGAGTGCTCGGGAGTCATGGGTGAGCCCTAGAAAGAGAGGGCTGTCCACTTCGGAGAAGGATAATGGTGATAAACAAACTGTGGAAAATAGTGAAAAAAAACAAGCAGAACCTGTTTCACCAGTTTTGAAAAGAATTAAACGCTGTCTACGTTCAGAGGCACCCAACAGTTCTGAAGAAGACTTGCCCACTAAGGCAGAGAAGGAGTCATTGGAGCATAAAAGCTTAGTGTCGGACAATGATGCAGCCTCCACGGGGACTAAGAGAGCTTGTCGATGTCTTATATTGGATGATTGTGAGAAAAGGGAAGTTAAAAAGGTGAATGTCTGTGCAGAAGGGTTTAATAACTCTGCAGTAGTTGAAGAGGTTGCAGGTTATCAGACTGTCAATGGAGTTAGTGAGAGAGACTCCAATTCTCTTAACTGTGATGACTGTCAGGTTGATGGGAACGCTAAGCAGAACAGTGCTGGTTCCCGTACGCCCAAGGACAAAACAGTAGCAGAAAATGGAAACTCATTTGCTCATTCTTCGTTGCTGCTTAATAGCAGCAAAGAGGACAGTGTTGTAGACCATTATGTGCCTTGCACAAACTCTCAAGAACAGGTAAAGTTAGAGGACCACAAAACAATAAATGACTGCTTGCCTGAGGAGCATGCTAATCAGGCATTTGAGCCAGCTACAGGGTCCTTTTCTGAAATCCAGTCGTCTTTGTTAAGGGATTCGGAGGAGGAGGTGGATGTTGTAGGAGATAGCAGTGCCTCTAAGGAACAGTGTGCTGAAAACACCAATAGCAACCTGAATACTCACCATGACAGTGCATCAATCTCAGGTGAACCTGAACCACATTCTTCAGTGCTGAACTGTGTTTCGTCTCAGATGACAAATATGTTGGAACTGCAAGAACACAGATACACGTTGAGAACTTCACCACGAAGGGCTGCCCCTGCCAGAAGTAGCCCTACTAAAAATAACTCTCCTTGTAGAGAAAACGGACAGGTTGAGGAAAATAATCTTAGTCCTACTGAAAAGAATGTACCTGTAGGTATTAATAATATCATTGGATCTCCCAAAAAGTCTGAAGAAATCAAACAGAATGAAAAAGAGAAAAATAGTAATACAGGGGATCATGGGAGTGATGGACTAAGAAAGCCACTTTCTGAGTCTAGGCTTGTTGCTGGATTTGTACCATCTGCCAAAGAGAGTGCCAACATCCACACTGCAGAGGAGGATGAGGAAGAGCCTGATGTGTATTACTTTGAATCAGATCATGTGGCATTGAAACACAACAAAGAGTATGTGTAACTATGGTAACCATGAATTCTGCTTTTGTTTCTTACCAAAAATATATTATTATTACAAAAAACTATTAAGTATTTAATGTACTTCCACAAAAATTTAAGTGCTTTATAATTTTCATACTCTTCAGTCTTCAGTTTTCTTGTTTCTGCCTCAAACAAAATTAAACTCTATTTAATATGCAGTATGGTACAGCAATGTGGTTTATACATTTCTAGCAATCAGGATTCTTGAGCCAGAATTTTTTTGAGTTTCTTTGGGTATTTGTTTCTTTAAAAACGCATCTGTTATTTATTTTCTCTTAAAAACTAGCTGGAAGGAAATCAAAGGAATTATAACCTTTAATGAGATTTCAGTTATTTATCAGCATATCCAATGGACACTGCAGATAGAACTTACACAATTATCATTCTGCTGTACATAAAAGTTAAAGTTAGATACTTTTTTCAGAGTGTCTTGGGAAACAAGTCAGCATTATTGTGTTCAGGAAGATGAATTGATCAAATGCAGCAACTTTCTCCAAAGTAAATTACATCTACATTGCTGTTTATATTAATTACATGTAAATAGAGGAATATTATTATTGTTATTATTATGCTCTGAGTCATTTTTATGTTTATCATCTGAATGTCTGCAAGTAGAACTGTGGTAACTATACATTGTTGTAAATGTGCAAAAGCTTTTGAAATGAAAGGGTGATTCACTGAAGAAAGTTTACATGGAGAAAATTTGTCTTCAGGTAGTAGATCAGGACACAGTTCTTTATTTCAGTCTTTGTAATGCTGTTTTGACTCCTATGTTTTGCTGTTTAGTAGGTGTTCTGTATTTTGTTGTGAGTTCTGAAAGGCCAAGTGCAGATCTTCAGTTTGCTTCGTATGAAGGGTTGAAGCACTGGTAGTAGTTCAGTGTAAATGTTCACAGCACAGTTACTCTGAATGTGGGGCACGAGGCACAGATGACTGTTAAATCTGATATGACTGGATTTTTGAACTTAGAGTTGCATTGTTTATATAGTAAAATTTTGTTCAGTATTGAATATGGATAAATCATTTTAGTCAGAAAAATTTTAATTCGGGCATGGGTTAGACAAACTATGATTTCAAAATAATGATCAAATATTTGCAGCTTCAGCCATCAGTCCAAAGTGGACATTTTCCCAGTAGATAGAAAGAAAATTACAAATGGGGAAAATGGAGTTGTCTTTTGACTCTCTTAGGATGATTTTGGATCTGTATGAAATATGACTTCATCTGATGTTAGTACACAGATTCATTAGTAATCAAAGTGGTTTGATGTAGGGGGTCATATTTGTTATAAATACTAAAAAATAACAGTAGTTTTTTCTATTCTTAAACATAGATCTAAATTGTCCTTGGAAATTTCAGGTGTGTGCCCTAGTGTTAGCTTTTGAACATACAGAGTTCTGAAGAAGTGGGTAGTTATTGTTCAGATTGGCAGCCTGTTTGTGAGACCTTGTTGGGAAGCTTTTGAAATTGCAAGCAGGACTTGGTGGCTTACAACTAACTTGTTGCCTGAATGCAAAATTCCAAAAGAAGTGATTATTGTTTTTATTTTATCTTTATATTTCTACTTTCCCAAAGGGAAGCATACTACTGGGGGAGGGAGAGTTAGCCTTATCTTTTCTTCATTTAAAAATTTTTTGGTAGAACTGGAAAACTACATGCCATCCTTTTTTGTTGTTTGCGTTTATAAGAAAATAAGTCTGGTATATTGATGGTTCTGCATGGTAATAGGATCCTTCTAAAGAACTTCAGTCAATATTTTGACATATGAGTGCACTTGTCATTTATCCAGAATTTCATGCTTCAAGAGTAAATCAAGTGCAGTGCACTATATCCTCTATCCAGTTTTAAAAATAGCCAAGTTCATTAGAGGATACTCTTAATTCATGTGTAACAGTTTTTGAATAGTATCTTAATTATACCCGTGTTTAATCATTTGGTGCGTACCTTCTAAAGTATTAAACTAAAAAAAAACAAACTCTGTCAGTTTATCTGAAATGTATTCCCTGATGGGTCAGATGCAAAGAATTCCAGGGTTCCCATGCTATTAATGTAGGTTCAGCTGGAGGTAAAGGATATTCACTTTGCTTGTGGTGGTTCTGGCTAAGCCAAGTGTTCTGGTGTTCTGCATGTCACATCTTCAAATGGTACAGTTCTGTTTTTCTGCCCTTCATCAGTTTGGGATTATTATGGGTGATTTTTTTGTCTGGTTTATGTTTCTGTTCTCTTTTAAAAGCCAGTTCAGACATTAGCTTGTTGGCAAGGTTGATGAGGCAGATTTCTCCAAGAAGGCATTAGTATAATTCTTCGGATCTTCCACAGCAGAAAAAAAATACATTCCTGTGTCATAGAAGCAATTTTATATGGCTGTAAATTGATATTATTTCTTGTTACATTACATAGCTTGGTGACATTCGTATTCCTGCAGTTGGTTTTCACTCCAAGAAATTATTGTGACATTGATAAAATATGAATATACTGAAACTTTTAAGAGCTATTGACAAGACTTGCTATAAGAAAAAAAACCTGAATGTGAATGGTCATATTTCTGTATGAATTTTGTTGCTTTTTGAATATTAACATGTTTAAACAATATTCATATATTAATATTTCTGGGGAAAATATATATAGGAAATATAAAAACTATATAATAGGAAAAGTAACTATCACGGATTATGGAATGTTATTATTCAGAGAGAAGGCTGCAATGATGGACGTTCCCACAACTTCTTTATTAAAATAGATCTGTCCTAGAGATGAGATCTCTAAGCAGAAATTTTTATCACAGCATAGACATTTTTGTAGATAATAACAGACTGATCTGGGGGTTGTATAGTTGTGAAGTGTTGTTGATGTTGTCTGTTGCTACACATATAATTGGAATTTTTGTGTATTGTAACTGTTCTCAGAAAAGTATGGTTTGGTGTATATTTGAGAATTTTACTTTTATGTTCTGCCTCAGAAATGTTTGCATTTTCTCCTGAGATACTTTCATCAAGACTGAACTTCCTGATTTAAAACTTTCTACACTGCTGAATTTTATATGCTGTGCTTAGTATTTTGCATATGTCTTTCCTCAGGCATTTCTCATATCACTTTGCTGTATCTTTTTATGCTGTAATTCTATCTCATACTGCAGCAGCTTGCTTTAATTTTCTGTCTGGTGCAGGATTTTATTCTCAGTACTTTCTGCCTTTGCCCAGTGTTTCATTTTTTGGTTTTGTTTTTTTTCTTCTTCTTCTTCCTCTCTATTCCCTTTGGAGATTCATAGTGTTTGGCAGGTATTAGCTTGCACAAAGGGACAATCTGTGTCTGACTCTTAGTCCTGGGTTCTAGAAAATGAGATTGAGGAATTGAGGTGTCACATGCATATAATGCATTTCAGAATGCACTTCTAGGACTCTATAAACTGCAGTTGGCCTTACAGGAACCACTCAGACCTGGAGCAAGATCACTGACATAGAAGCCTTCGGCACGAGCAGTTCCCTACAGACATTTAATTCTAAGGGTTAGGACCTTGTTCAGTAGACAGGTGTTTTCATGTATCTTTATTACTTGATAATATTTAAAATTACAACAGCTGCACTGGCATTTAAAGTGAAGATACATGAGGATTTTAATACATCTCTTAAAACCCAGTCTTGTGGATTCTTACCTACAGTGGGTTGTATTGTTGCAGAGATCTTGGAAACACAGATGACCGTGCAGGATCATGCAACAATCAGATTTACATATACTTAACAATTGATGATAATACTGTTTATGTCTTTGGATCCACCTTTAATATTCACTTAACATTCACAAATGTGAGAAAGAAAAGAAATATTTTTAGCATTTCCTGTGGCATATGTTCTATATTTTATTCAGTCACAAATTTTCTGCCCACAGAATCAAATTAAAGCAATTCTGTATAAAAGTTCACCGTACTGCGCTTGAGTTGTTGGAATAGGATTTAGTGCACCTTGCCATACCAGTTATTTGAGACCTGCCTTAAACACAGTCTTCTTAAAGTGTAACTGTAATGTCCTTTCCAAATTTCTGATATTCTAACTTTACCTGCAACATGTTTTTTCCTTAACTGGAAAAGATAAAAATATCCATGTCTTTCTTCGAATATATTGGCTAATAATAATAGATCCTGAGATGTCAGTTTTAGTCTGTGGGAACTTTGTTTCTGACTTTGTTTCATCTTAAGAAGTAAAGAGAATTGGTGTAAATCAGGTTTCTTTTCGTAGTAGCAGTTTTAATCCATACCTCTGAGTAATTTGCAGAATATATCGCCAATATAAAAGAATTGATGAAGTATACAATTTTAGTGAAGAAAAAGAGAAGTTAATAATTTTAGAAAACCAAGCACAAATGACATATGTATTAGATTACAATGTGATTTAATTCATCCTATGTTCCACAAGACTGGTGTGGCATACAGTGATATTTTTCTTAAATTACATATTAATGTAAAACTAAAACATGAAAAGTCAGTGTTTTTACAGAGAGTAGTTTCTGTCATCTGGTAGATTGGTCTGTGTTCTAAGTAACCAAAACCAAGACTGGCTTTAAGTAAAAATTATGTAGAAGTTGGATGTGACAGGTAGTTGATCCACAAAATAGAAATGCAATGGAAATCAATTAGAAACTTGTAATATGACTTCCTGATCAACTTCAGTTTGCTTTTGCAGGTAATTGTATTATTAAAATCTGACAGTATAACAGGCATGCAACCACATTTATGAAATCTTCGTATTTTACTACAGCTTAACATATGAAGTATCTTGAGAATTTTTTACTGCCAGCATTACTGTTTTATCATGTTCTATAAGATAATTTCTTTCTATACATACTTGTCAAAGGAAAAATTATGTGACACAAAGTTTTTGCAGGACTAAATATTAAGGTTCGGTTTAGAATATTGTAGTTATAGAATCTTATTTTTTAATTACATTAACTATTCAGTAAAGACTAGAGGTCTTATTTTGCAAGAGATGATGCCTTGGGCATGTGCTGCATCAGCTTTTTGCTCCCTAGGAATGGGCACACTCTGGGAGCCATTAAATGTCAGGTACATTTGTCACATTCGTTTTTCTTCCCTGAACACAAGTGTCTTGCTGGCAGCCACAGCATCATCCCAGTGAGCAGCACTGGCAAACACAGTGCAGTCCTTACTTAAATAGTGCATCCTGTGGAAAGCAAAGCTTGATTTGTTTTGGATTTGTGTCCTTTACTCCTTGAATTCCTTCTTGATTTGCCTCCTTTTCTTTTTCTGCCTACATCTATGTAGGCACTTCAAGAGTCCTCTGTTACAGCAGTCCACTCCTGGAAGAGAGTGTGAGCTCTCCAGTGCAGAGATGTTTCCCTGTTGGCTGCCTTGATGTGGTACCTCTGGATCTGTGGGGTGATGGATTGATGGAGGAATGTGACAAGTAACAGTTGAATTCTGCTTGCCTGTCTCTTGTAGTGACAGCAGTTATGGTCTCACCTCCTTTCCAATCTGCCAGTTTTTGGAGAATGCACAAGAATTCAGTTTGTCTTTCCAATTTCTTCAGTCAATGTGGGCCAGAAATCATGGAGGGGAAAAATACACAAATTAAAAAAAATTCCAACCACAAGCAACAAGAAACCTATTATTCTAATACAAGAAAATGTATAAAATTTTCTTTCTGCTTGTTCATTTGGAAGTGTTTACTATTTCTAAGGATGTTCATTAGTAAATTCATCTAAACTAGAAAATTAAGGATCAATAAATAATAAAAATAGCTTTGAGGTGTAGGAAATACCAGTTGGAAACAAATATCAAATGCCGTAGTCTGATTTTCAAAAAAAGAGTGAGAAAGCCAAGAAAAGATGGGGCAGTAATGTATTGACCCTGCACAGCTGTGTGGAGAGTGAGGCTCTGGCTGTGGTTTTGGCTGCTGACACAAGGACACATAAAAGCAGAAGCAGTAAATTGTGGTTATACCAGTTATGTCAGTGTAAAGTTGTGCGGTGGAACAAGGAATAAATTATTGTTACCATAATTGCCTGCTTGGTAGGGATCACTAAAATATTAGTAAGCATAATGGTGCCACCAAGAAGACAAGAACAAAGTGACTGCCATTTGCTTTGAGAATGGATTATCTTTATTAGTCAGTTTTAACTAACCCATCTTGAAATTGTTTCATGACTAATTTTAAGTTTTTGTTCTGGTCTTTCATGAAGTTTTGACAGCATCTCCAGCATGAACTGCAAAACTGACCAGAAGTATCTTTTAAAAACATACTGCACAAGTAGTACATATTGTACAAGCTGCCAACAGTCAGCAGTGAGTCCTAATCAATACAGTTGTTGCTTTGGTACAACAATACATGCATTTGAGAGTTAGAAAGTCCTATTTTTTGGTTTCCTTAAAACTTTGTTCTTTGTAGGAATCGCCAGATGATTTTCCATTTTTTGTTATTGCACATCTTTATTTTGCTTTGGATAGGCTCAAAGCAAAAATACTGTTTTCTGTAGCAATCTTTGAAAGTTTTGTGCTTCCTAAGCCAAGGGCCAGCTGTGTTTGTCCACAGTTTATTATAGCAAGTACTAATAGAAATACATATTTTACTAATTTTCTTCCTTACTTCTAACTTTTCTTCTGCTTCTTTAGCCAAAAAATATTAATGAATAATGCTTTGTATTGCTGTTAGAACATTCAGCCACTCATGATTGTAGATCATATTCTTGTAATTTGATTCTAATATTCAGATATCACTGTAACAGATACTTGAGGGGAATATGTTAATTTATTCCTATAGCAAGAATATACATCTGAATAATTGAGTGTATATGTGTGTCTTGGTTGGGGGAAGACCTGTAGAAACTAATTTAGAGTGAGTTGAAGGAGTTCAATAATCTGTATTGTCAGCTTTCTCTGCTTGTTTTATCCAAGGATTTCTGTGCAATTGGGTCAGTTTCAAGGGAACATGGGTTGCTCTTGCTTTGTCTCTGGACTCTTACTTTGTCTCTGTCCCCTACTGATTGTTTGCTTTCCCCAGAATCTTTCTAGAGAAAAATATCCAAGTGGGCATGCTGGAGGAATGTGTCAGATATTTTCCCTCAGTAAAGGAATCGAGACCATTCTCATTAGAGATGATGAGAGGGAAGGAGAAAAAGTTTGGGTTGTGCTGTCAGTCTGTGCCATTTGTGAAGCAAACAATTTCTGTCATTATCTCGTGTCAGTTCAAGCCTGGAAAATAGAAGAATGACAGGGACCTGTATCTTCTTCCCTACTGAATGTTACTGTCCTGCAGGCAGATGGTTTAGAGTGCCATCAATATCAAAAAGCTGTATTAAACTGTGTTAACTGGGAGAGGATTGATGAGTGCTGTTTTGTTGACAAGACTGAAACAAGTTTGGTGTTTGTTTAGAGGCACAGAGACCTAATAGCTACTAAAAATTCTGAAAAGTTGCTGGAAATATGGGTATTTGATAAGGGTGCTTTTGTACAGCTAATATTAAATCCTGCTGAGTTCTGACAGCTCTTGATGAGAATGAAGCCTCTAGAAATGTATGAGTGGATGTTCTGTTTCTGGGGATGAGTTAAAGATTTAAGAAAGAAGGGGACATCACAAGCTGATAACCAATAAAAGACTATTTAGGCGGTTGAAACACAAAATCTGAAGCTGTTGACAGAAAGGTAAAATTTGAGTGGAAAATGTTTCTTTTGTATCCAGATAGATTATTGCAGTTTGACTTCCTTTTTTGCCTTAGGATTTGTTGGGGTTTTAAAAATGTCCTTTAAAAACGTGCTTATTGGGTTAATTCTGTTTTGTTTTAAATAGATGTGAGGCTAACATTCAGAAACAGTGCTTAGTGTTCCTTTCTTGGCTCAGTAGACTTGAAGAAGCTATATAATGTGTACTTTAGTTGTTTAATGTATAACACAGAGATGCAGTTAAATTATTTACTTACTTTTGAAATACTTTAAGATGTCTGAAGCGTGAATATTAAATATGCATAGTGAAAGTACATAAATGATGGTATGTGTAAAGAGGTTAAGCCAGAGTAGAAAGCAGTTTAATAAGGAGTTGCAGAAAAGGCTGTAAGTAGATTACTTTGGTCACAGTGTCTAAGCATTAGGTAGGTAAAGATCCACCATATGCGGCTTCCTCCAGGCACAGGTGCTTTTACAAGCCCTGACAGGGGTTGATATATATATATGCTCTTATTAATTATACCCTTAAACTCTTTACTGTTTCTGAAAGGAGATCAAAGAAAGACCATTCTGCATCACTCTTGTGCTTTCTAATTGCTGTTGTGTGCTCTGTATGTCCAGCATTGAATCCCACTCTTCCAGAGTGCAGTTAGAGATTTTTTTAAATTTTAGTTACGCGTCAGAATAATTTGCAAGAAACTCTGCAGTGTCAAAATTACTGTACTGTAATTACTTTGTTGTGATACTGGCAAAGATTTCAGGCCAAGCTTAGGAGCTGGGAGCATTTTCTGTTATTTCTGAACTCGAACTAAGCCCAAACAAAAAAAATACACTTCTTTGAAATGCCAGGGTTGTGTTTGATCTGATTCACAGGTTTCTCTTTCTCCAGAGAGCCAATTTCTTTAACTACAGCTCCTTGGGTGACTTGGAAATTCTAAGTGCAGTTAATGTTCCCTTTTCCTACATAATTTACAGTCTTTACATTTTTAATATCCAATACTTTCTCATCTTAGCATCTAATTAAGGATGCTAATAATTTTTTAAAAATTGCTGTTAGTAAACCAGAGTCCAGAGTAATAAATGACGTGGGTAAGGGAGAGCAGGTTGTAATCTGTACTTTGCTGGAGTGCCAGCAGATGGCAATGAAACAAAGACTTGCTCAAATCCTCCTGGTGACTAATAACCAGTTTTGTGTCAGAGCTCTTGAAAATACAAAATAACAAGATTTTTATATATATATTTTAGCTGTGTTTTATTATGAGACGTGTGTACACTCTTGTGTAAAACAGATCCTACCTGCACAAGAACTAATGAGTACTTCTAAATTATGGAACTCATTTTTAGTGTCAGAGCCCCCCCAGAATTGATGGTACTGTACATTTTAACATACTGTGAACTACATAACTGGAGAAGTGCAGTTAGTTTTGGGAGTGGAAATCAATGACCACCAGCTGCACAGCACTTTAGAAGTCAAGAGGATTAATCACTTCTTTTCAAATAGGCATCAAACTACATATCTTTGCAAGGTACTGAGTGATGTAAGGCAAGTGTAGCTGCCAAAGTAATTTCAACTGACTTTGGGTATTGATTTTGAGTTGATTTTTTTTTATTGGTGTGAATGTTATCAACAGCCACTTTATTTCCCCCACTAATTTAATTTAGATACCTAAAAGTTAAAATCTTTGTTTTGTACTATCAGTTGCTTACATCACTCATTTGACTAAGGATGTTCTCCTCCTCAAGGAGAGGAAACCTGCAGAAACCATGGAGGGACTCTGTGACTGACAGACTCTTACTGTAAAAATGAAATTATTTCTTAAAAAATTCTGAATTATTTGGCCCCTTTTATAGGTCAGTGCCAAGTTATGTAGTATAAAAAATAAGAGTTAACTTAAGAAACATGCAGTTGTTAAGGCAGATTGATTCTGTATTCACACAATGTTTTCTAAAGGTTGCTGTCAGGCCCTAACACAGAGAAGCTGAAGTCTGTGATGTGACTCTGAGTACTCAGATTTGGAAATGTAAATGCTATTGGAAGGGAAAGAATGGAAGGGAGAGGCATTTTGAAAGTAGATCTCAGCAAAGTGGATCAGAATGGACGTAGGTCTCATTAAGGCAATAGCTGTGCTATTCTCAAGTTTTGTCACAGGCAAGAGGAGGCTGCTGTGTCCCTAATCACTGTTGGAGCAAGATTCATGGAAATTAATTGAGTAAGAATTAATTGCTTGTGGCATGACTTCCAGAAATCTGGCTCTGCTCTGTGATAATTGCTTCATGGAGCAGTCCAAAAGAGTGGAATACTTACCACTGCAAAAGAAAAACTGAATCAGCAGGAATTTCTGCTGATCAGTGTCAGTCTGTAAGAAGTAGCTTTCCATTTTAAAATATAGGTCCTTCAAACCCTATGTTAATCAAGGTTTTTCAGCAGATTCTGAAGCTGTTCTCTGCTATGGGGAATGATTCAAGTGTTCATCTGGAAGCTTCCTGTCGATTAACATAATCTAAGAACTTGAAAGAGTGTTTCAATACCGGGATTGTGGAAATAGAATTACATTCTCTGGAGTGAAAGTTTTCCTGCAAAGGAAACTGCTTTGTTTTGTATGTGCCAACAAGTTAGTATTTAGCACTGAGGAAAGTGTAACTTCAATCAGTGGAAGGGACCTTTCTATGAGTTTAGTCAAGAGTGTTTGGTTTTGGCAAAGGGTGTGGGATACTTTTCCTTGATAATTCTTGATAAGTCTTTCAGAGAAAATGATGCAGCTGTAGCTGGATGATGTAGAGGTGGTTGCTCTTTGAGTGCTGCGTTGAAGGATGGAGCTGGTTTTGCAGCAGATTAATGAGCTACTTTTTTTTTAAATAAAGACTTTTTCAATTTTGGAGAATTTTAACACAACTGCAGGAGGTAGTTCAGATCAGAATTGTGCTTACTTACAAAGAATCTGGAAAGATATAGGGTAGAATTGCTAGCCACTTTTTTAAATACTCCTGGAAATTATTCATTCACATGATCTCTTGCATAATGCAGCAGGAGCATTCTGGTAGCATTTGAGACTAAGAGGCCAGAATTGACAGAGGCTTCAAGAAAGGGCTCAGTGTGTTCATGTTTTTATGTAGCTTGCTGCTTTTTCAGAGAAATACTTGGCTTTATTGCAATCATACAGGGTGAGAGAGCTTGTAAAAACCTGTGGAAATAGTAGTTGTTTGAAACTTAAAAGAACATTTGCAGACATACAGCTCACAAAACAGTCCTGTGGAAGTTGAAAGGGATGTGCAGTGGTTTGGGGAGAATGCAGTTCTGCAGCAAGTATCAGGATATGGATTATGCAGACTATGTATTGCAGGACTAGTATTTTAAATTTTTTTTCGTAGGCAATGAAAGATCCCAAAATCCCCATTTTTGTGTATTTCAGTACTTCTGATACTCACCTGATAAAACTGCAGTCTTATTCTTGGGCTTCAGAATATATTAATTCATAAAAACTGAATATGGAAGTTAAAGTAAATAGCTCCAAGTTAATCCATATCTTAGTAGAGGTATGAAAAAGTGCTGGGAAACCTTTTAGTCTGAACAGTTTGTTTAAAAACCCCTTTTCTCAAATTATAGTGCTGCTCTGTAGCTACAGATCAGTATCATGTCACATGTTTTTTGAATGATCCCAACATTCTTGTATTTTTACTTAATTCCACGAAGACCACTTCAGTGAGTTCATGGGAATGTTTTAATGAGGGAAGTAACTGAAGTTGAATATTCTTGGATTTGTGTTATTTTTCTCCAAATGTAAATTCATCTCTTTTAATTTTGACTAAATTATTTAGAGCTATCTCATTAAGATTATTTCTTTCTTCCCTTTACACATGTGAACCATCATTAAATTATCTTTTCATTTAAATCTTCAGCATTTGGTTGTTTTTTACTTCTATGTATTTACATGTTTTAAATGAAATTATTAATTTTTTTTCAATTTCATTTAGAAAATCAATTGCTTAAATACAGTTTGAATAAATGAAGTAAAATGGCTCAGGAGAAAACCTGTTAAATACCTGCTTTTTTCTTAGATGTAAATTTGTGCAGCTGCTGAGCCTCTGTTACTGTGGCTCTGTTAACACAAGTTTGGGCACCTGCTGATGGAAACAGGCTTTTTGTTGTCCAGGGTAAATCCTCTCCCCAGGTATCCTTAAGCTCTTCTGTGTTGTTACAGCTGCATCTGCATGAGGGTGTTGGCATTCTGCCTGTTTGATTTCCCTGGAGCCTCCAGGGCTCACATATGCTGTGGGCAGGGTCTGGGTAAAAACCTTCATCCACAGTCACTGGCTCCTGTACACCTGGAACAGCCTGAGCTGTGCTGTTGTCTCAGTTCTGATGTGTGTCACCACTTCTGTAAGCTGTTGCTGCAGTTAGTTTTTCACCTGCTGAGGAATAGCCACATTAATTATCTCCCTTTATGCAGAGTAATTTTGATTAGAAGAAACTGGAGTACTTTCCCAGTAGTGAAAATAGTCAGTATTGTTCAATACTAATGGCCTAATAAACAAGCATTTTAGGTCTTGGTTCCATGTAAACCTGAATATATGCAGACAAATGTACATAGTAATAAATTCATAACAGAATCTTGTCCTATTGTTTTTAAACAAGCTCAGTATTTTAGTATAAAATAGTATACTATTATAGTATACTTCAGAAAGTATACTATATTTAGTATACTTCTGAAGGTATAGCTGTATTTTATGTTTGTAAATGTTACATTTGAGTGTAAAGAAAATTACTTTTTCTCATGGAGAGGCAGCAGTTTAATGTCCAAGTAAAAACTTAAATATTTGAAGCTGCAAAGCCTGTAGCTTGCCCTAAGACTGTTTACTTCCCTTCACTTAAAGCCTTACCCAATTATTAGTGCAGTCAATTGAAAAACTTGAATTACCTTAGTAACTTCTGGATCTTTTCTGTAGTACACATGGAATTCATTGTGCCATGCTTGTCTTTGTGTTAGCAGTAAGAGAACAGAAAGAAAATTTACTGAAATACTGTAGTAGTGAACCGCTCTTACCTGATTTTAGTATGTGTATTTTGTGCTGAACTGAATTACAGTTGTAATATTTAATGTCAGAAAACATTGGCATGAAAAAAGTTAATACATAATAATTTGCAACAACAGGGGCCATGGGTAGCTATAGGATTCCAGAAATTGAAGGGGGCAATTGTAACTTTAAAGCTAATAAAAGGTATTAAATGTAGTTAAGTGTTTTTTAAAGGCTGTATTAAAATGTCACATGGCTTCCTGAGTTAGCTTTATGAAAACCAGTTTGGAACTCACAGGTTACTGGGTACAGGCATGACAGTCCCACCAGTGACACTCAAACATGTCTGTAAAACAGACACTGCAAACTGTGTGTGACTCTGGGGTGGCACGTTTGGGGGAGCACTGACATTTTCATTCAGCTTCTGTATTCTTAGGGGAATCTGGGTTGAATTTATTTTGCAAATTACTCATTCCGTGATTTGTTGTTATGTTTCAAAAATGATTCTCATACTCTGCTCTGGTGGGGCTTCTACAAAATGCTGTGTTTATAAACCATTCCTGTCCAGTGTTTGGATGGTTGAGGGAAATGATAAAATTCTGTGGTAGCCACTTGGATTGGGGTAAGAAGGAAGCTGATGTTGAAGTAGAAGAGAAATTAGCTCATTTTGTTTGTGGTATTTTTAACTTTGTAAGCAAAGCCTGTTGGTTACAGCCATTGAAAGTATGAATATAGGTTGTCCCTGATACCATATTGTTTTAGCTTCTGTAGAATTTACAGGTTTAAAGGAAGCCACTGGAGAGTTAAATATATTTTTCCTTATGGGTTTATATAAATTCATATAGTCTTAAAATTAATTTAATATATTTTTACTTTAATTCAGTAAAAATGTTTATGAAATGATTCAGATAAGCTGTGAAATCTGGTAGGTTCTGGTAGGTAACCACGGCTAGTGTTTAGGTGGGGGGTGTCACTTTTAAAGGCAACTGCAGTGAGATGTTTTCCTTTGTCTCTGTAGTTATCAGAGACTGTTACAGACGATTGCTGTACTCGAGGCTCAACGTACTCAAGCAGTTCAAGACCTTGAAAGTTTAGGCAGACACCAGAGAGAAGCACTGAAAGATCCTATTGGATTTGTGGAAAGACTCCAGAAGAAGGTATTTCTATGGACTTTTCCTAAGTCTTCCTTGGAATTTTTTTTAATAACTAGTAATTCAGCCTCTGTAGAAATTGAAGAATAGATATATATACTTGCATAAAAATTATGAGCTTAAAATCTTTTAACTGCTGAGCAAAAATAGCTCTTTGCTTTCTTACTAGATCTGTAAGACATAAGTCTTCAATGATTTTATCAGATAGGCTTCCTTTCCTTTTTTTTTGGTATGTAGAAATGTAATTGTTAATTTTCTAATTATAGTGTAAGTATTTTAAGACAACTTGAGGTCTACAGCTGACTGGAAGTATCAGATCAAAAAATTCTAATCTTTCTCATTTGAGAAATGAAATGTGCTTTGAATTAATTTGGTAGGGTATGGTTAAAGGGCAGGAAATGTAGTCTATATATCCAAACCCCTAGTGAGCACTAGAAAACATACCTGAGTTACAGATAACAGAATAGAACAATGTCTGATAGAGGAGATTCCATTTCTGTAAAGAAACATTTTCTTTTCAAGGTTTAAAAACCCCTGTAGTAACCGGAGTACTGAAAAAATGTTTTCAGCTTCAATCCTGTATCACTGCAGCATCTACCACTGGCAAACACAGTTACCTTCTAGTGTGATAGCAGCATGTGTTTCAGTGAAGAATGAAGTTATGGTTCTCTTTTCCTAGGTTTGTAGATACCTAGGTCAGATGAAAGCCTCTTGGTTTCAGTAGTTGTCTTTCTTTTTTTGAGATGAGTTAATAACATGCGTGATGTAAAAGTGTTGCATTTGATAGTCTTTTTCTGGGGAAATACTAATGACAGTTTTAAGTACTCAGGTGTACTTTTGTCCAAAAAGGACCAAAGGAATGATAGTATTGCAGTTGACCTTTAAATAAAGAGGTGAGCTTTGCAACCGTTTTGTTTTAAGCAAAGACAGCAAAATCAGTGCAAAATAGGCATAGATTTCTCTGATGGGAGGAGGTATCAGGTGATAAAACTCAGAATTCTTGGGTTCCTGGGTTAAGAAAGGTACACATCCTGAGCTAATGGTATGTTTAATAAAGGACAGTCAGAAACAGGTTATTGAAGTGTCAAACACCTGATTTCAGCTATGAAATGCACACTTTAAGGTTTTATGCTCAATAAGCCATCATTGACCGTGCCGCTGCATATTTTATATGCACTGTTGTGTATAATTCTTGAAAGATCTCACCTTCTCTTTAAAAAAACTGTGCTGCATGGCACTTCAGAAATTCTGGTTTTCCGTTCTTCTGTCAAATAAAAAGCAGCATTGGGTTTTGGAGCATGTCAGTATTTTTAGGTTTTGGTTTGGATATAAAGTGATTGCATTAAATATTGCTTTTTACTTTTCATTCTTACTTTTTCAGGTTGATATGGGTCTTCCATTTCCTCAGAGAGTTGTTCAGCTCCCTGAGATTGCCTGGGACCAATACACCACTAGCCTTGGAAACTTTGAGAGAGAATTCAAAAACCGAAAACGTAACAGTAGGAGAGTGAAGCTGATTTTTGACAAAGGTAAAATAACGTGGGCATATGTTACAAGAAAGAAGTTACCAGTGTGGAAGTTCAATAATTCTTCCTTTGTGTTGCTTACAGTAGGTATCCCTGCAAGACCAAAAAGTCCTTTGGATCCCAAGAAGGATGGAGAGTCTATTTCGTACTCTGTCTTGCCTTTAAGTGATGGTCCAGAAGGTTCCACAAACAGTCGTCCACAGGTAGTTGTTCAAAAGGAAAGAAAAAAGAATACAAAATAATAACTAAAATTTTATTTCCTCTTTTGAGTATAGAATGTGAGTGTCTTAACTGTTCCTTTAAATGTTCATGTTGGTGATGACATTCCTTTCCTGTACTCAAACCTTGGAACTAAACTTTGGTTTCGGCAAATTTTGTTTTGAAGTCTCATGCCTTGGTTTGGTTTTGGTTTAACTTAAGTAGGAAGAGGGCTCAAATCAATTATCCCAGGTATATTTTTTCTAAACATATATTCCATTTTATGTCCTGTATTTGAGCAGATGATAAGAGGGCGACTTTGCGATGAGACCAAACCTGAAACTTTTAACCAGCTGTGGACTGTAGAGGAACAGGTAACAGGAAACTCTCTAATTTTGTAGCTGTTGCAACATACGTGAGCATAAAAGCAAATTGTGTGATAATGTTTATAGCACTTGGGAGATCACAGTCACGTGTATTTAGATATTTGACAGCTCATACCTGTTCTTGGTAAAATGTATTTATTCCTTTTTGCTGTTGATTTAGAAAAAACTGGAGCAATTGCTTTTGAAGTATCCACCAGAGGAGGTAGAGTCCCGACGGTGGCAGAAGATTGCAGATGAACTGGGAAATAGAACAGCAAAGCAGGTAACATGTAAAACACTTGGAGAAGTAATCCCTTTTCTTCACCCTTTTTTTTAATATCAGTAAAGAAAATTCAGTGTATTTTCAGTAATCACTTCTTAAGAGTGTAGCAGCAGGGCCTGCATTTCACCAATAACAATGGATCTCAAATACAGAATGTGTAATGTGCCCCAAAGCCCATGGCAAAGTTGCCAGACCTAATTGTTCATTAGATCTTGACAACATGAATTCTATACAGCAAATATAGTGACACCAACTGTGCTCAGACTGAGTTACACTATAGTAACAGTGTAATTTCCTGCACCTCATTACTGTCAAATGGGCAGACATGTAAATATCACGGACAGAAGGACACAGATGAGGAGACACCAAGTATTTCTGCATCTGACTTGCTGGAATTTTCCCCCTAAGATGACAGCATTTCTCCATTTTGACCAGAAGTAAAAAATGCTGATGTTCTGTGTTCACAGTATTTTGATTTCTTTTATTTCATTTGTATATTTTCAGATAAAAAGATAATTAGGTATTTCAGTATACTGGATTTCCCCATTTCTGATCATATCTATATTTCTCCACATCTGAAAAAACAGACATGCTTATTTCATAAATGGAAACTTACTTTCTGTGTGTTAACTGTGCATAACATATGTGGCATTGTTAAGAAGGAGTTTAGCTGCAGCAGGAAGCAAACTACTGAAGTTCTTTCTATCACAATTTTTGCAAGGATTTCTTTGTATTTTTAAAGAAGAGTAATTTTTTTCTCTGAAAGCTGTCAAAGCATTTGGAAATAGTACAAATGCAGCACTGCAAGATGGGTACCAGTTGGAATAGTTGTCACAAAGTAGAATCCAGAGGATTTCTTTCCCTGTTATTTTGAATCAATGTAGCAACCCAGGCGAAACTTTGAAGATCAGTTACATTTCATTTGACATTGAGTTGTTGCATGTTGGTTTTTTCTAGGTTGCCAGTAGAGTGCAGAAATATTTTATTAAACTGACTAAAGCTGGTATTCCAGTTCCAGGAAGAACACCAAACTTATATTTATATTCCAAAAAGGTGAGACAATATTACAGAATCCTGTGTTTCTGTTTGCATTTATGTGGAAGTTGAGTCAGAATCAGTAATGCTTTTAATAGATTATTAAAGTTACTTAAGTAATCTTTTTCTGTTGCCAGTAGCACTATGGAGTGAATTGGATGTTAATTCTGGTTTCACAATGACAGCTCTTGGGAAGGTGAAGTGTTCAGATTGCAGCTGAACAGGCAGGGTAGAATGATGGTCTTGGGGTACTTCTTCCTCATTTGAAAGTTTACTATAACTGATCAGGAAATAATAAAAAACCCTGTTGGAAGAAGATAAGGAGCCCTATAATTGATACTGTACAGTAATCTTCTAATTAATAATACCATAGAAAATGATGTATAACTGAGCATGCTGAATTAGCTCAGGCATAGGCTTAAGGCCAAAATGTCCATTAAAAACACAGTGCTTTTCTGATCTTGGAATGGATGAGAAAAAATATGGTCCCAAAAAAATCTTAATTTACAAAAGCAAAGACTAAATTTTTATGCAGATCAGTCACATATTTTGATTTAAATAATCTTTAAGGTGCTCTTGGGTGCTAATAAGGTCCATAGACAGTAAAAGAGGACAGTCTCAAGTTTCATTGAGGTTTTATTTGTTGGGTTTGGGGTTTTTTTTGTTTCCTCAGTATTTACAAAACTTCTTCAAAACCCCTTACACAGTGGCATTTTGTGGAATAACTTTACTGGTTTGCATCCAGGTATCCATGATGTTTTCTGATAAATAATAAACTTTCCATTGAAGGCAAAAAGGCAAACTTGCAGGTGTAGTTCTTTGAAAGGTTAGAAACAAAAGTTGCTGTCCGTGGGTTGATACAAAGATCTACCACAGTTGGTATGTAATGATTTAAAGTATTACACACCCTTAGTTGTCTCCTTGTATTCTCTGAAGTTACTGCAAACAGTAAGTGCTTGTATTGGAGCCTTTCCAGTTTGCCATCCATCATGGTAATACCGTTTTACTTTCACCAGGGTTTAATCTACTACTGAGCTCTATAAACAGAGGCAGGGAAGGTGCAGACATGACTGTCTGCCACCTTGTCTATTGGAAAAGTGCTTTCTGGCAGAAGAACCAAAAAACCAGCTGGAAACATTGATACCTTAAGTACTGCAGAGATTCAACTGTCAGAATTCCAAATTACATAAAGAGTTGGGGTTAATTTCTGTAGTATAATAATACTGTGTGGCTGATTTCAACAGGCGTTGAAAATTTAGTTCTGAAAATTATAATTGTTTGAGTTCTTTGTCACTCTACCACTTACAATTACCTTGGTCACACCTTTTGTTCTTTCCTGTTAATTTTGTTTGGAAAGACCATCATTACAGAACGTGTGTAATGTTGTCAGGCAGCAGATCATTGTATTTGATAAACATTGGGAGTACTTTATCAGTCAGTGTGGGACATTTTAACTGTGTTTTTCACGAATTTGAGCAGTGATCACACCATGGACAAACACAGTATAATCGAGAGGGAAACATACTTTCTATAAAATTCTTAACAATCTCACATTGCAAGAGTAATAGTTCCATCATAGAATTTTTCCTTAGGCTTCTATCTAGAAGATATCCAATACTTAGGTCAGTTTTTGCAGTGTGATTCACATCCTTATTGCCAGGTCATAAGAGTAAGGTCATTGTGCCCTGGTTTGTACTAAGAAGCATCCCTGTGTTATATTTGTATCCTGTGTAAGAAATAAAGCAGATGAAAAAGTGAAACAAATAATGTATGTGGAGAAATTGAGCTCTCAGCCTGCTAATACAGCTATCTGCTTAGAGCACAGATAGACAGCACCACACCAGGTTAGTTACTCCCAGGTCTCCAGTGGAGATATAATGTGGCAGAAAGGAAATGTAAGGGCTGTTGGAAGCCTGGGTCATGCCTGTCCTAATTTTGATATTGAGTAACTGTAACTGCAGTGTATCTGCTTTATTGCCAGTAATAGAGGTTTGTAAAATGGATGCTAACACTTAAAGCACATACCTATGGGAAAATAAGAAACATAGATCTATTTAATGTAAAGATTTGTGCCAAAAGGGATGCTTCACAAGAAAATACTTGCATTTCTCCCTGGGGATTGTTCAGGATGCTTTTTAAAAATGGTTGCTGGAGAGGTTAGAAGCCTGTTCACTTTTTGAACATCTTGTTGAAGTTATCTTGTATATCTACTCATACGACATATGTCTCTTCTAACTAATGATACTGGAAATTAAGCAGGATGCATCAGTTTATTTTCCTGTATAGCCGTTACCTACTGCTGGTGAAAATAAAACTGCATCAGAGACTTAGGACTCCAGTATTCAGTTCTTCAATTATGGCTTATCATTTTCAATTTAATCCTTATATAATATCATTAGTGCACCTGCTTTTAAGCCTAATCGAGATATATTTTCCACAGGGAAAATGATCTTTAACTGTCTGCTTTTAAGTAGTGTTTTAGTTCATTCTTCACCAAAGGAAGAGAATTCAAATCCTCAGTTCAGTTTGTAGGTCACAGCACTGTTATGCATGGCAGTGCTGCTGTATAAGCATAGGCAGTTTTCCTTTCCTGACTCCAGATCTAGTATTGAATGCAGATATGTTTTCTGTTAACAGAAAATGTAAATCACTGTGTCAGCTCAGGCTGAAATGCCATCTATACATGGACGTATTTTAGAGAGGTTTGAAATCTTAAAGGAAATCATAAAAGCACCAAAACACAGATAGCTGGTGATCATAGCACAGAAAGTGGAAAAATTAACACAATAGGTATAGTACATTAGTCTTAGAAAAAAATAGTTTTGTTTTTGCACTGTAGTAGCTCTGCAGATCAGAGGTATCACCTTCCAGTTCTTACTACAGACTTCATCTCTTCCATTAAGACTGAACAGAGCTAATCTCGGTTCCTCCTGGTACTTCTGTCTGTATAGATGCATTCTATCTAAATCATTGGTGTCACTTGTGCATTTAGTTTTTAAACTGTGCACAACTATAAAGTAATGCTACATCCCTCTTTAGAGGTAAAGGGCTGTACTATAATACAGGTTTGTAACTGATATAGGAACCTTTTGGGATAAAAGCTCTTGCTAAAAAAGGAGAAAGTACTAACTATTGCTAGTATTCCTTTTGCTTTAGCTGTATGAGCAACTAGGCACTGTGTAAAACAATTCTCACTTTTATGATCGCTAGAAAAAAACACTTTTCATGCTTACATTTTTGATTCACACTGTAGGGGTTTTTTAAGTCGAGGAATGTAAGTTTTGACATGAAATGTCAAAATGCTAGTCTGGAAAGCAGCTAAGTAAGGGGTTGAGTCAGTTTCATTCACCCCAAATTCTTCTTTTTGGTATTTAACATTCTCCCACTGGGGAATAAGTAATAGGGGCTGAGTGCCTTTAAGTAACCTCTTCTAAAACTGGCATCATTCTACACCTTCAGACAGCATTAAAGTTGAAAGTTTCTAGATGTGCACTAATGGAGTAATTTATTTCATCTAATGTTTTTTATGTTCCTTTTTCATGCAGTGGCAATGAAAACCTTTAGAGAGCAGTTCTTTCTAACTCTTAGAATCCTCTTTTTATTGCAATGAATTGCTTTATCTCTCCTGCACCAGAACAATAGGTCTAGACTTGAGTTTTTTTCTAAGGCACAAGTATAAGAAGTTAATAAGTGTCAAGCATGGACCTTTTGGCTCTTGGACCTGTGCAAAATTAATTCCTTGCTTAGTCTCACACACTGTTGGAAGTTTTTTAATAGTTCTGCTCTCTGGTCCTCAGTCCTCAAAACTGTTAACAACCTGACTTTCTGTTTTACTCTTGCTGTCAGTCTCACCTGTTGAGATGGTTTGGGTTTTATGGTAAGGGCTCTTTCTTTGCTGCATTTTACCAAAGTATTGCACTGTTCATTGGATTCCACTTGTTATGGGGGAGAAGAACTGCAGCTGTGGGAGGCCATGATACAGAGATATAAATACAAGTAATTGGAAACATCATAGATTATTTAGTGTGAAAGAACAAATTCCAGGCAAAGTTTTATCAATTAGGATTATTTAAATAATAGCCAATGAATGTTTTTTAAAATATACCATTTTTTCACTGTAGTCATCAAGTAGACGGCAACATCCTTTAAATAAACATCTTTTCAAACCTTCAACTTTCATGACATCTCATGAACCTCCAGTTTATATGGATGAAGATGATGACAGATGCAGTTTTCACAGCCATATGGACACTGCAGCAGAAGAGGAAGTATCGGTATGTCATTTTAATCAGAGCTTGCTGTCAGTTTGACCTTGTTTAGTGTTTAATAGATAAGTCATCTTCACCATAAAATATCATCAAGGAAGTATTAAATTGTAATAAGATTCATGAGCCATTTTGAATTATAAATACATTATTAATATAACAGCCTCTGACAGCAAAGAATTTAGACCAAATCAGGAAGGAAGTCATAAACAGTTTTATCCTGAAATACCTCAAAGAAGTTCTAGTTGCATATTTTTAGTAAGTGATCTGGCATGAGAGAAGTTTGAAAATCATGTAGATGATATAGTTGGGATTCTGGTTAAAAATGTGTTTTAGAAAGGTTACATAGAGCCCTGGCAAAATTCAAATGCTCTTGGCATCACTTTTTTTTTTATCTTCTACTGGCTGAATTAATTATGAATTTTGTAAAATCCACTTCAAAGTGTGAACTAACAGAGTGAATTGTCAATCAACAAGCAAATTTATTTATTCTTAGAGGCAAATTCTAGTAGACATCCTAACCCAGTGAATTGCTACATCATGGAGTGTACTACTTTCCTAATTTATCACATGCAATAATACAACAAGAATTTAGACATATGTTGTTCCCAGTTCCATACAGAATTGTAGAGGGACTATATCCTACTGCTTGGGAGCTGGGCAAGTTTCACAGCTGGTGTGAATCACTGTGGTTTTCCTGTTTTCCTTAGACTGAAGAACCTGACTAGTCAATTCTGTTTTTTTTTTTTGTGAGCCTAGTGACATCTTGTGTGTGAAAACCTTGTTGCATAACACAAGTATTGAGGCCACCCACTATAAGTCCATTCATTTTCTTTATTGACCTTTTTACCTGCACTGCATAGTCTTCCTTACTTATTACATTTACTTATCTATTTCCTTGTCTTAAATCCCATCTTTGTTCATTTTCCATGTTCTCCCTGTGATGGTCTTTCAGCTCATCCACAGACATTCCCGATAACTTTGCATATTCCAATAAGAATCTTAAAAGGCCTGGAAGCAAAATGCATATTTAGAAGAGATGCAGTGCAGCTGGTTTTGAGCTAACATATTTTTATTCTGTATTGTTTTGGGGTTTTTTGTTCTGTATGGGTTTTAAATACATATTTTATAATTGTTCTGACCAGTTTCCCGAAACATTTTGGTTTTGCCACGGTGCCCTAACTCGTACTTAATGTGGGCACCATAGCAGTGCTAATAGTGGTCATGTCACTCACACACCCACACACACAGACTCTTTTTTTAATTTGGCATAATCTTTCCTTCCTTCACTGGAGTAACATTTCCAGATAGATACAGTTCTGCCTTTCAGTAAGGTAGAAAGACACAGGGGAGCTCAGTTATCCAAAAGATCCCCACAATCAGTGCAAAATAATAGCAATTTGGAAACAAAAAGGGATTTTAAACTATATGCAAAATGAATGTACAGGATTCTGTTCTAGTGTTAAAAGTCAGATCTCTTAGTGACAGTTGCTGTCTTGGAGAAAAATATTTTGTGTCATTTAGCAGAAGAAAAGCAGTGTAGCAGGAAAATAAGGTTTTCTTTGATTTCACGGTGGAATTACCACTTGCTTTTCCTGTGTGAAGACAAAAAAATTGTGTGATTATTACCAGTCATAACTATTCCTGAAAAAGTATATTTTGGTATAAATGAGTTATTTTCAAGTGAAGACCCACTATTGCTAACAGAGTTCATTTACTTTTCAGTTATGATTTCTTAATTTTGTGAGTAGTCTAATTATTCTAGAACACAGCTACTTACTATTCCAGAATGAATTGTCCACACAGGGAGCTATTAAAGCATATGTTATTCAGTATACTGTTATTTTATGACAGGCAGTTTTTCTCAGAAGAACTTTTGAGAATTGTATAGAGGGTGAATCCCTGTTTTATATCAAAGAGAATGTAGCTTATCACTACACAACTGAATTGTGTCATTTAACCATAACTTTTCTGACAGTTTGCAGTCTAGTCCTTTATATAGGTTCATAATTGCAATTAAATAATTGATAAGGCCTTTCAGAAATGTAGTAAAGTCTCTTTCCCTCACTTCCTTTAATAAACTTACTAAATAATACAGAATCTCCAATCTTCACACATTCATAAAAAGAAATGGAAATTACACATTCGGGCTACATTAGAAGAATTTTAATCACTATCTTGTAGTTGTAGTTGTTTTCCCCACCTGAAGGTTCCTGTCAGTGTAGGATGTGAAAACTGCTCTACATCAGTAAAGATTTGTCACTTCTGAAAACAGGTGACATCTACCAACTACAGCTGCTACAATAAAATCATTACCTTGAAATGAGCATCTGAGCTAGAATTAGAGCTTCTGTCCTTTCTTAGCAGATCTCAAGCTTTGTTGAAGAAAACTGCATGAGAAAAAGCAGAATTTGCATGTCTTTGAAAGAGAGAGAACCATTTGTTGTACCTCTCTGGCAAAGATGTCTGCACTGGCCTGCAGGGAGACAAACTGCTTCATAATTTATGAAAAAACAGCAGTCTGTTTTTATAAGCTGTTAAGAGACAGTAAAGGGATAAAGGGAGTTTGATAACTGTGAGTTCTCCTCTTTCAGTCATGGCATGGTGCTTCTCATTGCATTTTATTCTTACCAGTAGAGGTGAGAAGTTAACACTGGTGTTACAGTTTTAAAAGTGTTTTTCCAGTATGTTAGAATAATGCCATCATGTTCCTAAACACTATTAGTCATTCATAGTGATTTGTGGAACAAATTCATGTCTTACTAGTTACTGTATTCCTACAGTAAGAATATTTTTCTGGTTTTTTTTTAACTTGAACAGGATGAAGAGAGTATTCCAGTAACATATCGAGAGTTACCCGAATACAAAGAACTGTTAGAGTTTAAAAAATTGAAGAAACAGAAACTCCAGCAGATGCATGCAGAAAGTGGGTTTGTGCAGCACGTGGGTTTTAAGGTGAGTGCAAGAGATGTTCCAGTGTTGCTCAGTGGAATGTAGAAGTTCTCCAAGAGAATGTGGTTTGAATTTCCTGAAAAGATTTTGTTGAATACAGCAAGTTGGGTTCCTTAGTTCTTGTTCACTGAGTCTGTTTTCCCTCATTTTCTTTAAGAAAAACAGCCCACGTAATTCAGTCTTTCTGATAGCTCAGCTTTCACTGAATGCTGATGTTATGTGGAAATTAATGAACATTCTGTCTTCTTCTCACCACATTATAAAAATACAGCTTGTATTAGAGCCTTGTTAAATCATGGTAGAATTCCATTTGACACTACATTCTGTTTTGGCAGTGATTCATTAATGATAATTTTCTGATTATGAGTTTTGAGTAATTTTTTCCTCCACCTGAGGCCAAAGAAGGGACAGAGATTTTGGATAAGAGTAATAGATAATTTTTTTTGTTTTGTTTTGTAGCATCTTCACAATCTCATCAAGTGATAACTGACGGAAGTTGAAGCAAGGACATAAAAAAATGTTTATGCAAAATTAAGAAAAAAACCATTAAGTTAAACTGATGTGTTGTCTGAGTAACAGCCATTAATAGGCAACATGAAAGAAAGGGCACTCTGGAAATCTTATTTTCTGGGTTGCAAGGAATTTTGTGTCTAACTGGTTACTGTAACTGTTGGAACAGGTTTTTTTATTTAGTGTTATGGAGGTGGATTTATTTTCTAATACCTATTTACATAAGAATGCAAGGACAATTCAAGGTTCAATTCAAATTGACTAAAATTAAGACAGCCTCTTCAGTTGATCCTGACAGATTTAAGTTATTAGACCACCAAGGTGCTTCTTATTTTTGTTGGTTTTAATTGGCATTGTATGTTTGGTGTTACATTTTGTGAGGATTTTTTAAATAAGCATTTTCTTCCCCCCAAAATTTGAAACTTTCATTAGGCAGACCAGACTTTAACAAACTGCTTTTTCCACATAAAATTATCCTGAGAAGTAAATTGACATTACACAGTGTCAAGCATTTGAAGTTTGAAAGTTTCTTTGCATTTGAGTTCGATTGTATTATGCATCATAGTAAGCTGTGAAATCAGGTGATTATGGGCTGTTTTCCCTCTGAAAATTCAGTCTGTGGGCTGGACAGACCTCACCTGATAAGCTGCTATTGAGAGCAGTTTTGGTTCTGCACAGCCTTTGGCCTCATTTACTATACATTATTCAACCTGTGCTTTGAATATTGAATTATTGAATCCCTTGTGGGCTTTTTATGGCTTTCACTGTTATAATATCTGAGCAATTTGCAAATACTTCTTTTCTTCATTACAAAATGAAAGGCATAGTATTATTTCTGTTTCACAGGGCAGAGGGGAGCTGGAACACAAAAATTAAGGTCAAGGCTTTCCACTGTCTTGGTTCTCAAATGCAGATAACTGGAGCTAATTTTTCAGTTCTAGCATTGGTTCTGAAGTGATATTTCCAAAGAACAGCTCTTGGTATGCTTAGTCCCTCCTCATTGTCAGCCCTCACACTCAAAAGCCATCTGTGATGGAAGGGATGCAGCTGTGGCAGAGCTGTGTTGAGGTGTTTGTAACCCTGAGTGCCTTAGTGGTGGCAGGAGCAGCTGCTGTGCCAGTGGGTTTCACAGATGCTGAGACAGAAATTCAGGTTCTGATAGATGGATAGAGGATGAGCTATAGGAGCACAGGCTTCTTTCCCACGTCCCATTTTCCTTTCAGTCCTGTCTCTGCAGCACTCTTTGTAGTTTAGATTCTTGAACAGTTCTCCTTGCCTGCAAGTCCCATTTTCCTGGTTTCTTTTTTTGATCAAATACTATTGCATTTCTGCCCCTCTTCTGTACCACTGGGAATTTTTCATCTAGTCTTTCATGTTTTTTGTTTTTTTCTCTTCACACTCTTGCACTTGGGATTAGTTCTTGTCATCTTGCTCAGTTTTAGTTCCAGACCTCTGTTCCTTCTCTGAACATGTTATTCCCCTTCCTTCCTGGCCATCTGGGTTTTAGTTCCAGCCCACCCATGATGTGTTACTACATTTCCTGAGTTGGAAAGGGCATCAGTGTGCCCTGTTGTGCCCTGATCTGCAGCCCCCAGCAGCCCAACAAGCTCTGCTGGCCTGGTCTTACTGCTTCCCTCTGCCATGGAAAGGCTGACATTCCATGTGGCTGGGCTTGTGTGAGACATCCTGTCCTTGTGCTGTCACAGTAGTTCTTGGAGCCACCTGAGGCTGAGCAGTGTCTACAGGCAGGGCTGGGCTGCTTTTCTCCAGCAGGGTAATGGCAAAGTGGAGCATGTGGGGAGTGGGAAGCAAGGCCAAAGCTTGATGGATCCTCAGGGCCTCTCCTAGAGAATGAATGGTAAAGAGAATTCAGCCGTGTGGGCTGGCAGCAGCACAGGGGCACACAGAGATTCCCATGTGTTGAATTGGTGTGCACTGTTAGCAGTGGAAGTGCTGCCTCCAGTTGCTGCTTTCTCAGTGCTCTTCCCTCTGCTCCACAGTGCGATAACTGCGGCATTGAACCTATCCAGGGTGTTCGGTGGCACTGCCAAGACTGCCCTCAAGAGATGTCCCTGGATTTCTGTGATTCGTGTTCTGACTGGTGAGCAGCCTGTGCTTCTACTTGCTATTTTGTCATTAGATTGAATCTCTCTGCTGCATAATTGCTATGTAGGGTGGAAATCTTTGCTCCAGCACAGATCACATACCCTGTGTTGAATAAAGTGGAAGATAATTTAGCATCTCTTTGTGGGAGCTACATTTTGTAAGCAGATTTTGGATGTGGATATATATATTTTAATACAGTGGACAGATAGGTTTGGTACAGTTAAACAGAGGGGGGAATTAGACTTTATGAATGAACTGCTATCCAGTTTGGTATGAATCTGTTCATATGATCGCTGTTTCTGAAAGCTAAATGTAAGGAAAGTATTTGACTTTTAAACTGTTATCTTTTTCTTTCCCTTGCAGTCTGCATGAAACAGAGATTCATAAGGAAGATCACCAGTTAGAACCTATTTACAGAGCAGAGACATTTTTAGACAGAGACTACTGCATGTCCCAGGGCACCAGTTACAATTATCTTGACCCAAACTACTTTCCAGCAAATAGATGACATGGGAAGCAGATCTACCATCTTGGGTTTACTATCCTCTTTGAAAAATAACAATGGCACCATTGTTAATTCTGTGCACATTTTGGAAAGACTCTGCTTTCCCTGAAATGTCACTCACAGCATGACAGCTTCCTGGGTGTACTTGTCAAACTACAGCTTTGAGCTGTCATGGTTCTAGATCACTGAACAGCAGCTGAACATTCCTAGTGTGCAGAAGGTTTCACTGGGAGACTTTTCTTTCACCACATTAGTCACTTTTAGGTGGTGAATCTAAACAAAAGAAACACATACAAAAGGGTGAGCCAGAAATGAGAGCACACATTAAAGATAGAGTAAATTCCAAAGGCTTTGAAGAACTTGGTTATAATGAGATCCAGAGGAGATGAAGTATTTATATAAAAACAGTTTAGTAGCTTGCAGTTTTGTTGTGAAATAGTTTTCAGCACAGTAACTGACTTCTTTAGGCAAGGTTTTAACCAATGACAGTGTTTGCTTCTAGGCTGTACTCTAAAAATACTCACTGTCTCAGCAATGGTTGGCTATGGGCCTTTATTAGATCGGAGCTGCTTAATCATGTTGACCTTCAATTTTTTAAATTTTTTTTTAAAACCACGATGAACTCTATTTACCAACAGTGAAGCACTACAGGGGGCAACTGTGGCATTGCTTCCTTAACCAGCTCATGGTGTGTGAATGTTATAAAATTGTCACTCAGATATATTTTTTAAATGTAATGTTATATAAGATGATCATGTGATGTGTACAAAATATGGTGAAAAGTGCCAGTGCTAGTAACTGTGTAAAGTCTCTAATACTCAACATTTACTCCTTTAAAATAAAATACACAGCCTTCTGCCTCTGTATTTGGAGTTGTTAGTGCAACTCATCAAAGAAAACTGCCTAATATAAATCATATATATGGTAATAATTTTTCCTCTTTTGTAGTCTGCACAAGATCCATGAAAGATTGTATTTTTATTACTATTTAAACAGTGATTAAATTTAGCCTGAGCAGTGAGCAAGGGTTCACATGCATTCTTTTATACTGCTGGATTTTGTTGTGCATCATTTAAAACATTTTGTATGTTTCTTCTTATCTGTGTATACAGTATGTTCTTAAATAATGTTCAATTGTCAGGAGAACTGTGAGAAATAAACTATGTGGATACAGTCTGTTTATATATAGAATGCTTGCTGTGACTTCCTTTCTGTGTAGTTCTGACTCTTTAATCAAGATGGAAAGTTTGGACAGGACATTTGGATCACCCAGCGCCGCCTCTGCCGCTCCCCGCCCGGGGCTCAGCCCGCTCTGGCCCTGGCAGGATTAGCATTCCAGTTCTCTCCTTCCTCACTCACAGACTTCTTTGTCAGACCACAGAAAATCCAGATTTTAGTAGCCTTGGTACAGTGTATACCATTGTCTGAGAAGCTTTGTAATTATTGTGACATATTTTACTTAATATATTTTTTATTGAAATGTATAGCTTGTGATTCAGAAACACTTGATTATTTTAAAACTGTAATAGACTTCCAGTTGCTTTGAGGCTAGAATACTCAGAGCAATTAGCTAGAAAACAAACGAATTTGACTTCAAAAGATGGCAATAGGAGGGATAATTGGCTGGCTGCACCTAGTAACTTTAAGTTGGTCAGTATTTTTGCAGTAACTTTAGGTGTAGCTATTTTTTTCTTCAGAAAAAAGAATGTAGGCATTTAATCTATTTAGAAAGTAATACAGTACAGTTACTAAAACACTGAGCAAGTATCATATGTAAACATATCTCACGTATCTCATATACTTAGAAAAATTTAATAAACCTTAAAAAAAAAAACCACAACACAAAACTCACATGATGTATTTTAGTTTTAATTGGAAAAGATACTGCTCTGAGAGGCTTTTTAAGACCATAAAAATATGCTTTCCACATCATTCATGGTCTGTAGGAAACTAGAGTTGGTGAAAGTGTATTATCAGGAAGAGGATCTGTGGTAACATTAATTTTCTGTTTATATCCTGAAAAAAATATGGGAATAAAATAAAAGTAAATTAGAGAAAATACTCAGTCATCAATTTTAGGATAGCTTGGAAAGAATAAAAGATCTTGGTATCCTTGGAACAAGATTGGAAGCCAAAGGATAATTTCAAGTCTGAATCACTCAAGAGTGTCTTGGATAAGTCCTATTTTATTGAATATGTATAAATATTAATGTTTCCCTATGCATGCATATACAGCTATTGCTCCTGCATACATTATGAATGTATGCAAATAGGTATCTAATGCACATAACACCAATTCAAGCATGGGATTTTTTTGGTTTTTTCCACAGAAAAGACAGAAGAAGCAGAAATAAAATCAAACTGAAAGTGTATGGTAAATAATTTTTGTAATTCGATTTAAAAAACCCCAACAAAATAGCAGCTGATTGTTGCCTTTGTTCCCATCCTGCACAAGTATGAGACTCCACACTTTATAACTTCTGCTGTAATTAAATATCATAGAAAATACTCCAGAAAACCTACCCAGATGAATTTGCAACTTGGTGGTAACTGCAGAGTGTTCTACTTTTAAAAAGAAGCAGCAGCAGCTGCTGGTGCATCAGGGCTGGTGTGGCCAGAGCTGCCCCCGGGAGCTGCTGAGGTACTGCAGGCGCTGCTGCTGCTGCTCAATGGCACTGGCTGGAGCTGGAGAAGCACTTCCAGAGCACCAGAGGTAAAATGTAGGCTATAGAAGGACCCAGAAAAGAAGGAACATCCATGATATGAAGGATAAGAATGTATGTAAAACAGACCCTAAAAAATAATTGAATTGGCATCTACAGGGCAAATGCTAAGGAAGAAAAGGAAACAGAAGAATCTGCCCTGATTGGAAAAAGGACATACTCTGTAAGCATGCTGATTTGAGCTATATTTTCAAGTCATGTACTGTGCTTTGAAAAGGATTAAACCCACATATACTGTAACAGAAATAATTACTCCTCATTTTTGTACATGTTTTATTTGTATTATGTCTTCATTACAAGAAAGGTAACTTTAAAAATGCAAATCTGCTGCATAAAGTACACCTTTGACAGTACAAGAAATCATGCAACCCACTTTCACTGTAAGTTCATCCAGTACTTCCAGTAAGAGGATGCAGTTACTTTACAGCAATGTCAAACAAGCTTTTATTTAGGTGTCAGTATTACCAAAGAAACTCCACAATATTTTAGTTAACCTAACAGAAATACGATAGCACTTTTACAGACTTTTTTGCAGATTACAGATAAATGGCTTACTAAAGGTGCAAGCAATATGAATCAAATAATCCCTGACATTTTCCTTTTTTTTTTTTGGTTTCCCACCCCACCACACCTTCCCAAGTTGCACCAATGCCAGTACAAGACAACAGATGATGATCAGAATTTTGTATTTGAATTACTTCTGAAGTGTAATTTAAAGATGACATGAGATGATCTGGCTCATAACCAACTTTACATATGGACTTTAATAGCTATAGCACAACTGCTGTTAATATGGACCATTACTGGATTGCACATTTAACTATACAATACAATAATCATTCTCAGCTCACAAAACTGGGAAGTCAGTTATAAAATCATAACATCCCCAGCAGAAGACAAGACGGTCTCAAAAATGGTGTCTGCTTCCCAATAATGGATTGACAGACTTCCACAACATTCAACTGTATCTTCAATGAATTTTTCCTCCTTGCAATAGTGTTCTGGGGATGTGTGAAAAGGTTATTTTAACTTATAGCTTGATTAATTCCAGCTCTCCTAGAGCTGCATGTTACAGAGAACAAGTTTCAGGCACTAAAGCCCAAGAACAAGCTAAGTGACACCACAAAAATTAATACTGTTAATAAAAAGAAAATAATGGGAAACTTGTATGCAATAACCCTAATGTCAGTGCTGGACAGTGACTGGGGTGGGTGGAGAGCTCCCTGCTGGCCAGGCACTGCCCCGTTTCCCATGGAATGTGTGTGACCATGAAATAGAAAACCAGAGCTGCTGCTCACCTTGCTGCTTTTAACCCATGAAGAGCAAACACCCAAGAAAACAAAATACAGTTCTCAGTGGGGTTAGTATACAGACCACTTTCTGTTGAGTGTACTTTCAGAACAAAGATTTCATCTAGAGTAACATGCCACGTGCACAAATTCCAGATACCTCTCGAGGAAGCAGCTCTGCTTTGACCAGCAAATCATGGCTGTGGGGTGCACGTGGGCAAGGCTGTGTACACACCTTACACACCACTACTGCATTTCTGGTGAAAAAGAAAATGCTGCCTCTTCCTTTTTCAGAAAAGAGTCAATTGTCTTGCAGATTTCCAGGAAAACATCCTCCTGTGTTCCTTCTGCATTAACCTGTGAAGCACAAAAAAACCAGTTTTGATTAAATTACAAAGAATTATCTCAGAATCTAAACATTGCGACAAAAAACTGGTCTAAAATGAAAGTTGTTCTGCTTCATGGTAGAAGCATTCTAATGCAGAGGAGCAGCTTAATAAACCAGACTACTCATTTTGTTTCCACAGATTTCTGCAAGCTCAATTGTCTGTAGCAAAGTACATCAGTCAAGTGAGGGAGCTTTAAGTACTCATGTTTTAAAGTTACACCTTTGATGCAGAACAGTTGCCAAGGGCTCTTTGCCCATCACTGCAGCCTGGTGAGGTCCTTCTGAAGGGCTGCACAGCACTCTGGGTTTTGGCCACTCCACAGTAACTTAGCAAATCAATGTGTTCCAGTGCATTTGTATTTGGAAACTTGGTGTTCTGGTTCTGGTTTTATGACATCCTTTGCTCCTATCTTTTATAAGGGCACTGCTTTTGTGATATAAGAACTTTCATTGAAGCAATTTTTTTCTTGAACACCACAAAGATTCAGTTTTCTGACCAAGCTATTTTTTCATGACTGTACTTCACAAAAACAAGATGAATTTACTTTCCTGTGCTGAAGATGAGAGAGCTGCGTTTCAGCAGAGAGGAATGGTACTTGAAGCCAGTAATACTTGTCTGTGTTCCCAGGAAAACGTGAGGCAGAACTGAGCTGTTCTGAGCAATGAGTTTCATGTCCATCTCAAGCTGTGTCACCTGAGGAAGGAGAGCTGTCTTCAGCCCTCACAGCAGTGGCAGAGGCAGCTTTCACACTGCCTGTGTACTCACACAGATGCTTCTGCTGATTATTCCTTTCCTCAAATGCCCGCTGAGATATTTGGTCTTTACACAAAAGCAAGATTCTTCTCTGCTTCTCCATGCTTAGTCTTTCATGCATGCATGACATGAAGTTTGCACAAGATTAAATAGACCCATGACAACTTTGTGAAAGAATCATTTTCTGAACTGCTGCATTTTCATCTCCAAGTTGCTGACTAGAAAGCCAGACAATTGTAGTGTTTGAAGGGGACATACCTGGCTATAACACTTTCTGCCATCTCTTTGGTCTGCAGGAGAATTAAAGGAGATTCACGTTCAAAAAAATGTATTTTTAAATAGGCCAAGAAATTCTGCTCAGATATGATGTTGTCTTGCAGCCAGCTCTTGTACAGCTGACTGCAGTCCATGTTCATGTAAGTCCCCTGGTGCTGAGTCTTGTGTGGGAGTCAGCAGCTGCTCCTTGCAGAGCTCCAGCAGGGACTGCAGGCACTCTCCAGAGCTTGGGTTTCTCTCTTGGTGCCATCTGCAGATGCTGCAAAGTTCGGTCCCCGTTGCTCCTGTGGGAAGTGCTGGCACATCTCAGCAGCCTATTCCACAGCCAGAGCTCCAGCACTGGATTCCCAGCCTGGCCAGCCTTTAGGAGCTGTGCCTGGCTGGGCCCTGGCCCCAGGGGCCCACTGCAAGGCTGTGTGACAGTGTGAGCTGAGCAGCCCTCGGCCCTGGCCAGCTCCCAGGCCACCTCCCTTGGCTCCCTCACTGTGCTCTTTGCTGCTGCTGCTCTGTTTTGTAGAGCTGAGGCAGAGGCAGGCACCTGCTGATACATTAGAAAGGGCAGCTCTCCCACAAGGGCTGCACGTCTTTCTGAAGTGTTTAGAAGTGGGGGTTACTTACTAGTAGCAAAGAGAAAACAGGAGTGATGAACCATTGTGAACGAAATGTCTACCTTCTCCAGTTAAAACAAAACCAGCAACCCCCATCTCAGCTGCTATAAAATGCCTTGTTTGGCCTGTCTCATCTGCCAAGACAACTATTTTCATATGGCTATCCCACAGGAAATAAACTGCATGCAGGGTGAAGGCCACAGCCATTTCAAAGCTCTCATCTTAATATGTATTTTTATTATCTCTTTACTTCATAAATACTTCTGCACTGTCTAACTGATCTATCTTATCAGCACAGCTGATTGCCACTGGCTTTTTGCTGACCTCTTTAGAACTGGGAGTGATACTCAGGTCTAGACCTAGGGAGCTGTGATGAAGAATTAGTTCTGTAAGCATGGAAACTGCTGCCCTTTATGATGGGCTGCAGTGCTGACTTCCTAACAGCAGCAATAAAATATGGATGGGCCTGACTAATGACAGCCCCAGTGCTTCCCATGCTGGCCTCCCAAATAACAAAGGGCCAATTCATAAAACTAACTTAACATTGTGGCACAAAACTAACTTAATGTGCCAATAATTCACATCTACTACTACAGTAATTCAACAACACTCAGCAGCTCCAGAGAAAAAAATGTGTATTTCTCTTCCTCAGATTCTAGCAAAGCTCATAAATTAGGCCTATTTTCAAGGCTATTTAAGGCTGACTTCTCATAAAACAAGATCCATATACAGTTTTCCACAGTTTTGAAATGCAACTGTGTTTTTTGGTAACTTCAAACACAGAGAAATTTAATGAGCTCATATGAAAAATTACTGGAGTAACCATCCCTATAGTACAATGTTGCTCTTTTTGTCATTAAAATCAACCAATTAAGTTTTCTGTCAACAAATCTACCTTTGTTGTAGGTTTTGAAATTTTAGAACTCTAAACATATACTGCCACTGAGAAGAACCTGACTGTAGGGAGGATGGCTGAGGACAGACTCTGGAATTAACTCAGTAGTTAGAAGCTTCTTACTCAAGGTCAGTCAAGCTCAGCTCTGTTGTCACTAACATTTATGTCTTTGTCACTAGAGTGTGTTAGAAAATCTGAGACTGAGCAGCACCTGGCTCTCCCAGCAATGCATCAAGCTGTGTAAATCCACTGAAAACACACTGCCTGAGACCTGTTCATATTAGGCATGCATTTTCTGCTGTGTTTTATCCATGATCCCTGCTAATGTTTCTGATGTATCTTTCTAGATCAGTTTCTCATCTAATGGGCCACAAAGCACCAAGGGGGGAATGGAGAATCACTTGTTCCTTTGTTCCCCACATCCTTATCTATCAGGGTTAATGGGTCTCTGAGAACCTTTCAAAAGATGGAAATAAACCACATAACTGCTCTCACTATTACCATTGATTACCCCTTCTGGAAAGGGGGAGGTGGCCCCTCCCCACACGCACCTATAATGGGATCAGCGAGGGAAGGCTCACAGGTGGAAGACTGGGAGAGGGGGGATGGTCACATGTTCTTTCATAATGGTTATGGAAAATGTGACTGCAAGTGATTTTAGAAAGAAATAGTAAAACAACACTGAGAAAAAAATTATAAAAGGAAAGGAAATAAGCACAGAAAAACGAACTTCTGTTGGATTTTGTAGGCTAAGCTTTCATAGCATGTGATCTGAAAGAGTCAAAATTTTTGGGCACCCTTAATCCTCTGCTCTGCCCTGCTTGGTTTATTTGTTATACTCATGCCCTTTTCCTCAGACTTTGAGTAGGAAACTTGTATGCAAGACACCTACCAGGTGTCTTATGTTAGCTAGGTAGGATCAGGGCTGTCTTGCTTGATTACCAATGTATTGCTCTTCTCTTTTTCTTACTACCCTCCTACATACTGTCACTTCAAAAAAGCTTTAAAGGATGAGTCAGATATTAAAAACAATCCTTTTTTTCCCTCCTTTTCTTCTCAGTTGAGAGAGAGCCATATATTCAAAGGGATTTACATTTAGCCATGTCAAAACACAAGTAGGTGTCTACTAAATTTTCAGATGCACTTTTCTGTCCAGCTGCCTTGGAACTCACTGAGAAACAGATTTAAAACCAGCAGTGTCTACCTGCTTACTACTACTATAATGCATTTTGTTTCATTTAATTTAATGTCATTTATCTGAAACACCTGATTCCCACAGAACCAGGCAGCTTGCAGGCAGTGTTTCTGAGAGCAGTGCTTTCAGCCCTTGCATTTCCAGTACAAGGTCTTTACTGAAAAGCAGCCACTTGCAACTCCTTTGGTGGGTGTTCTGGAACTGACTACAAAAGAAATTATGACATATTAAACTAAATCCCCAAAACATGAATTAAAAAAAAATTGAAAAATTTCTAACTTTTAGTCACAGCTACTTTACCTTCCAGAACACAATTTAGAAACTTAATTCCTCAGCAGAAAAGTGAGGACAGTTGCCTTTGCCCTTCATTCTTCAGTCTTCATCTTTTCTTGCAAATATGTACACAGTTCTTCATCTCAGCAGGGTGCTGGAAGGGTTGCTGTTGTTTATTCCTGTCAGGTTCACAGGTGTTTCATCTGCACCCACAGCCTTCACCCTCTGTCCATGCATGCCTCAAGCCTCCACTGCTGAGCAGAAACACAAAGAGGGAATCTTGGCCAAAGGGAAATTTCCAACACAGTCCTGATCTTTTGTTAGCTTCACCAGGTCACTGTTCTTGTTCAGAGGTCAGCAGAATGGGAAAATATTCCAGTTCACATATCATATTAGTTAGTTATGAATGCACCTATGCACAATCACTCCAGGTTGGGGAAAGTCGTAAAGTCCTCGAGGATTAAAGTGGGAATGCTGTTACAACCATATACCTTTGTCTCTTCTGTGCAAGTAAAGCAAGGAGAGAATTCCCAATGAGTGCAGAGGAAGCCAGGTCAGAGCTGAGTTTTTCTGTCTGCACTGTTTGTCAGGCTCCATCCAACCATGCCTTAAAGCCTGTTCCAAATTAAGTAAAGCATTTCTTACTCTGTGCACAGAGCAAGAAAGTTCATTTGACACTTTACTCTCACCACACCTTGATGTGCTGTGACAGATCAGTTCCTCCTCTGTTGAGTGCACAGCCAACATCTAATTCCCACACCAGACCTTTTGCTGGCCTTCTGCCCAGGACTGAATTTTTCATTTGCATATTTAATCAGCCTGTTTCAGGACTGAAAACCTTTGGAGTGGATAGGACAAGTTAAATACATCCCACTGTTGTCATGTGCTGTTCTGAGTCTGTGGAAAATTTTGTCCAGCCCTAAATTTAGATTTTAAACTGGGGAAATTAAATTACACCAGTAGGCCAACCCCATTTTCTTGTTACACAAATCTATTCCTGATTTTCTTTTCTGTGGCCAGATGGAGCTGGGTGCTAGAGTCAAGCCCTGTAAAACACGATGACTTAAACAAGTAATACCTAGAATTTAGTGGTCCTGCAGTAAGCTGGCTAGAAAAGGTTAATGCTGAATCTTTGTAGAAGTTACTGGGATTTAGACTCTATATTCCTCTAGAATCTCAACACCCACTCCTCTGCATGCTTAGGAAAGTGCATTGCTGCAATCCCCAGGGACATAAAGCTCACGTGGGCCTTTCACTGAAGAGCTGCTTCTGTTGAAAAACCAGACCTAGGCAGGAATCAAAGATTCCTTAAGACTCTTCCTCTCTTAAACAGCTTCTCTTCAGATTGGCCATTGCGTATCCTGGGATCACAAACTGATCTGGGTCTCCAAGTATCACCTTCAGGAAGGCATCACTTCCCTGAGGCTATTGGATCCCACCAGCTTTGCCTAAGAAAAAGAGTACACCAGCCTCTGATCTGTAGTTACATGGATGTCCATGAGTGATTTAAAATAAGTCCATGAATACAGATGAGAATTTATTTTAAGGGGTCTTCAAATCAACACTGGTAAATTAACTTTGGTGGCTTTGTCTGATATGGATAGGAAACACACATACAGTTCTTTCAGGAAACAGAGTTATAGAGACAGCAGCATCTCCATGGCAGCATTAACATCTTCACCAGCATTGGTCAGTGTTGGAGAGTGATAAACCCACTTAGGAATGAACAAACCCCCAACACTGAAAATATGTGATGTTTTAATCAAAATGGGAAAGAAAACTATTAAGCATGTTAGACTACCTCTAGGTAAAGTCTCAGCTTTCTGTGTGTATGATATTACAAATAAAAAAAACCCCTAAGACTATTTTAGCCTAGCCTGCACAAAAAAAAAAAAATGCAATCAGAAGTTATATTTTATCTCTTTGATCAGAAATTATTATTGTCAGTTTTTCTGCTTTCCACCTGAATTTCCTTTCATCATTCAGAGAGCACCCAGTGGCTGCTAATGTCAACGCTTGGCTGTGTGTAGAATCTGTTGCTATAAATAAGAAACTAACCCCATGCCCTGGGAATTGCAGACTTCCCCTTGACTTTCTGCTTTCTTCAACACACGAAGCTTAAACATATTCACCACTACACTTGTTTTAAAATACATCTTCCACAATAATGTTTATAAAGCTGATTTTGCAGAGCTTTCATACCCAATGGTTCCACCTGGAAGATGGATATATGGTAAACACCACATTCACCAGAAGCCAGTTCAGACAATGTACAGACACTGTAAGAAAAGTAGTGCAGACACTGTTCAAGCAAAGCACAGGTATTTTCTAACATGCAAACAATACAATGTCTGCTTTCCCAAAACTAATGGTACAAGTACAAATCACATATCCAGCTCTAACCCACAGATTTGGCAGGTTCCTTAAGGAGCTAATGAGCTACCAGCTTTCAAGAAAAGACTGCATGTTTTGCCATTACATAGGGGACAGAGCAGGAACTTGCATCAGAAGCATTAAGGAAGGGCAAGGAAAGGCCATGTCAAGTGAAATGAGGCAGACCATGACTGCAAAATCTGTGTGAAAGTATTAAGTGCAGTTTCACTCTCTTTGGGGCTGTCACCTCCCTGATGCTTCAAAAAGGGAAACACTGTGGTAGGCACAGCTCCCTGGAATAGGATATTGAGACAGAGAGCTCTGTTTTCCTTGGCATTCTGCTATGTTGGTGTATTGTGTATTGTACTGAATTCTTAGTTAGGCACATCCTTGCAATTTTGGCAAGATAGCTTCTCAAAGAAAAAACAAATAAGCCACATAATCCTTTGTAAGCCTAAAGATGAAAAGTAAGCAGGAACTTTTTTCTGCCACTTGGGCTTTGTTTTATGTGCACTTATTGTTGGGGTTAGGAAAGGCCACAAATCAGAACTCTGCCTTTGAGTATCATTTTTCTCAGCATTGTGTAATTTACCCTGTTCTCAGGTCAGGATATTGGTGCATAAATTACCTGCACATTTCTCTTTTAGGAACTTTGCAAAGGAGAAAAACTTTGGGCAGGAGATTTGCATGTTTGCTACAGTCTCCAGAAAAAATAGATCCCATAATATTTCCAGAAACCATTATTGGATTCTT
Source organism: Peucedramus taeniatus (assembly GCA_013400575.1). Lineage (NCBI taxonomy): Eukaryota > Metazoa > Chordata > Aves > Passeriformes > Fringillidae > Peucedramus > Peucedramus taeniatus. The sequence goes on from WBNO01028054.1 coordinate 75,173, forward strand.
TATCTTTTAGGACAAGACAGAGCAGTAGGACTAGATCTTTCTCTAGTTGAACTAAGGGACAGTTTGCCATGACAGAACAGAGAAATAAAGAAAAAAAAACCAAAATCCTATGTAAATGAGTCTACAGATGTGCCAGCTAAGGGCATTGATGGAATTTTTCTTGCTTCTCTTAAAGTATTGATTCTAGAATAAAATGAATGTTTTAAAATAATGTTTTACAAGAATGTTTTAAAAGAATATTTTACATCCGGAGCAGGTGTAAACTGAGGCAATTAATTGAAATTAATATAAATATGTTATTTATTTCAGCAAAAAGATCTCTCTTGTATGAAGGTCTGTTTTATTTCAGGATATACACAGTCAGTTTTGAAAATTTTACTTAAGGGCTTTGGATTAACATAATCTTTCATCCTAATTCTGAAAGCCCTTATATAGTAATAAATCCTAATACTTGAAGAAAAGCTTTCTATAATTTATTTTTAATAAGAGATTCTATACAGATGAGTTATTGATTCAGGATATGTTCTCTGACTAAGGATAAATCTGTGGTTTTATTCTTGCAAACTGTACTGTGAACTCAGAAGTTTGCAGAAGTTGTAAACAAACCAGGGAATTGCAAAATGAGAACAACTGGAAAGTGTGGGAACAGTTCATAAATGGTGACATGTCAGTGTTTTCCAAATACTGCTTATATAATTGAAGTAAAAAGCAAGAATTTGATTTAAAAGGTCCAAGTATTTACCTTGCATAACTGTGTCTTGCTTTCATAGTATGCAATCAGAGGGTTTGATGCTTGGTAGTAGCTTTCAATTCTGTCCTCAGTGGTTTCAGTGTTCTCAGAGTTCTGACTGTTCACGGTTTCTGCAGAGCAGTCCAGGCAGAGCACGAGCTTTGGTTCCCCAATCTAGAGACAAAGGAAAACAACAAACATTCAAAACTCTGGCCCAGTAAAACAGATTTGTTTGGATGACACCAGAACAGTGATCCAGGAATTTATTAGTGAATAGTATTTGTCTGTGGAGAAATGATGCTTATTAACAGACACCTCTCATTGCAGCAGCACTAAGGGATGCCAGCATTGAGGAGCAAGGCTGTGCTTGCCTGGGCCCTACACAGAGGGATAAAGAGATAGGATCTGACAAATTCTGGCTACTTGGACTGAAGAGTGTCAGTTGATTATTTGCTTGATGCAAATAGTACAGGACTTATGCAATACTTGACTCAGTTATATTTGTAGCCTTTTCTTTGTTCAATGTGTGAAAAGGGAGTGGTAAACTTAGCTTAGTATTTCAAGATGCAGTAGCAGGAAATGTTCACATAAAAGTGTACCCACTTGAGATGGAAATGAGTAACAGCAGACAGGCTCAGGGACACCATCAAATATTCACAGGAATACATACTGTGAATTACTTTATGTCACACAGTATTTTATGTCCTTGTTTGCAGTGTACCCACACCATTCCTCCCCATGCTGCACAGGAAGGATGTGATACATTTCTCTGCATTTTCAAATTGGCAAGCAATTTCCAAATTCTATGGGAAGCTGGTCATTTAATGCTGTTTGGCTAGTGCCAAACTAGTCATGAGGGAGAGTCTGTCCTTTTCTCTAATAAAAATAAATACAGATTTATTTATTTTTGGTCTTAGGCCTGGCAAAAATCATAAATAATCATCTCTCTCTACATTTGATCATAGATATTGCAGTACTTTATGGGGAAAAAAGAAATGGCAAGAAAGAGCAAAATGTTCTGTATGGTATTTCAGGAGAGAGCCAAAAGTTCTAAACACAAATCCTCATCATTCTTTCCCTGAAACACTGAAAAATATGTATGTCATTTAGCATAAATCTTGAAATGCACTGTCATGCACCCTGCTCAGGCACAGTACTCTCTGACACAAGACTTTGTATGACCAAAACCTGCTGGGCTGAGTCCAAAGCAATAAATTCCACTGTCTCAAGAAAAATAAAGGTGTTACAGGATCAATGGGGAAAAAAAGTTAATTTTTCCATGCAGTTATGTATTTAATCCTTCAATGACACGCTCAATCTTTTTCTCATTCCTTCCCTTTCCAGCAGGGATCTGGAAAACACTTTTTAGCAAAAAGTGAGAAGTCTTGGAAAAAGATGACTGCTCTTCACACTAGTGACAATTACAAAATCATATTTTTACCATGGCTAGAGTAAAGAAAGTCTAAATGACCAATATATGGAAATTGTCATTGTTATCTTTGTTGACAGCCCTCAAAGGAAGAAATATTCTAAAGGTAAATATTTCATGTCAGGCCTTCTGCATCTGACTGAGGATGTCTGGATTGTGTTGACCTTTCTACTACCCTTAATGACTTTCTAAGAGAAGCTGAAGCCAAAGGATTATGTCAGACAGTTCAATGTCAGGCTGTTATCTACCCACTTTTTTCCACACAGAAAACATTAATGCTATTAGCTGTAGCAGCACTGGGTTTGGAGATTTAAAAAGCCAACAAAGCAGTTTTAATATTGCAAGAGACATAGAGAATTTTAAAAAGATGAGGGCCTAATCAATGATTTAAACAAATTCCCTTTTTGTATAACTGGATTAGGATGGTGAGAAGTTATTTCCCCCAGTTTTGCACGAGGAATTCCATGGTCTGTTCTAAATTATAATAAAATAAATGGGAAATAATTCCTTTTGTCAGTTATACTCATATCATCACCTTAACATGAGAATTTTAAGGAATCTACTGACTGATAGAATCAGATAATAGTATCTGCCTTGATACACTCAGTCTGATTTGCTTTTGAAAAATTTACATGGTTTTCTTAAAAGTTTCAGGATTGCACTCTGGAATTCAAACCATTACAGAAATATCTTTCTTCCAAACTAAAACCCACAAAAAGTGAAACTAATGCCCTTATCAGGTATTACAGCAGTCTTTGCTACTTTTTTTTAAATTATGATTTTCCTGACACAATTTAGCTTAAATACATACCAAACAAGTCTAATGTTTTGGGTCTTTACTTTGTCTCACTGGGTACTTCCTGCTTGGTGCTGTGGAATATATAATTTAATAATGTTTTTTCACCTTGTAGAAAGACTAAGGAGGAAACAGAGTTTGTGCTTCTCCAGAATTATGGCTGGGTAAAAGTACAATTGTATCATAGAAGGGAATTGGGTAAAACTGGCTGGACAATAAGCTGTTTCTATATAGTTCATTATGTTTATGAGTAAATCTCTGAAATATAAGCATTATTCTTGATGTCCTCTAAATAGAACAGGTCTTTGCTAACAATTATAAAGCTTTTTACATATCATGTAGATATGTAGCATTATGCATCTGTACTTTGCTGCCATTAATTAGTAAGGCCTGATGTACACCTCTTTTCATTCAGCTATAATTTAGAACTTCTCATCACCCTTTGGAAAGAACTGCAAAACATTATCTCAAAAATGAGTCATTAAAAAAAACTTTACAGTCTTACTGAGCAGCTCACAGCCAGACTGTGGAAAGTGGATACAAGGCACAACAGGGGTGACTTAGCACATTCAAAACAGTCACTTGCAGTCCTTGTCTTTTACTCCAAATGCCAAATTCAGTCCAGGACTACGGGATCTTTTGCTGCTTTCAGGAGCTTAAGGAGCTCTGCTTTAGCATGGGATGCATTTGAACTTATTTGCCTGCAATACCTCAGTGCAGGACACTCCAATCTCTAAATCCCACTTCATAACATAGACAAGTGTCCACAGGACATGAACATGTATGCCTGCCAGAGAAACAGCACTGCTGAAACAGTTCCTCCTTAGACACAAAATGAAAGAAATCTCCAGCATCTTTTTAATAGTCTATAGCATTTTATTAAAAGGGACTAATAAGTCAACATTTCTGTGAATGGCTTCTATATCAAATCCCATAGCTCATTATTTTGTCTGGCTTCTGATGCCTAAATCTTGCTAAGCTTTTATGGCAATAAACTAAATAAATTAAGCAGCTAAAGGCTCAGTGAGAAAACAGGGGATTCATCAAAGTTTTATTTCCTTATAAACTTGTTTAGGACATTTTTGAGCGTAATATGATGTAACATATACTAACTATTATCCCTAATTCACCACTTATTTTCTCCCAAACCCTGGCAGATGCATTCATAGGCTTAGACAGAGTGTTTTCTGCAGACTGAGAAATGTACGGCTGAGACTCCTCACGAGGTCTTAGCACATACTGGGGAAATCGAGAACTCTCGGAACTGCCACGCAGGCACTTGCAGAACGCTCTTTTTATGGCTCTGCCACCTGTTACTCACCACAAAAATTAAATCTGTGTTTGGCTGTTTCAAGTGGCAGCAAGCTTTAGCAGAGCTGGCTTACTGGTAATAAATATTAACTGTGAAGATACATACTTTTATGATCCTGCATCAGATAGCGCTTGATCAGATTTTCATGAGAAAATGAAAACAGCACTATCCACTAGAACCACAAAACTGGTTCTAAAATGATGTTTTCCCCTAAATGTGAATTGTTTCTTGTTTACATTAAATTTAGATAAAATCAGCCTTTACTTCTCCTTGTATTCTTGATTCTTTGTAGGTAAGGGCAACAGCTATATTTGCTACACTGATGGGGTGCCAAAATTTCAGTGATCAGCAGCACTGTTCTGCTGGGTTGGCTTTTTACATGTCCCTGCAGCAATCAGCTGAAGAGAGGGACCAAAGCAGCACCAGAATTACAGGAGTTACAACAGCATTATAATTGTACAATTGGTCACCTTGCTCTCAAACTCTTCTGCATCTTTCAGCTCTTGGGGATACCCATCGATCAGGAATCCTTTTGTGTCCCCTAGTTTGGAAACCATGGCTTCCTTCAGTAGCTCTAGAACAATACCCTGTATAGGAAAGAGAGGAAATTTGTTGGTTAATTAATAAGAAAGATGGATACCTTTGTTTGTTGCACTGACTTTAGTCCTACACCTTTGAAAATGGCCCTGTTTGGCTGTAAGTGGGTCCTGTGAATGCAGGTGTTTTTCTTGTCCTGCAGGTAGCAGGGCACCCTACTTTTTATTCTCTCAGGACCAGCTATGCCATACAAATCTAATGTTGCAATCCATCCAAGATTTCCCAAAGTGCCCTCCAGATAGCTCAGAATATTTCATAGTTTCAGAATGAATGTTAATATCTGTGAAACTCTAGAGTACTGCTGCAGCATTTTCCAATCTGATTGCATTTTGCAATGTCACTGGTATAATTATATTACATGGTAAGTGACCCCATCTGACCAAACACACTGAAGAGCAAAGCAATCAAAATCAAGCCTGAGCACAGCTTTTAGTTTCCCCCGAGCAACATTTCCAAGTATCTTTCATTAACAAACACATCCTGTGACCTAGCTGCAATTGCTGAAGACCTACCAAGAGTTGGGACTGTGGACCTGCCATGTAAAAGTCAGGTCCAGCTGAGAACAACACCCTCTGCCTTCACAATCTCCATTAAGCTGCAGTCCAGCTACTCTGGGATGTCAGCCAGCTCTGCAGGGAACTGCTGCAGGTACTGTAATTTAAAATAGCTGCCAGGAGGACCAGCTCTGAATCTGAAATGTAACGCTATAAAAAGGACATAAAGTTTCTGTTTCCTGTACTTACACTTACATTTTGCAATGCATCTGTCTCACTGTATTTCACGTCTGATTTATTGCCGATGTGAAACATAAAGAAATACTGGCACTGAAAAGGGAAACAAGTGCCATGGATTTGGCAACGAGGAAAAGTCTCCCTGAGGTTAGAGATTAATTTTACTGAAATAGGAACCATCAGCTCTAGTATCTATTTCCACCGTTTTAGACAATATACCTGCCACTGCCTTTGTTTAACCATTAGAACCCCAAATAAAACCATCACTCACGCCAGGCACAGGTTCACCACATTCCACGATGTCTTTGATCAATTTACTTCTCTCTGATAATGACAATAACTCATTTTGGAGAAGGTCACTAGTGGACAGGTGAGTAAATCCGTATTTCTTGGCTAACTGTTCATATTGGCTAACTTTGCCAGAGCCAGGCCCACCTACGTGAGGGAAAAAATAACTAGAATTAGAAAAGAACAAAGATCTTCCAATTCTCAAACTATAGCCACCAGGAAAATGGGAGGAAATTGATGACACTGACTGTTCTGCAGTTTTTAATTTTTTTTTTTTTTTTTGTAGCGACACTATTTACAGTAAAACAAGTCATATACTTTCCTTCCGATACAACTACAGTGCTGACTCAAAAATAGGTTGAAGGAGTCACAACAGTGTGAAATGTCTCACAGAGGAGAACCTGTTCCTAAAACACCACTAGCATGTTAAGGAAAAACATGAAACAGCCTATGGAAGAGGGTATTTCACTCAGTACTTGTTCAGTTTGACAGCTGCAACAAATCCTAGCAAAGCAATGTTCACTGCACACTGTGAGGGCAATAACAACGAGCTCCCACCTGCACCTGGCCCTGTCCTGCCCACAGGGGCTGTGGGAGAGGGCGGCAGGAGGGGAAGGGCACTAACCCAGGGGAATGCTGTGGGTGTCCTCCTGGCAGGAATGGCCCCTCCAGCTTCCTGCTTCCTTTGGCCAGCGAGCAGCCTCCAGCTCAGAGCCCCAGAGCTCTGCCTGGGGTGCAGACGCTGCCTGGCCCAGCTCCTCCATGCAGGCGGCCGCTTCTCCCTCCGCTGCAAGGCCATGGCACAGAAAGCCATGGCATGGAAGGCCACGGCATGGAAGGCCTCTCTCTTCAGGCTCCTGCTGAGGCACTGCAGCCACTCCCGCCTGGCTGGAGAGAAGGACAGCCCATGGAAGCTGCTGGAAGCCGCTTGCCAGGTGTCCCATGCTGGCGGTACAGCTGAGCTGAGGTGAGGCCCTGAGGCGCCGTGTGGGTGCCAGGGCGTGTGGGGCGGGAAAGCCAATTCCTGCTGGGAATTTGTGGAGAAAATCTCACTGCGTGCAGCAGCAATTTTGCAGCCTTTGATGGATCTATTCAGAAGATCTAGTGCAGCAGGAGGTAATTACAGCCTTGGAGGGAGACAATGCTCAAACTCTTTTCAGTAGAGTTTTTTCAGCAGGTGACCTGTGCTATTTATCAACTGTTGGGACTTGCCAGTAGGGCTACACAGCTCTGCTACATACATTTAAGAAAATATGTGACTTTCCTGTTTCATTATCTTTCCACAAACAAATATAGGAATAACACGTTCATAATAGAGCGAATTTAGCACCATCTCTTGCCTCACTTGAACTTTCTTCTAACTTTTGCATTCAATGTAAGAACTAATTGCTCTGAGCATATAATTTTCAGAGAAATCACAGTACTGCAGCTGAGACTAAAAATTGGGTCATAAAGGAGTAGCATTAAAGGAAGGGGTTTGTCTTCTGTGATGTGCAGTCTTTTACTTCAGCTTCTCAAAGAGAATGACCAGCCTGTGGTGTGAGAATCACACCTGTGCTACAATTTTTCTAGAACTATCTTTGTTGCAGGCTTATCTTCTAGCCAATATGGGTTGCATGTTGTTTTTCTATTGCCATAATATGAAGAATATAATTGTTTTGTAAAAACACTAGTTGAAAGAAAACAAGGAAAAAATAGGAGTGGCTATAAAGAAACAGACGTAATGAAATTACAGGCAAATTACCAGTAATGAATCCCTTAAATAACTGAGTGGCAATTAGTAGTATTTATGGCCTGTTTTGGGTTTTTTTTTAAATCAGTAAGTTTGTTTACACATTTTGTCTCCTGGCCTTGAATATGCTAACAGTGCAGTAATTTAATCCTATTTGTTTGGTGTATATATATACAATATTAAAAAACACCAGCTATAAAGATTATTGTATTCTTTTTTTTATATAGCTGTTTCTCTTCTGAATGCAGAGCCCAATGAGAAATTTCATAGTTTCTACTCATATAAAAAATTAACTAGATCTCTTTTTAGAAATAACAATACAAGGACAATTTTTGGTTTTTAGCAGGTAAGTATTCAGAAAATTTGATGTGCTTCTAATACCTTTGTGTGTTAGTATTTTAAAAGAGAACACTATCAGAGTGGCACAATATGCAAGGCATACACCATAATGAGTGTGCCTCCAAAACATTAATTAAAATGACCATTTTTTATAGAAGAGTTCAAACAAAGCAGAGATTAACATGCTGATCTCTTTAAAGAGTAAAAAACATACTTGATTAAGCTATGTCCTAAAAAGGGTAGTTTTAAGGCTGCTGGTATTAATTTAGATTCATCTGATGAGTAGCAGAGCATCCTACTGCCTGACAAATGCATACAACCCACTTCACCAAGTCTTGTGCTTTCTTATACATGAATGAGACCACAGTTCTTGCTTGGCATGATCTGAGAAGAGACTGAATTCCCCAGGAAATTCAGAATTGAGGGCTGAGCACAACTTGGCCTTTACACCAGTATTAATTTACGTGTCTGAAATGAAAGTATTACCTTGTCTCCCTCTGAAGTTCCTTAATATGACCGAAATAGAGCTATTCAGATGGGAAAAGATGTGAAAGTGCATTTTCTTACTAATTAGGTGTTGCCTTCTTGCTCAGAGTATATACTGAAGAGACTGCTACATAAGCAGCTTTAACAGCAAATTAATCCCGCAGCCATGAAGCTCACGGTTAATTTGTAGCATTACAAAAATTGTACCTGTTCTTTTAGTGGATATTTTTCTTAAATCTATTCATTTTTCTAAAGAAAAAAATAATGTGAAGAAGGTTTATCTGGAATAACAGCTGCATATGAAACATGACAAAGGCTAGCAAAAAGATTTTTTCACTTAAGACTTCACTGCTACTTGTTACGCTGTTTTTCATATGGAAAATACTCACATTGAAAAAGGTAATCGAGTTTTCCCAATGGCTCAATTGTTAGTAGAAAAATATATCCCCACTTTTGTTGAGAAGGCATAAGATTCTTTGTGAACACTGTAATTTTTTTCTGTATGCTGTCATTTTGTGATCTGCCTACGTATACTTGGGAAAAAACGTGTAGGTTCATGATAACTTGATATTCAGATTAATCATGTTGTCTTCTGATTTTTATATATGACATGAAGAGAAAAAGTTAAAGCCTAGAAAACAGCCAGAGGATTTATGGGTGTGATGTGACCTGTAGGACATTATAGAACTACCAGCAGTTCTTCAATGTTAGCATGCTTTTGTGTTTTCTTAGTATTGCTCAGTGCAGTACACCCTGCTTTAAAGCTCATTTGATAACTTAATAAAAATCCAAAAATTGCAGGTAAAGAAATTAGGAACATGTATTAATCAGTGAGGTTATTCTTGGAAACAGAACTCTTCGAGTGTCCCTTTGTGTTTTTTGATACAAAAGGTAAGCAAGAATGTGGAACCAGAGTACTAACACAGAAATTAAATGCAGTTTTCTATATTGCTTTTCTGGAGACAAGGCCAGATTAAAAGGTCTATGCAATCCCTTAGAGCAGTATTCCCTTCCATTATGTTGATTCATAGGCCTGTGAGAGGGGATCTTCTGTTAAATAACTTTCTGGCAGCACTGCTGACTTAGGTGGTTACTTTTCCCCATTTAATTATTGACTGCAGAAATGCTTCACAGAGAGTCCTTCAAGGAGAGAAAAAGAGTGGTCCCAGTGAGTGGGGTAATGAGCAATTACCCAAGCAGCACTTCTGGGTGTTCAGCTGCAGTCAGCCCCAGATGAAAGGTCTCAGCTCTCTGGGAGCTGGGACTGCTGCTGCGAGTGAGCAGGGCCAGGAACAAGCAATATGAACAGTGCATGGACCAGCTTTGCTGTCAGAAATACTGGCTGAGCTAAAGTGTCATGCAGACAGACTGAGATGCCTCTATTTTAAATCTTACAAGTTTATCATATACCAAAATATCATGAGCATTTATATAAAGTGCCAGCAGTAAGATTTACAAGACAGTCCCACAATTTATTTTAAAATGTTTCAATTTCAAGACCTTGTTATCATAATGAGCATCATCCCTGTATCAGGGAGAAGTGCCTGCAGGGGAAACCCAGCTGCACAAGGGAGCCTCAGAAGTCTGAATTGAAACCAAAATAACCCCAGTCAATCTATCAGTAAATTCAAACAAAAATTTTGGATGACTTGATCAGTTTGGCAGTTTTACCAATGCCACTTGGATTATATAGACAAGTAAAAATAAGCCTTAACTTCAGAATATGGCATTTGAAAGCTTCTCAATAGCACCTCATCTGCTGTTCACAAATTATTTTAGTCTAAGTGAAACCATACAGGAATTGTACTATTATTTACCAACAACAACAACAACAACAAAAAAGCCCTCAACACTTTCTTTGTATTTATTTTTTATGAGAAATTCTTTTCATTAGAAAACAACTTGTGCATGTTGGCAGAGTGATGCAATATCCTGGGACATCACTGAGTTTTCATCCTTCTTAAAGAAAATGTGAAGTTTATTTCATGGGAAGTCACATGAAATTGCACAGCATCCACAATTAGCTTGAACTGACTGGGAGTTTAATTACCATTACTGCTCATTCTATGCTTTTCTGATTGCAGAAGGAACTGCAATACAGGTATTGTAGCATAATTTAGGTCGGAAGGGACCTCATGTGGTTAAACCTTATACTCAAAGCAGGCCTAAATTAATGATAAATTGAGTTAGGTTATGTCATTCAAGGTCTGACATACCTGGGACAAATAAAGAGTTTGAGTTTTGGGATATATTTACTTATTGAATTTTGGTGTATGTGCAAGAAGCTCCTGCCTGCAGCTGATAATGTCTACTTCTAGGTGTAAATGGTGAGAATATCTTCAGTGTCAGCTAAAAAGCTGGTCTTTCTTACATTGAGCTTATGCAATTACCAGCTTTAGATCACCAGCAAGAATATAACAAATATTCTGTAGAGGAGAGTGGTTACATTAGCTAAGCTTTAAACACCTAATTTACAAGTCAGCAGGGAGTTAGTTTCTGATCCAAAGTGCAGAAAGATTCCTGAAACCTCTGGTTTTCCTTTCAGCCTCAACCGAAGCCAAATGTTTTCTGAAGTTCCTGCAGAGACCAGGGAGGGGTAATGCTCCCAGAAACTGTGTTATGTATGACAGTTTTGTGGATGCAATATGGAATATTGCAGTAGTTAAGAATTAGAAGATCGTTCATCATTCATTGTGGTTAAAATTGATGATATAGGTTTTTTTTTTGTTTGGTTGTGTTGTTTGTCTTTTGATGACTGGCAATAATTATTTAAGTTTTGGATATTTATCACAGCATCACCCAATTTTATCTTTGTGCCTCTTTATTTTTTTTATTGAATTTTACTTTACTGGCCAAATTTATCTTTGTTTTTCCTCTTTTACTATCCTGCTGTTACCTCCTATAATTTTTACTTGCTGGTACTCTTTCTCTGCTTTACAATATGGATGGAACATTGACATTGTTGCTTAATTAATCCAACTTGACTGTTATTCCAATTAATTCTTACATTAGCTCTAATGTAAACATTTGCTAATTATATTATTTCTTTTTCTTTCCCTTTTTGGAAAATTTTCAAGGGTAATTAGTGGGAGAGAGAATTGCCTGTTTCTTTCCCTTTGTCATAAAGAGTATCTCTGTTTGTCAGGTATGGCAGATGGTGCATTTATTTTGATTCGTTTGTAAACTTCTTCAAATGTACCTTTTTGAAATTCTAGCTTTAAAACACCTTTACAAGCATCTTATTATTTTCTCATTAAATAATACACACCTATGTAGTGAGTCAACATCCTTAATGACACCTGAGCCCAAGACAGTTTTTCCCATTCCAGTACCCAACTTCTCTTCTCTCTCTCTAGTCAACATATAATGGGCTGAACATCTCTATCACTGCTCACTGCAACAGAGTGCTTTAACCACTGACATCTGGGGCTTTTTTAACTTCTCCCCATCCCCAACAATTTTGTTCTGCTCCTGTGAGATTTCTTCATGTTTTTCTTTCACTCTTGTACCATTCACAGCAATCAGATTTCCTGCCTGCACAAATGTGTGTGTGTGGGTAGTGTGTACAAAGCTGAAGCTGGAATGCTTGTGGATCAACAGGTGATCCCTGCAGATGTACCTGCCTGAAAAGGACACCAGGCAAAAGAGCTTGTGGCCACTCCAGCTCAGCTGCTGCAATAAATCTGTCTCTGGGAATACCATTTACTTTCACTACCTAAGTAGAATAAAGTCAAGATTTTGCAGACAAATGAGCAACCATGGGGGTGTCATTTTGTTCAAAAAACCCCAACAAACGCACAAAAAACCTCTCACTCTTCTCGTAAGACTTTAAGAAACTTTTTCAGGGGTGCAAGGATGGGGGGGTGGAGATGGAGGTATTTTGGGAAAAAGTATAAATCATTCTAGATAAATAGAATAGATAGAATTTATTATAGATAATAATAGATAGAATAGATAGAATAGATAATTTTTGAAAATTGACCCATGTTTGGACTTAGTAAAACTTTTCATAATAACCTTTTTAACAAAGAAAACTGTGTTTTGATTAAGGCACGATTTATCTCTGCTCCCAGAAAGCAATTACTAGAAAATCAGAGCAGGAATAACCAGGAAAAAGGTGTGATTTCAGTTTTAAGCTGTAAGATGGCTCCTAGATGTCCTATAAAAAATTATAAATGAAAATTTAAAACCACTCCTTGTAAAATAAAAAGATTCCGAGAGACAAATGAAAAATATGCTTTGCTATGGACAATTTCAGAAGCAAAATTCCTTAAATGTGTTATCTTTTTTTCTTAAAAATCTGTTTGTAAAAACCCAAATGTTTGGGTTTTTTTTCAATAAGAGATGTGAGACAGAGAGAATTAAAAATTTTCACTGTCGTGAACAGCGGGAAGGTGTACTTCAGTAAGCATAGATTACAGTTTGCTTGAAGACTGAAAATTAGGTGTTGTGCACCCTTCCCTTAAGAAAAAGTCTCCAGTGAACTCTTCAGTAACCTCATTTTATTTTCCAATCACATAACAATTGAGTTGCAATAAATTGAGTCAACTTGTATTTGGCATAAGAGAGCATGAGATAAAATTGCAACATGAGAACACTCTTTTAATAGAATCTTTTAGGTTGCAAGGAACTTCTTGGAATCATTTAGTCAAATGACTGTATTACACTGGGATCAGCTACAGCAGGTTCATCTGAACTCTGCCAGGCTGGGGTTTGAGCACCTGTAATGATGGAGATTCTACAATTTCTGGGAAACCTGTTCCAGTGTTTGATTACCCTCATAGTAAAAAAGTGGTTTTCATGTTCAGGTGAAATTTAATGCAACTTAAGTTGTCCCCATTTTCTCTTGTCCTGTCACTGGGCACTACTGAAAAGATTCAGGCTCCCTCATCTTCATTCCCTCCCCTCATGTAATTATTTATACTTAATGGTAAAATCCTCTGGAGCCTTCTCTTCTCCAGGCTGAATAGTCCCAATTCTCTCAGCCTTTCCTCAAATGAAAGATACTCGTATTCCTCAAACATCTTTGTGGTCCTGCACCACACTCACTCCAGTAAATCATTCTTTTTCTTGTGCTGGGAGCCCAGACTGGACACCGTACTCCAGATGCATCCACAGCAGTGCTGAATAAGGAGGAAGGATCACCTCCCTCAACCTGCCGGTTTTGGAATGTTTTTTGATGCTTCATCTGCTCTGAATGAAACTTCCATTCACATATTATTAATTTTGGAACCTTTTTTTTTTTTTCCCCCAGGAAAAACAATGCACAAATTGATTTAGTTTTATGTAAAATCCCCCATGTTCTGGTATCTATCCTTAGGTCCTTGAAAATCTGTGTTCCTGCTCTGGATTGTAAAGCAGTTCTAAAAACTGCTCAATACAAAAGCAATTATTCTTTCCAAGTAATTAGTAACAAGCTTTAAGATCAATCTTCTGGTTATAATTTGTTTTAAAAGACTGCTCCAAGTTTATGCTAATTATATTACTCACATTTATGTGATAAAGGGCATTAGCATGGTGCTTTTACTCTGTGGATTTCCAAAAGCAATATAAAAGTAAACCCTGAACCTACAGAGCTTCAGTGCTAAGGATCATGCCTGGTGAGCAGCCTGTTAGCTTCTAACACAATGCTGAACAGATGCAGAATTGAAACCTGCATTTAACAGAAGTTGCCTCACAAATAAGGAAGGGAAGAGACCTGAGATTTTTCAGCCAATTCTTAAATTTCTGAGTTATAATCCAATTTAGTAAAATTTTAATTAATGATGGTGAGGCAGCTTTGCTGTGGGAGGTCATACAACTCAACTGTAACTGCAAAAGAGCTAAGGTTATTTTGAACATGTTCACAATCAAACGAGCTGCCTGCTCTGAGCTTTACACAACTGTTGATAGTATGGTTAGACCCAATTTAATTACATGTTATTAAATCGTAACTCTTTCAAAAGACTAAAACCAACACTGTAGAATAAATATTCTCAGCCAATTTATTTTACTAAATAAATAAATAAATCACATAAAGCTAAATCACATGGGAATATTCAAGTGTAGCAGTTAAATTAGGAATCTTACTTACCGACAACAAAAATGATGTTTGATTTCCTTAGATCTTCTGAAAAGTCTAAAATGAAAATAAAAATTCTTTAGTGACAAGAGCTACTAATTTTAATGTCAGCTACTTACCACACCAAATTGTGTAACACTCATGCAAGGGGATCTAATTTTACTAGATTTACTTTCTGCCATAAAAAAAATATATATACTTTTTTCATTCCAAAAGGAGCTATTATTCACAAATCTATTAATGTCTCCGTTTTGTAGTTGTCATTGCTGATATGATAAAGACATTTAACCTTAAAATAGACCTTGCAACACACATCAGTTCTTTAAAAAAAGAAAGGAATAAAGAGAGAAGCAGATTCATCTTGATGTAATAACGTGATGTAATGCCTCCCCAGCCACTGCAGTTTCTACTGAGTATATTATGACATTATAATTGCTATAGAATCTTGTCCACCTCCCATTTAGATCTTATACTCTCTGAAACATAGCTCTAGATTCCACTGAGCCTCAAATTCAGCCAAATAATAACCATCTTAGCTGAAATCCAGGCAATACCCTCACCAAAACTATGGTATGTATTACAGCTTTGTCTTTAACTGAAAATGTATCTTTTGAAAAAGCAGTTCCTTCTGGTCTGAGTCCCAGTCATTGCACTGATCACACCAGTACAGAAGGTGATCTTGCACAGTGTGAGGCTGCTGAAATTTTGTTACGTCTTTCAGTTAATGACTTACAAGATACATATGTGATTTTGTTAATCACAAGCAAGACACCTCATACAATTTTGGGGTTTATTTTGTGGTGTGTAGATCTCTTATACAAAAAAATCATTAGCCATGAAATGTTTTGCTTTATCCTTTCATTCCTCTTAGACTCTTAGCACCTTGTGCTTTCCAAGGAGACTTTCACAACTACCAGTTTCTGAAAACACCTATGAGATTCAATGCTGATTAACAGCATTGAATTAGTAGTTTTCTAATACCAAGTTTGCCATTGGCCAAAATAGTATAAAAATGTCTTTTACAAACTTTAATTTGCATTCAAAGAGAATTCATATGATAAAAATCCCTTGAGACATAAAGTTTACAATATAAATCACCTGAATTCATTTTACTTTCTAAGTAATTATTTAAATAATGGGAAATCAAAGGTTTCAAAATTAAATGGCAATTGACACTGAAAAAGAAACTCACCTCCTGTGCTCTCATAACCAGAAAAACTTGACTGATCCTCCTCCTGTTAATTAAGCAATTGACAAATTGAAATGGATGTTCTGCATAGTTTGCATTTCTTCTTATATCTCCTTATCTGTATATCTTAATATATATCTCTCTAAGCTCTCAGTTTTAATCTATGTTGAGATATGGTTTACAGTGTAACAGAAATGCTGTTAGTGCTGTTGCAGTTGCTGGAACATGAGCACAGAGAACCCAACATATCTTGAGATGATTCACTATCCCATATAATGAGTGGAGCTCCTCAGGGTTGGGAATGAGGACTGGTGGTGTTTAACGTCTTTGTTGGTTGTGTGGACAGTGGGACCAAGTGCACCCTCACCAAGTTTGCCAGTGTCACCAAGCTGTGCTCGAGGGAAGGAATGCCATCCAGAGGGAGCTGGGCATGCTTGAGAGGTGGGGCCATGTGACCCTAATGAAGTTCAGGGCCAAGTACAAGGTACTGTTCCTGATCAGGGCAATCCCATGCACAGTTACAGGCTGGGTGGAGAATGAATGCAGTGCAGCCCTGGGAAAAAGAAGCTGGGGTTTTTGGTGGATGAGAAGTTTCACATGATCCATAATGTGCATTTGCAGCCCAGAAAGCCAACTGTGTCCAGGGCTGCATCAAAGGCAGTGTGGGCAGCAGGCTGAGGGAGCAGATTCTGCCTCTCTGCCCTGCCCTTGTGAGACCCCACCTGGAGAGCTGCACCCAGCTCTGGGGCCCCAGCACAAGGACAGGAACCTGCTGGAGGGAGTCCAGAGGAGCCCACAAAGATGCTCAGAAGGCTGGAACACCTCTCCTAGGAAGACAGGCTGAGAGAGTTGGGGTTGTTCAGCCTGGAGAGGTCTCTGCAGAGACCTTACAGCAGCCTCCCAGGATCTGAAAGGGGCCTGCAAGGGAGCTGGAGAGAGACTATTTCCAAGGACATAGAGTGACAAGGAGGAATGGCTTTAAACTGAAAGACAGTAGGTTTAGACTAGATCTTGGGAAGAAGTTCTTCACTGTGAGGATAGAGAGGCACTGGAACATGTTTCCCAGAGAAGTTTTAGATAACCCATCCCTGGAAGTGTTCAAGGCCAGGTTGGATGGGGCTTTGAGTAAGCTGGTCTAGTGGAACCCTCCTGGGGGTTTGGAGCAAAATGATCTTTAAGGCCTCTTCCAACCCAGGCCATTCTCTGCTATAATACTGGTTTTGTGAGGAATAGCTCTTCAGTGTCCAAATGCACAATTTCCATATGATATGTAAGCAACCAATGTGCATCCTGAATTTCTTCTGACGTCACTATGGTATGATCAGCTGTTAATAGTGAGAAAGCAATACTGGAGAAACTTCTAAAAGTGAACTATAACATAAAGATGGTATTGGTCTTTGATCTCAAATGTGTTTACCTTCTGAATGTAACACAAGCTACAAGTTGTTATAAAGGCTGTTGAACTACAAGGAGGGACTACACCAGGGAAATGGAGGATGTGGCATGTTTTTTGTCCTGAGATTTAGCCACTTAAAATTATTTTGTCATTTACTGTATATTACAATCAATGAGACATTACAAATACTAGCCAGCAAGACTGTCAGAATGGGAATTCTTTATTGTTCTGATAAGTGAGCGTTATATATATGCTGGACACAGTCTAGGTTATGAGGTGTCAATATACTCACACCAACAATGTTTTAGCCTGGTCTGTACAATATCAATAATAGCATTGACAGTAACACATCCTCATGTGACAGTATTACATCATCAGTGCATAACATCAGCATGAAACATGTTATGTGAGTCATCTCAGTAGCATATGGCTATCAAGCCATAGCTTCTGACAGCACAGCTCTCAGAAATAGCCACCTTTAAATGTGTAGAACTGCAGGAGTAGATGAAGTGGCACAAACTGCAAGGTGACTGGAATGGGTAAATGCTGCCCACTGTAATTTGCAGGGCTCATGCACTATCCTTGAAGGTTTCTCCTTGTGCTCCTATCATCACTGAAACTGAAGTACTCTTCATTAGACTGAAGTACCATTACATTGGTTACACAAATTATTTTCATTTATTGATTCACAGTAATTCTTAGCCTATTACACTGCAGCAGAACTGCCACCTTAAAAAAAAAAGAAAGCTGTCATTTTTAAATGAGAGATTATTCTCTTTCCTACATTTCAAGTGACAATATTAACCCTATGTCCTTTATCTTTGGATGTAATAATACAATAAAATAATTGACCCCACAAAGGATATATTGCATACAAAAGGCTTCATTTTAGATTCTGCTTCTTGTAATGCCTTTGAAAGTTTATAGATCAAAATCCTTCTAGGCACAAAGTTTAGACTAAAATTCCTTTAAAAATCAGGATCAGAATTCCAAGCTTACAATCAAATTAAAGAATTGAAAGCAGCATTACTTCTTTCAAGTTTTGCTTTTGTTATCCCCTATGATTGCAGACTGAAACTGCCTCCAACCAGTTTTTGTGCTGATCTGGGTAAGGAGCTAGATGTGCTGTTTGGTTTGAGGTCCCTTGCAAAGAGTGACAGCCTGGCACCCTGTTTAATGCAGTGCCTTTGTGTTTGCATTTGACAATATCCATTTCTGACTGAGTCTTTCTAGCAAGTAGGTCTCTAAACTGTGAATGGCTTGACCTGTATCGGGCTGAACACACTGCTCTGCCTCCTTACCAGAGTGCTTTGGAAAATAACTGTGGGATTTAGCAAGTGATCACATAAGACAAAATCCCTCCAGTTAGATAGCAAATGGTATTTGACACCACACTGCCATCAGCAATACAGTGATTCAGCAGCAGTCTCTGTATTCTCAGTATAGCTGTTTCCACGTACTTGAAAGCAAAGTGAGGAAGATTACATCTTATAATGAGCTCTGAAGAAAGATGGGTAGTCTGTAATTTCAAATGCTTTTAAAATCTGAAGTCTCTATGAAACAGGACTTAGTTCTGATTCAGGGTACACAGCAGACTTCTTGGAGCAAAATTTATTCCCTTAGTCTGTCTGGCAAAAGCATACTTGCTGCCTTCTACCTAGGAAATCATGTTCTTAAGGATTTCAAAATTATGGTACTCAAGTAATTACAGTACACATGACCTAAAAACTTCTGTTATCTGAGAGCATATCCATTAGTGGAGCATAGCTGTCTGTGAAACTAAAACAATATCAACAGTACATTAAAATAATTACTAAATAGAGAAGTTTGCTACCTGTTAAGAAAACACAGGCTTTTGACTGCCATTTTACTTGTCACTTATGTTGTAATTAGTAAATATCTGACTGGTAGTAGATACTTCATTGGTTAATGAGTTTTCAGTTCCTGTCATTGCTAGGTTGTGAGGTAAGTCCACAAAACCATAGAATTACTTGTGTTGGAAGATCATCTAGCTCCAACCCACCTAATTTCTGTAATAACAAACTATGACAGTAAGTCCCAGCAAATAATGGAATGATACAGAATTCTTCAGAAGTTTCAATTTTGCTGCTAATAAATCAGTACTCTTAAGGCATATCAATAAAACATTTAATTTTTTAATTTAATGAAGGGACATTTTCTTCATTGGGACTTAGTGACAGCTATTGTGAATGTCAGTTACCTGATGAAATGAGAAAGCTTTCCTGTTCCCTGTTAATAACCTCTGCTCCAGTCCTTGCATGTTTTAGTTGGGGTTTGGATTTTTTTGTTTTACATGAAAAAGAGTTCTCCCTTATCACCTCATTGTTGTTTGAATGCTTCTAGAAAATAGTGGTGGAAAGTGCCTGATACATTTTATTCAGATTTCTAACAGAACAGGAGTTTCTCCTCCAAATTTACCAAAGATGATAAATAATCACAGATAAAGGAGAAAAGAGGCAGTGTAAAGAGACTGAATTTAAAGTACAGCACGACTGCTGCTTAAAATTATGCTCAATTTTCAAGTTTGAATTTGAGAATATAAATATTCCAAAGAATGTTTCAGACACAAATTATTTAAACAAATAAAAATACATGTTTCTTTGCTGGTTTTATGCAAGGGCAGTGCTCCCTGGGAATGGATTTTATGAGCCATACCATTAAATTTGATTTATACTTCAATTTTTGAGCCTGAGCTGCTTTCTGCAAGCTGAGTGTTAAAGTATGCCTCTGTAAAGCAGAGGTGGCTGTGCTCTGACCTCCTCTGCTCCAGAACCAACAAATAAGGTAAGACACAGTAGGAATACCCTCACACTTCAAGGCTTTTTTTCCCACCAAAAGACAAATTTTCTTATATACCTCACACTACTCAGCAGAGTGGAGTTATTTGTGTTAAAAAGGACTAACAGAAATTAAGATGAGAGCACAGTGCTAATGTTTTTTTAGGTGATTTTTGTTTGTTCAGAATGCATACGACTGCAAAAACATAAGTGTTCGTAACAGCATCTACAAAATTCTGACAGATGAGATCATTGTGATTCCCGTTTAATTCTGGGTTTCTAACAGAGACAAACTCTGTGCCATTATCTCTTGTGAGGACAGGCTGAGGGAGCTGGGCATGGTCAGCCTTGAGAAGAGAAGACTGAGAGGGAACTAATCAATATCAGTCAGTATTTGAAGGGAGGTGTCAGAGGATGGACCAGGCTCTGCTGAGTGGTGCTGAGCAATGGGACAAGAGGAAACAGGCAGAAACTGATGCACAGAAGTTCCACCTAAACAAGAGGAAGAACTTGACTGTACAGGTGAGCAAGCACTGGCACAGATTGCCCAGTGAGGTTCTGGAGTCTCCCTCACTAGAGATATTCAAGGGCCATCCTGTGCCATGGGCTGTGGGATGACCCTCCTTGAGCGCAGAGGTTGGACCAGATGACTCACTGCATTCGCTCTTCCCACCTTCCCCATCCTGTGATTCTGTGATTATTCTTTTAAAACAAAACTTATAATAAGTTCTAAAAATAATAATAAAAAATTATACCTATTAGTTAGAGATTAACCCATTTTTAACACTCACAGGCCAAGATCAAATTATCTAGCTTTTAAATTTAGTTGGGTTTTTTTTTCAGATTTTGCATTTGTGTTCTTCAAGAACATCAAGAAGAATATCTCTAGGTAGTTTAGAGAGGAAAAAGCCACAATCTGTGTGCTATAGTTTGTTGAGGGTTGGTTTTTGTTAACTTCTGTAGGTATTTATAATGACAAAAATACATATGACTACTAAGCATGAAACTGAAAGGAAAATCTATTTAGTTTCATATTGATTTCCAGACACTGGAAAAATTTTCAAAGAGATTACCTCTTATGGGCAACAAGGTGTGCAACCAGAACACCCCTCCCAGGAGAGTAGCAGCACTTTGCATCATCACAACACTGTAAGAGTGTTCTGGTAAACCAAACACCTCATTTGCAATTTTAATATTAATTAGATTTAAAAGGCTGAACTAGAAGCGTCAACATTATATGTAACTTGAAGAAGAACTGGAGCTTGATTTTTAAATATATTTGTGTTTTAAAGACATTAGAGACATTCAATAACTACATTATCTATACATAGTTTCTATCTATCACTGACTTTAAAACAGTTCTATCATGTATAGTATTCAGTTAGTTTTCAGTTAGGTCTGTATTTATAGAAAGCTCTCAGTGCCTACAAAATTCTTTCTGGAAGTTATCACTATTTTTCCTATAGTTTCTGTTTTCTTGTAAATCACCATTCTTGTTTTCTGTAAATCACCATCACTCCTTAAATTATTCTCTATGTGGAGCATTTATGCTGTTTGGTACAAATTCTCCAAGGGATGAATTTTTTTTTTTTTTTAATCAAGCCACTGCAGCAGAGAGGTAAAGCAGGAGACCTCCCTGTGTACTTGAACTGCAAACTTGGTGCCTCTCAGCTCCTATTTTAGACAGCTGACCACAATCCTAATAAATAGATCCCTCACATCAGACACCTCAGCACTGTATGTAGAACCTCTCTGCCCTGAGAGCTGCCTTCTGAGAGATGAAATTCAGTCATTTGGGTTTTTTGTTAATGGTTTGGTTTGGGTTTTTTTAATGTATGTGCATTTTGTGGGTTTTTGGGGTTTTTTAAACTTCATATAAGAAAGTCTTTTCTGCAGGCCTGTCTCAACTCAGTTTTCAAAAAGAAAAAGATCTTGGCACAGAGAAGGACAAGAATAGAGTGTTGCAAATAAATCCCCAAACTCAGTGTGTGACCTCAGATCCTATGATTTGCTGCTATTCAGATAAGAATTGACAGTTGTACTCAAATTTTGCCTCTCAAAAGCCTTCTCTGCTTAACATTTGACAAGCATATTCAAGGTTTACTAAAACATCTATTTATCTAATATTAGGCAGTTTTATAACTTTCAACTTCTGCAGTATTTCTAAAGGACTTCTGTGCTAAGAAGGAATTGACTATCTGAAGAAACAGTCCACTGATTTGAGAAGCACTGCTGTGAAGGAGTTCTAAAACTAGGCCACTTTTCACTCTTTATGACTGGTATTTAAGCCCAAAATGACTAACATTGACTGCACAATCCTGGGATACATAAGGACTAAAAAAAACCAAATAGGAAACATATGGCTTTCTGAAAATACATAGGGGATACTTTTTTATTTCCTAGTGTACCCAGAGAAGCCACTTTTCTGCTTTGATACAATACAAATAAGTGATTTTAAGAGCAGTTTTGTATCCCATAGAGTAAAATAGCTTCTTTGCAATCACTGCAGTTTTATATGTGCATGTAAAAATATATAGGATGTACTTTGACAGTGATTAAGAAATATAAAAGAAATAAAAAGGCACTTCCTTCTGCAGTGTTTTAAAATATAAGAATTGTTACTACAAATGTTTTCAAGAAAGGGTTTTGGTAGCTGTCTTAAGGGACTCTGGGCTATGTGAACAGAACCAATCCACAGCCCTGAGCAAGGCCTCTAAATCTAGGAGGCAGAATAGGTTTAAAATACACCTTTACATTTCTTTAGCAACTTTTGGTAGAAGAGGAAGAGTTCTGCTGTGAATCCTATTTGCATCAACTGTGTGGGACACCTGATATTCCCCAAGAATTATGCAAGTTCCCTAGACTGTAAAGGTAGAACTCATAAATTTAGCTATGAAGTAATATTTTGTTCACGAAGGCATAAAGCCTGTTTGCCAGTGGAAGGGCAAGCTGGTGTGAGGAAGGAAGGTGCAGTATCCTACTGCTACTGCCTGCAGCAATGATGGTGAGATACTGTAAATTGTAACGCTTTTACTACGGACACTTCCACAAGTCACAGAGGAGGACTTCATAATTTACTGCAGAATTATTCAGCGAGGCATAAATGCAGCACCTCTTGAAGAATAATGTTGTCAATGCTGTTTAAATCTCCAGTTACTCACTTGAGCTCACCATCATTTTAACTGAATCCTTATGCCCTGTACTGCCCACCAGAGCTGCAGGCAGAAACTTTGGGTTCAAAATTAGGAAATAATTGGAATGCAAAGACTTCAACTAACCTTGGCAGTTTAGTCTCTTCTAATATATGTATCACCAGAAAGTAAATTCAAATAACATCTGTGAAAGAAGAAGCAAACCACTGCTTCTGGCATTTCACAGAAGAAAGTGCAGGTTGACTTTTTGGTTATTTTCTGCCCATTTTGCCGTGGTTTGCATGGGGGAAAATAAAGCAGGAGATTTTCCAACACACGCCTTTATTACAGTGCACAATGGTGATTCTGAAAGAGAAAAAAATTCTTTGCATTTACAAAATTGTTTTGAAGCACCAAAATACACATGGTTTGAGCTTATTCAGGAAACATTTTGTAAGGCAAACTGTAGTACTTTGTTTCTAGAACTGTTTTTTTTTTAAAGCATTTAATAGGATCGTTTCCATGGCAACGTGAACTGAACAGATTGTTCACTGACTTCAGTACATTTCTATTAAACATCTTTTCTCTGTAGTTAGGCCTGCCTTTCCAGCTCTTTCATGTCTTTGGATGCTCATTCATTTTGTCTTTTTGCAGATATCCTTAAACTAGAATGGACTCCACCTTTAACAAAAACAGGTGTTGAGAGAACAGTGTTTTACAACCATTCTCTGAGTATCTTCTCATTTTCTTTTCTATCCAATATTCCTGTTTTAATCAGTTTCCTAGTATAACCAGAATCTGTAATTCAAATTAATACAACTTTCTATCAGCAAAAGAGAAATGGACACTGCAGAAATGTTCAGCATTAAAATCTCAAATGGATTCTGGATACTCTTGGTCATTTTACTAAGACCTGTATGTTTAATGCTGCACAGCATATATGAATAAAACTGCTGTTATACCAAAAGTTCTTTAGGTCGTCAAGTAAAAAGAAAGCACATGATTAATATATGACATTCTAATCTGACTCCTTGAAGAATTTAATTAATGTTTATTTGATTATGAAAGGTACTTTTAGAAGTCTGAATGAAAATTTCTCCTGCTAATAAAAGTGTGCAGTTTGCTCTTTGTAACATTGTAATGCTAATCCCAAAGTATTATGTCCAAAGGGTTAAATAATTTACTTGGACTGAATCTTCAGAGTAGGGAAAAGGGAGTCAAAACAAAGTGACAACTGATAGGAAAGAAAGTAAATGAAGGAAAATGGTCTTTGGTTTAATCCACAGAGCTTTAGTTAAATGAGGCTTTCACTTTGCTCTTGTCCATCAGTTTTATTAATATTTGTGTTCTGCCTCTGCATTGAAAAGACTCTCATTTGAAAAAACTCTCATAATTTTCATTATGTCTCTTGAATATTTAAGTTTCAAGCTATGCTAATCAGTCAGGCTGGAAATATTGTTACAGTCTTTGTAGCAATGGAATCTGTTTCGCATCAGTTCACTAAAAGCTTTCCTCTTGCTCTCCTAAAGCCTGGATTCCTCTGTGCTTTGGACAGGAAACTACACCAAGCTGTAAAATGAATTGTAACTACATGGCAAAAACTTTTAATTGAGAGCCTGTTTCCTCTTGTTAGAATGAGTAAGTGTCTTTCAGGGCTTTTTTCCTCCACTTGATTTTGGTTTTGCTTGTGAA
Organism: Peucedramus taeniatus; assembly: GCA_013400575.1. NCBI lineage: Eukaryota > Metazoa > Chordata > Aves > Passeriformes > Fringillidae > Peucedramus > Peucedramus taeniatus. The sequence goes on from WBNO01028054.1 coordinate 99,880, forward strand.
TTTTCAAGTGAGCTGTCACATTTCTAATTTTAAAACATTCTGAACTTGCAAGGATTGGGTTATTCAATTTTTTTAACTGAGGTGATTGCTTGTCAGTGCTGAACAGAAAACTTTTTTTTTTCTTTTTTTCTTTAACATCTACCTTTCCTAGGTCTTTGATACATTTGGGGGGGGGGGGCAAAAAAAAAGGCAATCTCTTCTTTGCACATACTATTGCATTCATCTAATTGCATCAGTAAATGCAGTATGATGCTGCAAGGACATGGAAATCTCTCAGTAATGAACTGGTAACTCCCTGAAAGACACAAAATTGCGTTTCCATATTTTGTAGATGTGAGGATGGTGAGGCACTGGAACAGGCTGTCCACAGAAACTCTGGATGTCTCACCTCTGGAAGCATTCAAGGCCAGGTTGAATCAGTCTCTGAGCAACCTGGTCTAGTGGAAGGTGTTCCTGATCTTTAACATCCCTTCCAACCCAAACCATTCTATGAAATCTGTGACCTCCTGTTCCAAATATTACTAGAGGCTAAATATATTTTTGAGGATTTTACTTGAAGTTGACCTGATTTTCACATTTTCCAAATTCTAAAGTTCTGTAAGTACTTGTACAGGAGTGCATCCATTCTCCAGTTGCCTGACAGGGTTTTAACTTTTTCTTTAATTACTCCAAATATTCCTCAGGCTAGCTAAGGTTGTCCTGAAAGGCTTGTTTTCATGAGAAAATAATAGGATGCTCTTTTCTTCTGGAACTCTTTGATAGGATTCACTGATGTCAATTCTTCAGTACTCCCTTTTGGCCTGAATCTACTTGAGATATGCCAAATGGTAAGTTTCTAATTAAAAATCCAATTGTTAAAAATAAAAACTTTCTGATCTCTAGAAACAAATGGGCATTATACTGATACTCTTTCTGGCAAAGTTGAGAAATTGAATGGCAAGTATAAATGAACACAGTGAGCATTAAAAGGACTCCATCAGTAGATGGAACCACACCACTCAATCTCCTTGCTCCTGCCTACCAGTAGGAGACATTATTTTGGAAAAAGTAACGTATATCTGAAGAACTCAGATGCTTTTTTGGCTTAGTTTACACTGGAGATTTTCCTGGCTCCTTCCAAGAACGAGAAAATGCAGAAGTATCTGTGTAAGTCCGTTTCAGCTGCGCCAAGACACCCATTGCCAGCTGTGGCTTTGTCTTCTGTGTGACCCCCAACTCCTCTTGTTCAGTGACTACCAAGATGGTCCCCTAAAATTCAGCCATTTTTAGCAGCTCAGCTGTGTAAGGTTGCTTGGAAACCAGCCTTCTTATCCCCCACGTTCTCACGACAGATTTCCTATGCAATAACATCACTGCATGACACATTTGTATCCAGACACACATTCTTTTTCCACTTGAGATTCTCTGAGTAAAGGTTGTTGATGCTTCACACAATTCGTAAACAGCATGTGGTAAATCACTGGAGTATTAAATCACTGCCACAGTCAAAATGAGCTCAAATTTTGAATGTGGGCAGTTCCTCACTCCTAAATTTAGTTATTGATCTTTCCTTCCTGAGAGTAATTTCTCATTTTGTTTTTCAGACCAGGCAGCTAGGTGGTATTATGACTTCATGGTAATCGCCACTCCCTTTTTTGCTTCTGTATATAATACTTGCTTCCATAATTTCAAATTGGTTGCAACTGCTTTCTCCTTTATATTTTCTTTATATTTGTACAAGGCATTTCATATAAACAATGTGTACATTTATTTATTAGTAATAGAAATATTTATTTTTTTTAAATGTTGCAAAAAAGTATCAAGATACCAACTTGCAGGTAGTGAGTTAGTGTCAGCCACTTCATATTTATATAGCTGTCCTTGACTGATGGGCTTTTAGCACTGTTTTAGTTTCATTTCTCCTTCTTTGTTTGTTAACAGCATTGCACTCTTGCCAGAATGGTGATGTGTTAGTTTAGCAAAATAATGAGAAAGCTAGCTGTCACATCTAGCAGAGGGAATATTTGCCATTGACAAAAACAATAAGGTCCCATCATAGTCTTGTTCAGTCTCATGTGAGAATCACATGCATTCAAAACTACAGTGCTTTTATGGATGGTGTAATGTATCATCAATGAATTACATAGTTTGAAATTATTACTATATCAGTATAATTTTCATGTTTCTGTTCATTTTATTTTATTTTGTAACTATAAAACTTGTGGTTATTATGTAAACATTATGAACCATGAGTATAATTTCTTTAGTGTATGTACTCTTTAAAAAGAACCTATTTTAAATGTCATTAAAATGCAAAATTTAAGATCAAAATAGCCAAACATAAGATAAATTTAGATTCTGCTTTATAGGCCTAAACTGTTAAATAATAAAGTACAGTACAGACAAAGATAATGGGAAATGTAGAAGTTTCCTGGGCAGAGAATGTTTTAAGAAGGGTTTATGAAAGAAAGGGATTTAAAAGGGGATGTGAAGACAGAGGCAAGCTGCCTCCTTGAAAAACAGCCAAGCTGAAATAACTGAGCCAAAAAGAACAGTAGAGGGATCTAAAAATTAAAATAAATGAATGGAGCTAGAACATATAACATGTTGCAGGTGAGGATAAAGTGTTGCATTGAATACTGTGAAAGAAAACCAATGAATGATCCAATCATAATGAAAATTCAGTTTTGTTGGCCCTCATTTTGTCAGTAGCTTTGAAATGTCACAAGAAAAGATATCTTTTGAAAGTAATGAGAAAAGAGGTGAGAACATTTGCAACTGCATTTTGTTGAATGACAACAGAAACACAAATTAGCATTCTGTGCCAAGCTGCTTACAAATCTAGAGAGATGTTTGTGGTACTCATGAAGAAAATACAAGCAGAGTCATGCAAAAGTGGAAGACAGGAAGCAAAACATACAAAACCACCACCCTTAAGTATGGTGGTGTGACAGACAGATGGCTTTAATTTTTTTTTTTCAATTCTAAGTGATTCTTTTAACGCTTATCCACAGCACAGTAACAAGCACATAACCCTTATCCTTAGTGCAGCATCCAAGCCTCAGGAACCTCCCATGCTTCAGTTTGTGCCCATTGCCTCTTGTGCAGTCACTGGGCACCAGAAAATGCCTGGATCTATTTTATCTGCATCCTCCCTTCAGACTTCTGTACACATTGATGAGGTGACCCTGAGCCTTCTCTTTTCCAGACTGAACACTCAGGTCTCTCAGCCTTTTCTTGTATGAGATATGGCCACTCCCTTATTTATCTTAGTGATCCTTTGCTGGATTCTTTTAAGTATCTCCATATGATGTATTACTAAATCCAGAACTGAACAGTATTCCAGATGTGACCTTACCTGTGTGGATGTGAAAATTATAGAGGAAAAATAAACATAACTTCCCCACCCCCCGATCAAAATTTAGTTTTTAGGTGTGCATTGGACAAGAGCAGTAGAAAGGCTGACTTCAACATACTGTAAGGCTTTGTTGTTTTTATTCTTAAAAACATTTTTTAATAGGGAGAACATTTGATTTGGCTGTAGTTATATCTCACACTTCTTATAATTTCATACTGCTCTTTTGAAAAGTTTTTCTTCTTCTTAAATATACAGCAGACTTACAGTGCATTTTAGCAATTCTATTTGTCACATTTGCCAACATTCTTAAATTTATGGAGGAAGCTCAGCAATGCACAGTAATGGAAGATACAGGCTCTTAATACTACAATAATATTAATTCTTTTTTCCTAACCAGAAAGCAATATTTGTGTATCATGAATTTACTTATGTTGCACTTAAGAATCCATTTGCCCTATCCTTAAAAGTGCCATCACCTTGTTTAGACAAATTTTGTAACACAGTATGTACATAAAATAGAAAACTGTCTAGAGAAAAGCCATATATAAAAAAATTACCTGGTCTTCAAAGTCAAATTCTGTATAAACAGCATCTCCAGAATCCATAATCAGACTGCAATCAAGTTCATTTGGCCCTAAAATAAGAAATAAAATTAGAATTCAGAAATGGATTGAAAACTTTCACTTTATGTGGCGGAACACTAACATTTCCAATTGTCTGTATCTGTGCAAAAACTGTGATCCAAGGAACCAACCATTCAGTTTTGCTAGAGTGCCCAGGTGAATGGTATTTCATTAGCAAAGCCTTCAAAGTGTCCATAAAAGCAACTGCAAATCATAAGGAAGGGCTGTGCTAAATGGTGAATTGTTTTAGCTAGATTGCATATTTATTGGGCAGGGTGTTCTGCATGCCATGACTTACAATTTTAAATTTCCACACTCAGGGGAGAATACAAAGCAGTTTAAGAACGAGAAAGGAAATACTAATTTCTGATTAGCAGATAAGGATCCTTGAGTGGTGTTGATAGGGGACCAAAGCAGCATGCTTCTAGCAGCAATCTTCTCCATTTCTATCCTCTTCTACCCCTTCCCAAGGAGACTGCGAGGCCCTGCCCCTTCTCTTTGTCATCTTCCTGTGGCAGGACCAGGAAGAATGCAGTCTCTTGCACGTGGGATGACAAAATTCATTTGTTGAGAAGCCTTGACCTGGCTGAGCTTTACAGTTTAGCTTCAGCTGAATTGCTGAAGGTGCAGGACAACAAAAACTGAGCTTGATATTTCAAGAAGTCATGTAGGGGAGCAGTCATTGCTAAACCACAATGGGAGGATAAACCATCAATAATGTTTCTATATAAATATAGGAAGTCTATAACATGGCCATCATATTCTGACACTGTCACCCCATTCAGATTATCTCAGTCCTGGGCAATAAAGAAGGAAATGGTCTCCTGGGTCCTCCAGATGGTGCAGCCCTAAACCAAATACTGCACATATTCTAAACACATTAAAATGTCAATAGGCGTGAGACTATAGAAGTCACTTTCACAGCATAGAGGAAATGAGAATAATAAAAATATTGTAATGATACACAAAAACCTAAAAACTATTACCAGCTGTCCACAGATGAGTCCAACCACTCACTTCATTTTGGGAGCAAAGGTAACACCAGGGGAAGTGTAAGCTGTGTTTTGTTTTGTCCCCTCATGTCCTCAGTGAAACAAAATCACTAGTGAAGAAAACAACCTCCTCCTTCCTGGGTTACAGGTGTCTCTGCCTGGTATGATGTTCCTGCAAGCACTGGCACTGAGGGTACATTGTTTTAAGCCTGTTGCTGACCTGGAGTTGTTTTCTCACCATTAGAGTTGTTTGTATGGGTGGCTTGCTGTAACAAGCACTATCAATAACCGATTTTGCAGTTCAATTTGAGCCAGATGTATTTATATATTATCTGGGTTTGTTTGCTTTTGAAGATTGCATAGTAATAATCTGTGTAGGTGGTGAAGTAAATATCCCTGACAGAGAGAACAGATCAGAGGAGCTGGATGTCATGATGACCAAAAACTTAACTGCATGGTACAAATGATGATTCCAGGGTGTCTTAGTTTGCAATCCTTATCACAATTACTGCCAAATTAATCTTCAATTTAACTTTCTGGAATACATAAGAGATACCTGCATCTACCATCTGATGGTGCTTTTGTTTTGGTTCCTCAGTCCCCTGCCCCCACCCCCAATGCTCATGTATTGGTTTTTTCTTTATGGATTGCTATAAAAAATTACAGAAAGGAATTATATTCCTGGTACCACAGTGTCACATGTACACACGCAGCATGTTCTCTGGCATGTACACTTTATAGTCTTTTGAAAATACCTTTCTCTAAAACATATATGCAAGGAAATAGATTTCCAGCTGCTGAAAGAATCTTAATTTTTTGATTTATCTTACACAGCTGACATCTCACTCTTAACACCATGTCATTGTTGATAATATAATTTAACTAAGTCTCAGTTGTCACTGGCACTGGCCTACTCTGACACATCAATCACTTCTAAAGGCACTTGTTGGCACTTTATTAAAGGCACTTGATTAACTGTCACTTAACTACCAAGAGCAGTACATATTCTTAGCTAGAAACATTAGTATGAAATATGGTGCTGCAAACTTAAATGTAAAGGTCAGGCAGAAAATGAATACTCATGCATAATGTATCTTAAGTGATAAAAGCCATAATGGTTATACAATTTTAATATGGTCAAGCATCTGAAAGCCTTTTTTCCTTGGACTAGAATACTGGTGTCCTTGGAAAAGCATCGCTTCTTCCTAGGGTGTATTCAAGAAAAACTGAAAATCATTCTTTTCTTTCATGGTTTAATGAAAACTAACAAACCCCATAACCATCTATCACTGAGCAATGCTCAGACTTCTTTACCCTTCTCAAATTGCCTAAAGACAAACCCATGAGAAATGAATTGAAGCAAACGGCTACTCCCAAGACAAGATAAAGTAATTAAGGGACATATCAGAGTACTTATGATATCCCTGGTGCAGCATGAGTGGTTTGCTATGCTCCAGCTCAGTTTGCTGTTGGAGGGAGCATATTTAGCTAAGGTTGGACTAAATCTTCCTAAAACAGGTCTTGCAGGGGAGAACAACGAGCTCATTAACTATGGCTTGTAGGCAGGCAGCAGAGGCACACCAGGGAGCCCCTTGGCAAGGCACTGGCAGTCGGGAATCCTGCTCTAGGCAGATCTCCAGATGAGGCTAAAGCTAAAAGGAGAGCCTTGGAAAGTGCATAATTCAAAACTCGGCTCAGGTTTTCTAACCGCGAGTTTAAATCAGCAACATTTTACGTAAAACCTGTGGCAATGTTTATCTATCAAAGGTGAAATGCACAACGTTATCTTAAGGAAAGGAGGAGGACTGGTTAAAGTGTTTGGAAGCAAACATGCCCTTCTACTTTCAGTGAGACTGCAGGCTGAAGATCTCATGTCTGACAACAAAACAGTTGATCATAAATAAGTTTTATTGCCTTTTCTGAGCAAGTTGCACTGTTCTTCTTTTGCTAAGCTGGTACCGTGAGAACTAGGCTATAAAAACAATTCATACTTGTCTATTAGGAGGAAAGGCTTAGTCTGATTTGTCTTTATTCCTTCTGTCCCATTCCACCAAATAATCTCTTGGCTCAGATAAGCTCTTGGTTAACTTGTAGTCTTCCTGGGCTTATATGAACATTTAGAAAGTGATCTGAGTAACTTTATCAATTGCAAAAGGGGAAACTCAAGTTAAAAATTTAAGAATGCCCATTAAATTCTCCATACTGTTACGGAGAATTAACTTGCCAGCACCTGATCTGAAAAGGTACCCTTAAGGCTTAAAATTTGTTTCCTTGATTGCATTAATAAAGTTAAGGCAAGGGAGACCTGGTCACTTTCATGTACCCTGTGTTTTCCTTAGAGAAAAAAAAAAGAGGATTTTATTAGGTTCAGTACTGCACAATTACAAAATAAAGCAGTTTAAAGTTTTTATTAAATCCCTATTAACTGAATCATCAGGTCTCTGGGGAGAAACAGGTTGAAATACAAAAAAGCAGAGAGCTAGCATGCATTCCCTTTTTTTTGACATGTTTTGTTTTGCCATCTTGACTGAAGGCATCTTTCATAAAAATTTGTCTTGTGAGAAATCCAAGAGGATCCAATGACACAGCACAGAGCAATGAGGTTAATTAAAGGTGGCTGCAGTTGTACAAGGATGTGCCAACAGGTGCTACCCCTGCCAAGGCTGACAGTCAGGGACAGTGACACCCCTGCACCAGAGGGGTGCATGGCTGTGCTCAGTCACTTCCTTCACCACGAGACTGTATTTTATGTTTTATGCTGTATTTTACATAATATTTGTTGCTCCTAAGCTGAATTGCACAAGATTGATCATGGAAAGCTGAGAGAGTGTGGCAGTTACAGGCAGGTGTGTAATTCCTACCACAGAGATGCACCCCTAAGCCCAGGGGATCATGGCTGTAAAGTCTCTGGTCCTACAAAACATTTCAGTGTTTTAAGCCTGGGTTCATGGCACTTTCTTTGCAAATGTGTTCATCCTTAAGTTGTCATGAATGCAAATGTCAAGCATTGCTTTTTCAAAGTTCACTTAATTCATTTATACAATGAAAATAGACTGTACTGATCTGTCTAAATTTATCTGCAGTTGACTTCATTTCCCATCACAAGGTAGCTATGACCCATCATGCAAATTAATTAAGTCTGCTCCTTGGACCATTTGTGTTTAGCAAATCAGCTAATGAATTTCCAATCCTTGCTTAAATACATTACTTATTTTGAATCCTGCTAGCAATTCTATTCAATATGGTTCATTGGCTCAAATATGCCCATACTCATATTTTAACAATGATAGTATTCACACAGTTCAGCACTGACTGTCATAAAAGCAATCTAAGCCTATCCTGTGAAACACACTGCTTCTCTTAATAACATGTTTAAACTCAATAAAATAAAAATATCTTTTTATGTTATGGAACATGCTCTGAAGCACCATCTAATAACTCAATTAATACATATTGCATAAAAGCATTTGGGCAAGACAAATGCTTAGAAGATAAATTTCAAGTGGAATATTATATAAATAATTTGTTGAAGCACTGATTAGAATTAGAATGATTACATTTTAATTTTCCTCTCAGTAAGATGCTTCTAATACAAATTTTATTGCAACCTTACGCTGTTGAGTTTCATGACAGGTTGTTGCTCTTGGCAACAGTCTTAATATGTTGTAGAAGGCAACAATGAGAAAATTGTATTTTCATCTATAAACATTTTATTTGTTTTCTTTCAGTACCTATTGTTACAAAGTTGATTACAACTGGATTTTACAGGTATAACATGAATTAGATTGAGGTGGAGGCATGAAAATATTAGAAATACTATGTTTATGTTAGCTACAAGGAACTTCAGTATATTGCAATATAACTAATAAGATTAGAAGACAAGAAGTGAGATCGAGACATGCTGGAATTGCAGCCTCTAGAAATTAAACACCTGATCTCCTAGAAACCCTCATAGAACCCTCAAATCTCCTTATTATTATCAGTGCTCAAAGTAGGCACTAATTAGGTGATTGTGGCATGGCATCTGCTCATGGCTATCCAATTATTTTGGTGAGGGATTTATTAAATAGATCAGACTTTCAAGGAACTGACTGGAACTCATCCAGAATCACAAACAGTTTGTGCAAATTGTTTAGCTCTCCTCAAGCTGTTTGTCAGAGCTTTCACCTTTATGACACTTCTTTCCTCTTCCTCCTGTCCAGAATTTAAATCAGTTAGGGAATCCAGAGGCAATTATCAACACAATGTTGTACAGGGGGAATGCCATTTTAGGTTTGGGATCAATCTGTTGCCTCTATGAATAATGCTAAGCACGAAAGAAAATAAGTGTGCCACTTAACAGAGAAAGAAAGTCATCTTTATTCTTGTGCCTCTTATCTCAAGGGTCACCACTAGAATCCTGTGGGCTTTTTAGCTTATGCACTTCTTATAATTCTCATCTTCCTCCCCAGCCCCAATCCCCCTTGCATTCACTGCCCTCACCCTCCCCACCTTGGTACTTCATCTTTATCTCATTTAGAACATTATCCAAAATTTCTTTGTGTGCTGGTTCAGAAGACTTTTATGACATCATCTACATATGTAACCCTAGTAGGTGATTTGGAAAACAGCCAGGGATGCCACTGTAAAAGGAAGAAGCTGTGAAGTTACCAAGGAAATCTGCTGCCCTCAAGCAAAATATTTCTGACAGATGTTATGGATTTTCAGTGCTTTGATTTTTAGCTTCAATTCTATTGCAGTCCTTTGTCTCTCAAAGGCTTTACTTTGAAGATATTCAAGCCTCAGTAGGCATAAATAATAAATAGATAAATAAATAAAATCCCCAAACACTTGACTTATATTCACACACCATTTCAGAATTTATACCAATTATTAGGGAGAAAGTATCATCATTAATCTCAAAGGACTGATTTTCTGGTGAACACCAAGATATAACTAGAAGTGAAAGAACTGACAACTGGAATTGTAAACTTATATGATTTTTGTATTTATAGTATAGCTCAGTGGACTTGCCATAGTATTTTAAGTAGATAAACAAGTTGTTGGATAAGCTATATGAAGTTTCCAAATATAAAGAGATTTTTTTGTCCCTGATTGTGCAAATGCCTGAGGTTGGTCATGACTGCTACAGTCCCTACATCCAAACTTGAAGAATATGAAAAAGGCATCCCAATGACAAATGCAGTACAATAAATATGGTTCTTTAAATCTTACATTAACTCACCTGCTGCAGTCTCTTTGTTTGCAAATAGTTTATTGTCAACTGCTGAACTTATGTCAGAGAACACTTCTTCTTCATCTCTGTCTGCGTCAAACTAAAAAAAAAGAGAAGAAAAAGAAAATGTTGGCAATCAGGCAGTGCTTACTACTTGGCTGAACATCAACATGTACTGTGGCTTCTCACCCCAAGCCTTCCTGATAGGAACCTTTCTATTTTAATGTGTGCAGTCCATTGCTTTAGGTATGAATCATTTAAATTTTTACTTTAATTTTGTAAAGCATTTTAGCTATTTTTAATAGCCTGTCAGAAACAGAAACTACAGTAAAATTCACTAGTTCTCAGAGAATGAAGTTTCAAAGCAGAAGGTAAAACTAGTAATGCACATTACGTCTTCAGTCATTGGATGGTTGAAAAAAGTGTCTGCATAGAGACCAGAAATGGGATTGCTTCACTGTCATTTTTTCTTGGTGACTATATAATTAACTTTTTAAATTTGCAAGTGAAGAACTTTCAGCAACTTCTGAATTGTCTGAAACAAATTTTTGTGACATGTACAATTTCTTCAAGTAGTTAAGCAAAACTCTTAGGAAAGAATAAGTAATTTTGAAAATCCCCTACTTACAGAAAAGAGAGCTTTCCTCTCTCAGTATCAGAAAGTGCTCTGACTTAATCATAAACTAATTAAATTGGGAAAGAAAAGCTCCTTTAAAATGGCAAATCATTAATTTCTTATGATTTTAACCTTCTTTTTCATTTATTCTATCTTTTGCCTGATTCTGATACCTATTCTCCCCAGTTTTTTCTAGGCTCTGTCTGACAGGTTTCTTTTTATGGCCAGGTGACTGTGGCAGGGGGGAAGTTCTGCTACAGTGACATGTTTGACAGTGGGTTTGTGATTTTCTTATTGTATTTATCAATTTTTATTTATTTAGACCATCACAAATTCAGAGAGATTAGTCTACACTAAATATCAATACATGGAGTTTTCTGACTGGTTCTTGAAATGGAGTTTGAGGGTCTGACCTGGAGACCACCCAGAAGTTTGTCCTGCAGCAGTCACCATCTGTCTGGCAGACATTTATCTAATCTCAATACATTATTCTGCCATTTAGGGTTTGCATAACTCAAAGCATTTTTAATAAAAATCTAAAGCAGAAATTTGTTTGTGTTTACCTATTAGAGGGATTACACTTGCATCAAAACCAAGGCTTGTGGAAGAACAGGTCCTAAATAAAACTATTAATATAACAGCTGTTAATAAAATAAAACTTTTGGGCAATTTATTATCAATACACAAGGAGAAGCTTTGGAATGTCCTTGTTGATAGGAAAAGAGTGCTCCTAATGTATGCTAGGGAAGACATAAATCATCTTTGTGGGTATGTGTACGCATAAAACCCAGTGAATTGTGATCAGGTTGTGTCTGATCATTATTGTGTAGGTCACACCACACTTGAAGAGATGACAGACTTGCTTTCTCAGTAATAGCATTCCCCTGAATAATCCAGTTCACCATGAAAAAACCACACATGATCAATCTCAAAATGTTCTGAAGGTTCCAAGAATTTGAAACACCAACTTCCCTATTCAATGAATACCAGCTGTGCTTCAGCATTCTGAAAAGTCTGGGCTTTGTAATGAAAGCTTATATTGTCATCCAAAGAAAACCAATTATTTGAAGCTTGCATATAGATTCAGTTTTCCCCTCACAAAATGAGAATGGTAATACCCTGAGCCACAGGAATGCAAGGTAGCTTCCTTGGAAAAATTATTTTTGAAAGAAATAAGTAACCTTGTGAGTTCTGTACTTCACCGAAACGCTAAATATTTTAAAATTAAATCCTTTGATAATTAGTGGAGGCTTGAATAAAAGATAAATAGTACTCAAACAACCCTAGTCACACAGAACAAACAGCAGTATTTTTAACTTGTATTAAACTTGCATTTTTAGCAGAACATGTCTAAATCCATAGGTTGCTTTCCTTACTGAAAACAAATCCCTACTTGATTCAATACATAGCTCTTTGCAAGTCATGTAGGGGCATCTTAATGGATGTCTCAGTTTAATTATAGTCAAGACTTATGTTTTATAGAAGTGTAACTTTATTAAACATTTACTGTATTGTCTGCATTGATAAACTTTTTACCAGTGATTAAGGAAGAAGCAAAGTGTTTCTTCCCAGTGTGGCCAAAGGGGTTTGAGGTCTGACCTTATTTTATGGCATTTCTCTCCATGAAGCACTAATGGTGTTTTGGTTCTTTGCTGTCTCTGTTTTGTTGGGGCAAGAGAAGATTAGGGAGGACTTCAGTGGACAAGAGCATCCCATTTCTTTAGGAAACCAATCTAAATCTCTGAAAGGTTTCACAAACCTTCCTGAAGTACATCTGGGGGTTGTACTTGGTTTTATTATTTTTTTAAGTAAATGATGACTGGTTAAATGATGAATTCTCTGGAAAATTTATCTCATTTTCACATGAGAATTGTTGAATTGCAGAGCTTGTCACTGGCATGGTGTTATATAAAAATGATGAAAAATATTTTCTAGCTCTTCTGTATTGTAAATAATCGCCTTAGGGAATACAGGTGGTTGTTGCTGCTCACAGAGAGAAAATTATTATTGTTTCTAAATAAGCACCCAACAAATCCCAGCCATCAGAAGAAGCTCCACAGCAAAATTGTCTGAGTTACAGAAAATTGCAAATCTCAGTGGTCCATGATGATAGAGGTTTGGTAATACCATGTATTGAGTTAAAGAAAAAAATGCAGAATTTTTTCCTCACATTGTCAGGGGACAAACATCAAGGAAGCTGCAGTTAACTAGAATTTTGGGTGAGGGTGTCCTTCAGCCTGGCGCTGCCCCTTAGGGACTGTTTCACCTCCAATGAAACTGCTGGTTTTTACAGGTGGTTTAGCTAAAACATTCCCAAAATAGGGGGAGATCCCACTCAAACTGGAGTACAGGAAAGTAAGAAATCTGATTGCAGCAGACATGCAGGGAATTCTTGTTTTGTGCAGCTTGAAATAAAGTTAGAAATGAAGAAAGCATAAAAAACACAAGCAAACTTGTAGTTAAATAACATTTACAACAGTAGATGAAAATGTCCTCTATTTTAGGACACGATAGATATCAAGGAAAAGAAAATAAGCCCTGTCCAAATTAAATATAATGTAACATTTTAGTGTTTGGCATAGGTGAAAGCTCCTGGATGCTCAATGCAGTGCCAGTAGCCCAGCTGAAAAACTGGAGGGACTTCCAGACAGGCTACAAAAATGATCTTTTTCCTGTACCTTTCCATGGGAAAGAAAAATTTTAGAAGTTTTTATATCCAAAAGACAAAATTGTAAGATGCAAGAATGAAGAGCAAGTGAGACAAATTCAGAATGGAAGCAAACAGCAAAATTTATTCTGACATCACTGTCTTTACTGCTTAATTTATGATAATTTGCAATGGATTTCCCATTATTTGAAAATTTTAGATTATTCCTAAAAAGAAAAATACTCATAAAATTAAAATAGGATCTAATTCAGGGAAGTCTGCAGTATTGCTCTGCATAGCCAGAGCTGTCACTTCAGGCTTCATAATCCAATAACCAGATCCATGGAAGTGAAACACAATTATTGTTTAGGAAGGGAAAAAATTACCCATATATTATCACCTCCAGTGAGGAAAAATTTCTTCTTAAATTAAAAAAAAAAATTATCTGCAGAAAAGAGAACATGGCTTCTTGTACCATGGTTTTCCCACGCCTTTAAGAGATATCTAGTGCAGAAGGCAGATTGCACCACTGTCCCTTAAGTGTGGTATTTTTGGTTGAAAAGCTGACAATCCTAGTAAAATAAGGAGATTCATAAGATTGAGCAAGTTATAATGATTTTCAGCAGCTACAAATGCAACGAGAACACACTGTTATTATTCATCCTGATTTAGGCACGGATCTGCTCCTGAAGGATTGAAAACAAATAAGAAGTGGTTCTATTTCACCCTTGGTAATACTAAAAGGTGAAGTGAGACACACCATTGAGGGATGGGTGCTGCTTTACCATTTCTGGACACCCACACAGAAATCCCTTTATTATTGTACCATCCCTAGTTTGGTTCCCTTAATAATTACAATTGACTTGTGCAGTTATTTCTAGAGAAAGTGGAAAAATCAAAAGAAAAACACCAGCAACACGGGAAAACAGCAAAGAAATATGTGAGGAAAAAGATAAAAGGTAGTATAATCATCATTTAGATGGGAGGTGAGAAAAATTAGTTGAAGACTTGTATAGGAAAACCAATAAGCAGAGGCCCTGAAATTAAGCTGGAATGTGTAGACTGGGAGTTCAGGGAACTATTATACTATTATAAATAGTATAATATAATATATTATATAATAAATAGTATAATATAA
>WBNO01028055.1:0-11207 GCA_013400575.1 Peucedramus taeniatus
GAACCCAAAGAATGGACTGTAACATTCAGGCCGGGGGAAACGAGATTGACTTTCAAGCAAAGACCAAGAGACAACCAGGAAAACACCAAGACACCCAAAAAGTAGAATCAAGCTTTCACCAGCCAACCCAAGAACAATTGTTTGTTTGTTTGTTTGTTTTCATGTTTTAATGGGGAAGGATTACGAGTGTCTGTTGAGGAGAAGTACACAAGGGACCATAAAAAGTAATGGGGCAGCTTCCTTAAGAAAATAAGACAAAGGAAGGAGGGCAAGACCCTGTTGGCCCCTTTTGTTTGCTACCGAGAAGACCCCATAGCCCTGCTGCGGGTAGCAACCCCGTAGGCATGGTAAGGTAGGGACAAAAGGCCATACCGGACCACTGTAAAGTCCTTCTATTCATTCTGGATAAGGGTATCTAAGGAAGTTTTTTGTTTATTTTCCCTTTGGTTCCTTCTGTCCTTGCCCACATCAACAGATGCTAGTATGACTCATTGTGTTGAATTGTTCGAGCCAAATAATCTGTAGAAAAGGAAAAGGGGGGATTGTGATAGATGAGTAATGCGATGATTGACTCTCACAATTAACAGACAAATATCATGTATATAGGTTAAGAAAAGTTTTATAGATTTATAGTTATGTTTTACCCCCTCGCATGGTTATCAAGAGACAACCAAAATTGGGACATCTGGGAGGGCCGGCTTGTCACTATGGCGACATCTGACCTCCAATCAGGATTTGAAGAGAAGACCTCCACCACTGGACAGCGAAGAAGGAGTAGATAGATAGAACTTTGGGAGGGGTTAAAGGGTTAAAAAGCAAAATCTCCATTGTGTGGGCAAGCACATGGTGGGGAAAATCCTTTGCTCCCAGTGCTGTAACCTTTTTCTCTATTCAGTCTTCCGTTGTATTTTTGATAAGGTTTAATAAACCTTTTTAAATTATGAAAAGTGAGTAACCATTTCTCACAGGACTAAATATGGAAAAACAGGCCTGGGAACCTTCCTCGTGGCTGCCTACCATGTGGCTGGCTCGTCTTCAAATGGATGCTTCTCCTTTTATATCTCTAGCCCCTCCTAGAGCCTTGTCCGTCAACTCCTTCCTTGCTGTGCAGTGGTAGAGGTCACTTTCTTACATTCTGATTGGAGGTCAGGTGCTGCCATAGTAACAAGTCAACCTTCCCAAATGCCCAGATTACCAAGACCATCCCATGATAGCACATATGGGGGGGAGCACATTGCAACAACATAACTATACATTAAAAAAAACTTCTTTTAACATACATATAATGTTTAACCCTTAATTGTGAGAGCCAGCCATTTGCTCATCTATAACAGCCTGTCAGAGGCTTTTGGCTGCCCAAGGTGTATCTATTGAAAGCCTTTAATAAATATCCACTTTATTCTCTTAATCTTGTCTGGCCTCTGTTCTAGGTAGCCACTTCAAGGCATCAGTGGCACGGCGGTTTGCATGACGGTTCACCCAGGCAGGGCAAGCAGGCAGGGTTACAGTCATCCTCCTGCTAATGGGGTTTTTATTTTGCGTTGGGATTTGGTTGGTTGGTTGGTTTTGGGTTTTTCTCAGCAATGGTCTCCAAATGATCAAAAGCTATAGCTAGTAGAAGTGAACCAAGACAAACAGAACCCTCCAAGAAGAACGTATCTGTCCAGACTGTTGTGTTGTGTTTAATATGCCTTTTTATAATTGTTCTGTACCTTGGTTTATCCCAGTTCTCCCCTATTTCAGTGGTTCTGCCCATGCTGCCTCCTCCTTCATGTCAATCCCCTGCCTCCTCCCTCAACCCCTCCCTGGTGTCCTGTCCGTCACTCAGCAGCCCATCCCTTCCCCCTAGAAACTTCTGTTAAGGGCATCGAGTGATTGGTTCAGGAACTGGGGTTCCTCCCGCAGGTTACCCCCATTGGTCTCCCCAGAAGCCCATCTTTCCAATGTCCATACCCCCATGTTTCCCCATTGGCTCCCTATCTTTGTTCCCTCCTCCCTTTATAAGATACTTGATGGCCCAGAGCTCCGTCTTCAAAGCGAGGTCATGCTAGGCTCAGGGTCACTGCCTTAATAAACCTGGACTGATACCTCCATTCAAAGTCCACTCCTTTCTTCCACCGCAGTCATATTCCTGCCTCACCCACGAAGGCAAGAGCCTTAGCCCCCCTCCTGACCCTCGGAGATCGGGAGAGGGTTCCCCCGCAGCTGTATGTGTCACAGCTAGCCGGGACCCCCCAAAGGGACTCTCGGAGAGGCTTTTACATCACAGACCACTTCCTGTAAGGAGTGTTTGAGCCTGTCAGCAATACCGGGGACAGTGCAAAAGACGTTGTGCGGTTAGAACAGGTGAATGATATCCTCTGTGTGTTGGCCGAGCTTAAGGAGGAAGTAGAAAGACTAAGGAGTATTAGGGAAAGGGAAAGGGAAATAGACTGGTGGAGTTTCACCCTTCCATCCCTGAGAGAAGCCCACCAGGAGTCAGAGAACTCCCATACGTCCTATCATCAGGAAAAAGGAGGAGACCTAGTCGATGAAGGAGAGTGGAAATGGGTCCCTACTTGGGGAGTTAATAAAAATTCCTCCTGACCCCCATCACCTACCCAGGTGCCACTTCAGAATAGGTATGAGGCCCTGCATCCAGAGGGTCAGCCCGATGACATCAAAGAAAATAATCTGCTTGGAGAGCTTCCCAATTGCACTTCATCTGTCTGGCAGATCATTACCTCTAGCATTAACAAGAAGTGTAGTCATAGTAGGTGACTCCCTTCTGAGTGGAACAGAGGGCCCTGTATGTTGACCAGACCCATCCCATAGCGAAGTCTGCTGCCTCCCTGGGGTCTAGATATGGGATGTTACCAGGAGACTCCCTAGGTTGATTCAGCCCTCTGATTATTATCCACTGCTGAAACTCCAGGCTGGCAGTCATGAGATTGAAAAGAAGAGAAGCAGGGCAATCAAAAGGGACTTCAGGGCTCTGGGTCCGAGTGGTTGATGGGGCAGGAGCAGAGGTGGTGTTCTGCTCAGTCCCTTCGGTAGCAGGGACAAATGATGAAAGGAACAGGAGAACCCGCATTATCAACAAGTGGCTTAAGGGCTGGTGCCATGGGCATAATTTTGGGTTCTTTGATCATGAGGCAACTTTTAAGGCACCTGACCTGCTGGAGCCAGATGGGCTCCTTCTCTCTATTAAGGGCAAAAGGATTCTAGCCCATGAATTTGTGGGACTCATTGAGACGGCTTTAAACTAGGTTCGAAGGGGGAAGGGGATACAACTAGGCTTTCCAGAAACAAGCCCAAAGGTGGTAAGCCAGAGTCAGAGGTGAAATTAGCAGCCCAGTTGAAGTTCATGTATGTAGCAATGAAACACGGATCCACTTGGTTCTTTTTCCAAAGAGAATCAACTTTATTGCCATAATGCAAGACCCAATATATTGTACTACAATACCAAGTTTTTATATTGTGCTAAAAATACTTTGGCTAAAATTATATTTGTTAGCATTTCTGCAAACTAAATCAAACATTCTTTGCCTGCCTGCCACTACCTGTGTTGCTGTTCAAGCGTACTTCTAACCAATCACGTTTTTCGATTACACAGTGTCCATGCACAGTTACTTAACTTGTTTTCTGGTTATATAACTTGTTTTTTGCTATCATGTTAGCTGAAGCTTTCCCAGAGTGCTTTCTGGTGATCAGAAGTGGCAGAAGTGAACAGAGGCCTATAAGGCCTTTATTCTATAAGATTTTTCTTATCTGCTATGCATGTATGTTGGTATGTTGGGGGACACAAGACAGACAATGGACTTTGGACCTGGTTAACATAAGAGATTTGATAACAGGATGCCTTGGCAAAAGCAAATGGAACTTTGAAAATTAGACCTAGATTGCAAAAAGATTCAATCAGACAGATTTACTGGAAAAAGAAAATCTCATTAAACTCTGCAAGCAAGAGATGTTCTTATATGCATAAGTATGTGTATGTGATTTTAACCTAATCATTGTAGTACACATTACTAGTCTCCCTAAAATAGTATATAAGTGTTTGTATCCCACAATAAAATCAGATTCTGCTCACCAAATCAGTCTTCCTCATCTCTCTCCATCGCCGACACATGTACACTAATGCACACAGCATGGGTAACAAACAGGAGGAGCTGGAAGCCATGGTACAGCAAGAAAGTTATGATGTAGTTGCCATAATTGAAATGTGGTGGGATGACTCACATAACTGGAGCACTGCAATGGATGGTTGCAAGCTCTTCAGAAGAGACAGGCAAGGAAGAGGTAGAGGAGTGGCTCTGTATATTAGGGAGGGTCTTGATGCCTTGAAATGGCTACCTAAAACAGAGGCTAGACAAGATTTAGAAAATAAAAGTGGGTATTTATTAAAGGCCTTCAATAGGTACACCTTGGTTAGTCAAAAGTCTCTGAGAGGTTACACTGAAGATGGAGGATGGTCACGAGTTTTTCATACAGTTATAAGTTTGGTTCATTTACATATCAGGGGTTAATCCTCCAATTACAGCTTCAGGTAATGATGTCATATACCCTCAGTTTGTTCCCCCCCCCAACTCACTTTTGTTTATAATTTTCAGGGCCTGAGACAGTAAGGTGTCCTTGAGTTTCAGGCCCAGAGAGGAATTGTTTTGTCTGAATAAAATGGGGGAACAGTAGCTGACAGGCTACGGAGTTTTAGAGTTTAAAGCTGTGGCTTTTCTTTTTCCTGGAACTGTACAAACCTGCTCTGCACTGAAAACCCAGAAAAACACTGGGAACTCACACCTGTGGCCCACCAGGGTCTGGGACGCTGTATTCCAGCACTGGAGGGACTGATGAGAGACTGAGTGGGCCAAGCTATACCTCACAAAAAGGACTTTCTGGGTTTGCCATCTCTTCAGAACAGCGAGAGGTTTTGTTGTTTGGTATTATTAATTTATTTTTATGCTTGTGAATATTTGCTTGGTAAATAAACTGTTTTTTCCACTTTTCTCCAAGGAAATCTTTTCCCCAACCAGTTGGGAGACGGGCCGCTTGAATCTGTTTTCTAGAGGGACTCCATTTAGAGGTTTCATCCCAAATTTGTCCTAAACCAGGACAATCAGTCTCTTGTTTTCCCAGTTGTTTCAGGAGCAGAAATCTTCTTAACTCTGGAGTAGTGAATCTAGGGTCCATTGCCAGCGACTTTGACTGCAGTGAGAATAGTCAGCAAGACTTGGAATGGTCCTCTCCACTTGAGTTTCAGGCCTAGAAAGGAATCGTTTTGTCTGAACAAAAGGGGAGAACAGTAGCTGACAGGCTATGGAGTTTTAGAGTTATAAACTAAAGCAGTACAGGATCTGAAAAATGTAAAATCTAAATCCTAAGGTGTCATTCTTGATGCCGTGGAAATTAAGACTAATGATGATAAAGTCAAGTGCTGATGGGTAAGAATCAGGGGGAAGGCCAACAAGGTTGACATCCCTGTGGGAGTCTGTTATAGACCACTGTGGTGGTTTGAAAAAGCTTGGGTTTTAGATAAGGAAAAAAACCCATCAGGCACGAAAGTAATTCTCTCTGTAAAGGACATTACAGCTTCCTCTGTGCTTGGCAGAGGCAATTGCTGGCTGGCTTTAAGAACTGATACACCAATTAACCAATTAGAGGAGCTAGAACTGCCTTTTCTGAATACCATATTTAAGAGAGGAGAAACTGCAAAAAACTCTCTCTTACTTCCTGCTGTCTGCAAAAGAGTGGAGGCCCGCTCCCCATCCCTTCCCAGTAAGCTGGGCCGGGCTGGCGCAGCCTGGCTGCAGCGCAGGGTGGGGGGGGGGTTGTGGGAAACCACTGAGCCCCCAGCACAGTGCTGGGCAGAGCCCCACCCTCCCCCCTCCCCTCCTGTCTGGGCCCGCCCCAGCGCAGCCACCAGAAATCCTGCTGCTGAAAAAAAGCCATCTGAGCTTCGTGAGACACCATGTGGCTGAGACCAGAGGCAGCTCTGCAGCCTGTGCAGGAAGTGGCCCCATGGCTGGAATTGAGAGCAGCCAGGACCAGAAAACAGCCATGTGGCCGGAGTGACTGCCACTATCTTAGCCCAGCCAGCGAGAGACTTTGTGTGCCTGTCTGCTTCTAATCTGGCACACAGCAGACAAAAAGACAGAAAACAGCAGCCAGCGCAGCTTGTGCAGTGCTGGGGAAGGTTACATGACCAGCAGCAAGAGGCAGAACACGCAATTCCTTGATGCACAGCCCGAGAAAGAATAACTCTTTCAGCGCTGAAACATTCCACTTGAGAACAAAATAAATCTGTGAACGCAAATCTTCTCCCGAGACAGAGAAAAGGAAAGGTGAAGACATGCAAAGAAAACAACATGGAGACACCAAGGTCAGTGAAGGAGCAGGAGCCGAAGCCCAGAGGGAGGAGAAAGAGGACATGCTCCAAGCCTCGGTGCTCAAATTCTTTTGTAGGTTGTGGTGATGGACTATGAAACATCGGACTATTTTCCCTGTAATTCATTAAATGCATGGGGGGGATGTAGTGTTCAAATCGCAGCCCATGAGCAAAGGCACCCGTGTTGAAGCAAGTAGATGCTGAAGTAGCTGTGATCTAATGAGAAGCTTGAACAGAGAGAGAAGAGAATCTTTGCCCCAGAAACAGAAGAAGAGAACCTCTGTTCCCAGACATAGAAGAAGAGAACCGTTGCTTCTATACTAGAACAGTTCATCCTTAAAATCACACCCCATAAGCTGAAATGGCCCACGAAAAAGCATTTGTGAGAAAGTTGCAAGCCGTGGGAGGGACTTCCAAGAATGCTAACAGGTTTTTACTGGACGGACTGTTTACTTGTGAAATTAAAGCCACAAGAGAACTGTTTCTTGTGGAAAAGTCTTCATGGCATGGCAGGAGATACTCTTTTCCCTAAGTAAACGGAAGAAAATATTTGTTTTTAGAAGTGGTAAACTGACTGAAAATCCCAGTTTTTGTCTCTTTACATTGTTGGTGAGAAAGGAAAGAGGGGCTGGGGGGAGGAAAAGTGTTCTAAATGTTTATTTTGGCTCTTACCATTCTTCTTTTAATTCTTTTAATAAAGCATTCTCTATACCCTTTAAAGTTTTGAGCCTGCTTTGCCCTTCTCCTAATCCTTATCTCACAGCAGAAAATGAAGAAATAATTTTAGTGGGTGCACGCGTCAACCCACTACATTCATTGGTGCCATGACTTGGAGAATTGAACCAAACCCGCTACACCCATCCAACTAGGATGAAGAGGTGGAAAACTTATTCTACAAGCAGTTGGAGGATGTTTCAAGATCACCAGCCCTTGTTCTTGTAGGTGACTTTAACCTGCCAGATATCTGCTGGGAACTCAACACAGCAGAGAAGAGACAGTCTAGGAGGTTCTTGGGTATATGGAGGACAACTTCTTGTCACAGTGTATGAGCGAGCCTACCAGGGGAGGGACTACACTAGACCTGCTGTTTGCTAACAGAGATAGGCTGGTGGGAGATGTGGTTGGAGAAAGTCTGGGGCACAGTGATCATGAGATTATAGTTTTCAATATTTGGTGAAACAAGGAGGGGCATCAATATAGCTTCCGCACTGGACTTCCAGAGGGCAGACTTTAGCCTATTCAAGGACTTATTCGGAGAGTACCTTGGGAAACAGCCCTTAAAAACAAAGGAGTCTAGGAAGGATGGATGTGCTTTAAAACAGAAATCTTGAAGGCACAGTCTTGCAGTGCGTTGCAGCTGGGTTCATCGTGTCCAGGGAGAATGCAGCTGCCGGCACCGGGCATAGGAACAAACGAGATGGGTCCTTGTTTCAGAAAGCTCAAGAATCCATTTATTACCCCTGGGGAGGAGAGGCAGGATGGAGATGAAAGACAGGGCAAAGGCAGGGTCGTGGGGTTTTATAAGGTATCACAGGGGTGGAGTTTAGGGTTTGGGTCAAGGGAGGAGTTATTAGCAACACAAGAAGGGTAAGATCAAATTCTTGCCTCTTAGGAACAGGGCACTCCACAGTCCTGCTTGATTTTTCCTGTAAACCAGCTTATCATCGCAACGACCTCATGCTCCACTGCCTTCCCGATGGGGTGGGCACCGCCGCAGCAAGCCGTTCATGCTATTCTTCCTGGGCACGACGAGTCCACAGCACGAGCCTGCTTGCAAACACACAATGACCGCCGCCACCGTGTTTCCTGAGCTACCTGCTGCACCAAACTGCCGTAGCATTAGCAAGTAGCGACCAGCCTGCTGTTGCTGCCTGTACTCCATCGTGTCTGCAGCCACCATGCCTTGACCCTGGGAACCTGCAGCTGTTCCAGGACTGCACCTGTGGCCACAGCAACCTGTTCCCTGCTGACGGAAGGAACACACAACCTGTCACTGTTTGGTAATCAAGCCCAGCCTACCACAGGAGCTACGCAGACGCACCGCGATTCGCAGCACACACATTCTGCCTGCTAAGCCAATGCCGACAAAGCAAGAGCTGGGGTGCTTGTGGTAGAGCTGTCCTCTGCCTTCTGTTTCTTTCCCCCTTGTTGCAGTAATATTAATCAAGTCATAATTAATCAGTTCAGCTCCATGAAGCAGCCTCTGGGCTGACTGACAGAAGCTCACAGCCAATGGGAGCTTTCCTAGGATGCAGGCATCTTATTGGTTCAGTCTGGGAGCACAGAGACAGACCAATGACCTGTCTCGAGACGGGAGCTTTGAATGGCCTATAAAAGTGAGTTCCGAACAATAAAGCACGCTGTTGTCTGAGGACCAGAAGGGAGTGCTGTTGTGTGTTACGTCTCAGACATACGAACATCGCGGTGCTACTGCAATACCCCCTCTCTCTTTTTCCTCTCTCATCTTCTGTTCCTATCCCCCTTTAGTCGGAACACTTACTCTTTTTTTGGTCAATAAACGGTTCTTAGATATAATATTGCCGTGTATTTTCTTCAGAGAAATCTATCCAAAGAATCCTGCCCTACTCCCGCTTTTATAGCAGAATGGGACAAGGCTGATGGGCAGCCCGGTTTCACGAGCTTTCCTGAGTTCTATGTCTTTTGAAGCAACTCCAAATAACAGAACTGAAACTTTTCATAATAACAGTGGGCCAACCAGTCATGATAGTGTTGCCTCAAATTGAAATTGTATCTATGACTCAAAGCAAGTTTCCCAATGAAACCTCGTAAACCACTCCTACACTGCCCCCGTGTGGCAGCAGTGAGCATAGCGACATGTTTACAACTAGAGGCCAGAAAGGGAACCACTACCATAACTCTTTATAAAAAACATATCTATTATTGCTTAAGTTCTGTTGTTTTGATTTCTCCAATAACCTTGAATGTTTACGTATACCCTCACTAGACAAAAGCTAGGTGTGTATCCAGATGTGGAACAAGAAACCATTCAAGCAGCACTGAGAAGGACTGTCAACTATCTGCACAGCTGTGAAAACTACTGAAATTCCTGGACTCTCCTGTAAGCAAATAAAGCCAGCTCTGGACACAAAGAAGCCATACAAGCTGTGACACTGATAACAAATTACAATTACTAGTTTGTTCTCAGTCCTCCATACATTTCATGAAAGTATTCAAATAGTGAGAACTCCACACCAAATATATTCTCTAAAAGCCTTCCTCCAACTGGAGTGATACTCCTTCTGGAAGGAAAGACAACCCAAGTGTCCATAAATCAACAAAGCCTGATGATACACTCAGTGCCTTAAAAAATGAATTTACCAACCTTTCAGAGGTAATTGAACAAAATCAAATGACTTTGTATTTGCTTTTGGCTTCCACAGTTGCCAACAAAAATTGCTGTGT
Source organism: Peucedramus taeniatus (assembly GCA_013400575.1). Classification (NCBI taxonomy): domain Eukaryota; kingdom Metazoa; phylum Chordata; class Aves; order Passeriformes; family Fringillidae; genus Peucedramus; species Peucedramus taeniatus. The sequence goes on from WBNO01028055.1 coordinate 9,788, forward strand.
ATACATAGATCAGACTCTAAAAATACAAACTGATCTGAAAAAAAATTGAAAAAAAACCACTAGAATCTTTCGTGAAATAAGAAAGAATCTAGAAAATCTATTCAATGGGATGATCTCAGGAATTCCACATTTAAATATTACCATGAAAAAAGTAATTTATATAATTACCACATCCTAACATTTGTGTTTGATATATAAATCCTATTCCAAATTTACAAAATTGGATTTAACAAATTGTCCTGGATTGGCTATATGATGCTTGCATCCGCAATCATCCGTTCTGTTTATGCTGGATAATAAGTTTTACACCTTTAAGACTGGTTCTGAGAGCAAAGGGGGGGAAAGAAGAAGCACAGAGTTTGTTTTTAGAAACTGCACTCACTCCTCCACATTTCTGCTCCTGGATTGTGTTATCTGCAGATGGACAGACACTGGGACAGAACTCTCCTTGGCTTTTAGTTAGTTTTAACTAGCTGAGGCAGAGAAGTTCCCTGGACTGTGGTTTTTCTTTTTCTTTGGACCTGTTTAAAACTGCTCTGGACTGAACACCCAGAAGAGCACCGACAGCTCGCACCTGTGGCCCACTAGGCCGGGCCTGGGCCACGGCATTTCCAGCACTGGAGGGACTGATAACAGACTGAGTAAACTGAGCTGCAGCCCACAAAGGGGACTTTCCGAGTTTGTCATCTCTTTTGGAGCGGCAAGAGGTTTTATTGTTTAATATTGTTCATTTTTTGTGCTGGTAAATATTTTGCCTATTACACAAACAGTTTTTTTCCACTTTTCTCCAAGGAAATATTTTCCCGAACCAGTTGGGGGAGGGGCCGCTTGAATTTGCTTTCTAGAGGAAACCCCTTTAGAGGTTTTCTCCCAAATTTGCCCTAAACCAGGACAAATACAATTTTTGGAGCCCAACACGTGGCTCAGAAAGCGGAAGACAAACCTGTACTGATTGCATTTTGGTTGTGCTTACTCTGTATTAGGATAAAGCAGTCAGTAACCATGTTACTTGAATTTATAATGTCTCTCAAGGTGGAGGCCTTCATGTGTTTCTGTTCCCTAGGCTTTTTGGAGGTTGAAATACCTTTCTAGTCCCTAAGATTATTTTCTTATTCACAAATAGCTCCAATATTATCCCTAACACGTAGTTTTTACAGTAGAGGGGTACGAATTAGAATAGCTATTTTGCTCATCTCAATGATAATGATTTATAGGGAGTTGTTTTGGTTTGAAAAGACAGGTGTCTGCTAAGGAAGGCAGAAGCCTCCCCTGAAATGGAAAATGTAAAACCCCCTCCCTAAGAATTATTATAATTTTGAAATTTAGGGACTCTCAGGCAAGGATATGGGAGTAGAAATACCAGTACTTTATTAGGGAAGAAAATTAAAAAAAGAAAATGCAGTAATACAAAACAACACTG
>WBNO01028056.1:0-28454 GCA_013400575.1 Peucedramus taeniatus
TATAATATAAATATATATGATTTTTAAGTCCAAAATCATGCCATTCTATTAAGAAGGGAAATAGTAATTTATGACTGTTATAAATAAAGGCAACTAAGTTAACTAGCATTACAAATGTTAAACAGTATTTGCAAGAATTGTTGATGAACAGCAACAGGACAGGAATTTTGAAATGCCATCTTTACAGTCTATTTTAAAGTATTTCTAAATTTGAGTAATTGTCTTCTTTGATAAACATATGTTTATGTATATGTTATCTTTATTGTTTGTTGAGGACTGATCACTCATGGAGATTGGCCTTGATAGAAAAAAAGCATCTAACTATGTGAACACTGACTGGAGAACAGCATTTGGTAAAACTGAAATCAGTAACTAAGACAATCAGTTTATGTATAAAAGAATATCAGTCATGAGAAAGGTAAGATTTTCAATCAAAAGCCCTATAAATGTTGGCTATTATTTTTCATTAAACTTATACTTGGCTGATCCTAAATAAATTAGTTCTAAAACCATATTTTAAAGCTTTTTATTTTTATTTCTATTGGTGCATTAGGTCTGAATATATACAACTTTCAAACAGCTTCCAAAGGATCAAAAGTTTGTAATGTTTGCCACGTATTTAGGAAGTTTTCTCTGCCAAAATTTAGATGTCTTTAATTTAAAGATTTAATGCTATTTCTTTTCCAGAGAAGGTGATAAAACTTCTAATAGGTAATAGACATATTCTGTTCCTATGGTAGCACTGAAGAGTTTTGAAATCTCCTGGAATATGTTGTTCTTACTTTCAAACTTTTTCTCTGATAAGGACTGAGGAATCATTTGGACCTATGGTATAACCATATATTTCTTCCAGACTAACTAAATTAAAATCTATACCCTGTGGAGAAGCTTTTTGCCAGAAAACTGGACAAATTTAGTGTTGGCAAGGCCTAGATTTTATTTTTTCCATTTGAATATCTTCTAGATTCCTCCAGGCTGTGAATCTGCACCACATCAATTATGCAATTAGCCAAGGCCTTGAGCTCTAAACCAAAAGCATATGTGGCAAGCCCAGGTCCTCAGCAATGACAGAGGTCACCAGCAGTGAGCAAGGCGTGTCCCCTGCCAGAAAAGCCACAACACTGCACCTGCACAGGGCAGCCTCTGAAGCAAGGGTTAATGGAGAGGTTACTGTAGTGATGCACTAAGTAGCTGAAGATGATATTGCAGCAAAACAGTCCCATGTGCAACTTATTTGGTGCAAGCCCCAACAAAGACAACCTTTAATAAGAGAGCAGAGAGCGTGTCCTTATGTGTGCAATTGGAACACTTTTCATTATGCCACAGCAAAATGCTTCCTCTCAGCCAAAAGCTGTGTGCAGTAGACTCATAGCCAACAGATTTGTTGCCTAGTGAATTAAAACCAGATTAGGAAATGCTACCATTGCTCATTGTTCGTGTTCTGGTAAGACATAATAAGGGTTAATTTGATCTGCTTGTTCATCAAGTGCTACTGGAATCTGTGTACATCTGTGTGTGTGTGAGACAGAGGGAGGCAAAACAAATAATCAGGACAAATTTCATGCAGAGCCCCTGATTTGGCAGTCTGTGTCTATTGCCTGAACATGCAAGAGTTTAGGAGGATTTGCATTTGAGACTGGAAAACTGATGTCAGATTTCAGTAGATTTCCAGGTGCTTACAGATGTCCAGAAGTGTTTCTAGAATTCCTTAAGCAGGATAAGACTACTCTGACTTTGGGAATGTGGCCCTCTGAGTTAAGCTGCAAGTTTTGCTGCTTAAATGCTTTAGGAATCTCATGCAGTTTTATGAGCTGAGATGCAGGTGGCTGCCTTTCAGGGATCAGCTTAGCCTGTCCCACTTCTCTCCCCTGTTCTGTCTATGCACTTCAGCTTCCAGCTTGCACAGAGCTGGCAATCCTCATTCAGTGCTTTTTCTCAATTCAGTGGGGGCCCATCTCTCTTTCCAGTTCTATCACACCATTTTAAAATCACCTTCTTCATTCTGTAATGCCTTAAAATACAGGATGGTGAGTTCACAAAGAAGATGTAGTTAAGACTAGAAACTGAAGGAAGAGAAATATCATTTTTATAAGAATATCCACACTTCCTCCAGGCTGACTTCTTTACTAAAGTTATTCAAATTTCCTAAACAGTAAGGTAATTATTTTCAAATGTTTGTCCACAGATTTTCAGGTTCCATGGAATTTCTCTGCAAGGGAGTATATAAAGAATAACAATTTTTGATGAATGTTAACCCATACTCTTCAGTAACGTTGGAAACAACTCTCACTAGGCTTACATTTACTATCCATGCCTTTGCTAGAAAATATTTATGGTACCTACAGATTAGTAGATAAACATGAAAATCATTACAATGGGGTATGTGTTTTTCAGAAGTGATTATGATCAGTAGGTCTGGTTTGTCCCATTTTAACTTCTTAAACTATAAGCCTACTGGCTCAAGGTCAAGGCCCTGTGTAAAAAGGTTTCACAACAAATGCACAGAAAATGTGGCTCCCAAAAGCAGTGGTTTGCTGGTCGTGCACCACACAGCTGAAGTGAGTTTGCACTGCAAGTCCCACGCAGTCCAAATGGACTCTGCATCATTCAGCAGAGCCCTCTTAGCTTGTTTTGTTAAATCTTAGTTATAAATACACTTAACATTATGTCCTCATGAGCTGTTTGCAGAGCATTCCAAATAGGATCTGGGCTTGTTTTGTTGACTTTTAAAGTAAAATATGATAAGAAAATGAGAGAAGACTCTATATCCTTACTACGGTGTAGCTGTGCATGACAGACTTTCATTTAAGGTTGCAAAAATTTCATCTATACCAACACTTGTAAACTGGTAAGAATATGGGGGGGTCTTTATGGACCAATTAATTACTCAGATGCCAAGTGACAGAAAGTGACAGGATCAAAGGATGTTTGACCAATATTAGGTCTTACAACATTTCTGATTACCACTGCAGGAAGCTGAAGACAGAGGATTTGAGAATGAAAGAGACACGAAGGTCTCTCTGCATTGGACCTCTCTGCTGGCACAGAATGGTTTCCACCACAAACTTGCTGAGATTCCTACATGTTAAGGGCCACATGTGCTTGTAAACAGGACATTCTCAGAAGTGAAACCACAGATGTCCTAGAGTGCCCTGGGTTATTCATAGGATATCCTCACACCATGGGAGATTTTTTAGATTTTGTTATTGTAAAATACTTTGTTGGCTCTATCCGCTGTAGTAGAAAAATTTTCATCACACATTATGTCACAAAAATTTATTCAAGTTTGAGATTCAGCATTTCAGGATTGTGTTTCAGATAACCCTCTTTCAAATACCAAGCTTTTGCAACTCTATTTAGTTTATTTTCAGCTATATTTTCCATGTAATCTTATGTTTCTTTGGATGATACTGAGAAGACAAAAGCTGTAGTTGCTGGAAAGGACAATATATGTTGTTTTTTTAAAACTTTTTCCACCTAATTTTTCAGACATGAGATAAAAATCTCATCTGCCACACTGAAGCTGGAAAGACTACTTCTTTTACTAAAAGTGAAGATGCTTATTTCATCAGATGTCAGGCTGCTTTTTTTTTTCAATTGAGCTATTATCCTCAGTCCCCTTTCTGAAGGTTTTAGTCCTTCTATTTGGAATTTCTTTTAAACCAATCAGGACGTTGGAAACATTTCACTGAGCAATACCTTCTCATCAGAGTTTAAAAACAAATAAGTAAACAAGCTTCTAATTTTCTAGTACCCTTGGCAGCCGTGGAGAAAACTCGAATGCCTTCCTCAGTAACCCTTTGCTGTGCTTGAAGGCAGGTAATAAATCCTGTGGGCAAAGTGGGAACAGAGGGAAGCAGGAAAGGAACCAGGAACACAAGCAGGGACGTTCTATCACCGCGGCGTTGGTGGTATAGTGGTGAGCATAGCTGCCTTCCAAGCAGTTGACCCGGGTTCGATTCCCGGCCAACGCAGTTACGTTTTGATGCCGGTGAGGAGATGCTGCCGTCCATCCAATCCATCCACAGCGATGCCAGTGGCTGGAGCAGCGGGAGCCCCGGGGAGGATGAACCGAGACGGGCGGGGTCCCGCGGCGGGGAAGGCGCAGCACGGACAGACGGGATCCGGCCGGCTCCCACCTCGGACAGGAGCCAGCGAAGGTGTCCCTGCCAGAATGAGAGCAAGAGTGGCCGTGCCTTCATCGCCTGTAGGGAGAGGGAGCTTCCTTGGTGCTGGTGGGAGCGCACCTGGAGCAGGGTCGGTGTCCGAGTCTGGCCTCAGGGCTGGAGGTTGGTGGGAATGCAGGGGAACAGTGAGAGGAGTGCGGACCGCGGCATTTGCGCTGTGAAGGAAGAGGAGAGGGCAAAGAAGGAGAGGGGAGTCTTATTAATATTAGGAAATATCTGAAGGCAGGCTGCAAATACAATGAGCCAAGCTGTGCACAGTGCTGACCAGTGGCAGGACAAAAGGGAATGAATGGGCACAAACTGACACGTGGAAGGTGCCTCTGAACATCAGGAAACTTTTTTAATTTTGGGGGTGGCTGAGCATTGGCACAGCTTGCCCAAAGAGAAGGTTGTGGAATCTCCATCCTTGGAGATTTTCAAAAGCTGTCTGGACATGGTCCCGGACACCTGAGTGTTCCTGCTTCAGCACCAGGGTTGAGCAGATGGGATCCAGAGGTCCCTTACAGCCTGAGCCATTCTGTCACTCTGTGCATCAAGCCAAGCAGTCCAGCCAAGGCAAGAACAGAGGGCAGAGGAGCGTACAAGGTGTTTGTGACTTCTCTAGGAGTGGGAACAGCACCAGGAGGGGGCTGAGGCAAGGCAGCCAAGGGAAGGTGTGTTACTCCAGCAGAGCCAGAGCAGTGCATGCCAGCTGTGATTCACTACAGAGACAGCAGCCCTCAGATGATACCTCAGAGTCCAGAGCCAAGCACCTCCCAGGAAGACTCACTGTCTGAGTGCCCAGTCAGGTCTCTAAGAGGGCCAACCAGTTTTGGTGATGCAATTAATCACTGTCAATCCCATGGCTCAGAATCTTGTTATACTTGCAACCTGACTCTTGACAACTCTTTCAGAGAAAATGTTCCATCCCAAAGCAATTTTGAAATAATTTCTATTATGTTTCCAAAAGCTGTTTATATGACAATTGCAGACAGGAGCTACTCACACGGTAGGCTGCAGTGAATGGAAGAAAATGCAATTATAATGAATGTTCACTTCTTTTGTTTCAGCCTCTCTTTTTTTTCTTCTTCATGTGGGAGAAAATGCACTCATAGGTTTATAGAAATCAAAAGAAGGAATGGACTAAAGAAGCTGAGATAGCCCAATGAGAAGTTCTAGCCATTTGCACTTCACAACTAACTAAGAATGTGTAATGACTAAAGTTCCTAGGATGAGTAGAGAATAGGAGATACAGGCTGTGAAAATGTAGTTAAAATAGACCAGATAGAGTTACAAAAGGTTGATATTTGGAAGAGGATGAAATCCTCTGTCCTTCTAGAAGAGAAGAGGTTCTGGAAGCATTGGGTAGGTGCAATTCCAGCAGCAGACAAGGGACTGAAATTTAAACCAGAGGGGTTTTACCTTCCCAGATTCTCATTGTAACTTTTTTGTTACTAAACTACTAAAATTAAGCTAATGAATCAAAATGATTAGTTCCTCTACTTGAATCATATTAGACTTCTTAGGGGGAAAAAAATTACTTGTTTATATAAGCCTGGATCCAACTAGAGGGAAAACCCTCACATGAAAACCTAGAAAATGCACCAAAAAGAGCTGCTGAACCACCAGAGTAGCACAAGGGATGCTCCACTTCAGAGCAAAGCCAGTGGCTGGATGGAGCAAGCAAGGCATCCCACTCTGTAGTACAGGGGTTACTCAAGGTCCACTAACAGCCACTCCTATCAACTTCAGACTTTAGACTGAGCTCTTAGGTGACAGGTGAAAAAGGAGACAACAACAATATGAAACTGCAAGAGGGATTTGGACTCAATGTCCTACATGCCCACAAATTATAAGTCAATACTCTATATGTACTTGCTCTTGTAGCAGTTCTCATAGATATGACTGTGCTTGCCAGATGTGTTTCTTAAAGTTTCTTATATCTGTGGTTTTCTGTAGTAAATGGAAATACAAAACTTGGTATTTTCTCACGGCTTAAAGGCAGTAACTTTGCTGAAAACCTGTAAGCTATGAGATGCTTCTGGATTTTTAAATTTTCACTGCACAGGAAGGCAGTGGTATGTTTTATTGTTTAGCTTTATTTTGACACTTCATCTGGAATTATAGAACTGTCATGAGATGCCCTTGTAGTGTGCACAGTGGAAGCATTCTTTGCTAGCAATACTCAATTAATAGGGTCTCACAGCTGATTGGCAATGAGCTGTAATGCAACTTTGAAATCAGCTCCCAAGCAAGGTACACTGCAGGATGAAAACCACACTCAGATACAACTTCATTCATAGAATTGTATCTTAGAACCAGAGTATCACAGAATGTCCTGGCTTGGAAAGGACCTTAAAGATTTGGTTCCAACTCCCTGTCATGGATGGAACCCCCCTTCACCAGATTGTTCCAAGTCCCATCCAACTTGGCCTTGAACACTTCCATGACTTCTCTGGGCAACATGTTCCAGTGCCTCACCACCCTCACAGTAAAGAATTTTTTTCTAATATCTAATCTACACCCACTCTCAGTCTGAAACTACTTCCCCTTGTCATGTCACTGTATGCCCTTGTAAATATATATATATATATAGGCCTTTCCTCTTTCATGTAGTTATTTGTCTTTGATTTATTTCTTCTTTTGAGTACAGGGAAAGAATTTACCTATTGCTATTATGGAGGGCTTAAAAACAGAAGGGAGAACTTTTCAATAGCATCTGCTTCCTGTCCACTTACTCATTGCAGGAGCACAATATCTAAATACCAATAATAAATTGTCTACAAAATTTTGCAGGACTTCTTAAAAAAAAAAAAAAAAAAAAAAAAAGAAAGAAACAAAATTCCTTGAGCTTTCTATCCACAATAATCTGAGATTTAATATTTTAAATATCAAACATTAAAACTTTTTTGAAAAAACCCACAATTGTTTAAACAGTTAATATGCTGACTGATGTATTTCTACTGCTTTCTTCAACTTCCTACTCTAGTTCTGTGTATTCACATTTTGACATTTGCCTTACAATTAATTTATATAATTTTAGAGTATAAAGCAGATACATTAATTTAGTCTTTGCTACACACTTAGTGAAAGTAAGTGTAAAAATATTGAGGATCCTGCACTAGGAAGGAAAGAAGGAAGGAAGGAAGGACACATATATACACCCATACATGACATTTTGAGTGCATGATTTGACTAACATAGCCATAGCAGTCTTTCTGAAAAATGGATAGTAATACAGTATATGTTTTTCCATTTCTTTTTTTCATCTCCGCAAAATAAACTCGGGTAGTTTTTATGCTCTAGAATATTTTTGGACTATCCAGAAGGAAAAATATACTTCCAAGAATCTTATGAAAATTCCATTAACACACATCTTGGCCTGAGACTTCTTTGAACATCAAAGTAAGCTACAAGTTAATTCACTGGCATCCAGCTGCATTTGGTGCTATGCTCGTCATACTGAGGAGGCCTTTTTCTGTTTCCATCTTTCACTGCTTATGTCAAACAGTTTACAGAGAGGCAATATAAATTCAGACAGAGTGCTAGGAATGCCATCAATGAGTTTGGGAGTTTACATTGTGTTTGTGTGAGGTCACTGCATGTTGTCTTCAATGATCAATGGCCTAGTGGATGCTTTTAAAGCCAGGGGCTACCCTCAGTGTCTTTAGTTACTCCATGTTAGGTTATGTTTTATTAGAAGGGCTCAGGCAATTCTTCTCTTGCATTTTTTTATAATGGATTTGTGACTGTTCAGTGTTTTTTTTTTTTGTGGCATTTCCCTGTACTCATAACAAGAAGTCAGGTGACCAGTAAGATAAATGATATTTAACCTACTGGTGACAGATGTAGCAGAGGTGAAAAGGTTATATCTATTAATAAACAAAGTTTGAAAGCCTTTTAGCACCATCTTTCACATCACGCTTATCTGACCTTTTGCACAAGATGACTTTCACAGGCTTTTTACAATGAGAGGGGGAAAAAACCCAACTATTTTTGTGGGTTTTTTCATTTTTGTTTTTGAATTAAAAAAAATAAAATTAATCATTAAGAATTTTAAGTTGTCTTCCTGTATGAATGAATGAAGTGCTGGTGGTACTGCAGATAGGATTTTACTTGGATGAAAAAATATGGTTGGTTTATTTTGGTCCCAGTGGGTGCTGACATTTTAACCCACTTATCTCTGATTTATTCAATCCTTGACAGTCCCAAAAAAGTGATGCATTTTGCCTGAAGGCTCTGTAGGTGAGGCAAGTTGACATATGCTTTTTCTTTCTGTTAAGGGGATAATCTCCTCTGCAGTCCAGTGGGTGAAGCAGGGGGGAATGGAAAAGGAAAATGCTCATGATAAGGATTCTTTTTTTTTTTTTTTTTCCAAATTCCTTGTGTTTATTGTATAAAATAACTCTTAGAATTTATTCCATATAAATGCAGCCTTTAAAGGTCGATGTCTACATGATCAGTAATAATCCACAGGTTGTTAAAAATAAAATTTGTAGCATGGTAAAGCTAAAAATAATTGGGAATATTTTTGAATAATTGCTTATTTTAACTTCTATGCTAATAAAAATACTCAGAGCATACATAGATGGACTCTGTATGGCTTAAGGTCAGGAGGAAATATATTTCATAATTCCACACTAAGACAAATTCCAATACACCTCATAGACCTCTAAGATCATCAAGTCCAAGCTTTGTTTGAATACCACCGTGTCAAAACAACCATGTCAAGAAGTGCCATGTCTACTTGCCTTTTGACAAGTTTGACTTGTTCTGACTTCCAGAAATAGTGACCCTCCCACTTTCCTGGGAAGCCTGTTCCAATATTTAGCCACCCTTTTAGTAATTTTTTTTTTCCTAATATCCAACTCAAATCTCCCCTGACACAACTTGAGGCCATCTTTGTTTCTCCTATCACTGTTTGCCTGCCTCACCTTTCTGGAACCTCCTCCTAAGAAGTTGTAGAGAATGACAATGTCCCTCATCAGCCTCCTTTTCTCCAGGCTAAACAACTTCAGCTCCCCTGGCCATGCCTCACAGGATTTATGTTTGAGACCCTTCACCAACTTCATTGCCCTTCTCTGGACATGCTCCAGCACCTCAGGAGAGCCCAAAACTGGACACAGGACTTAGGGTGTGGCCTCACCAGTGCCATGTACAGGGGGACCATCACTGCCCTGGTCCTGCTGACCACAAGCCACGTCCTGCTGGTACAAGACAGGATGCCACTGACCTTTTTGGCCACCTGGGCACACTCTGGCTCATGTTTAGCTGGCTGTCAACCAGCACTCCCAAGAGCTTCTCTGCTGGGCAGTTTTCGAGCTACTCTTCCCCCTGCCTGGGGTTGTTACCCAAGTGTAGGACCCATCTCTTCACCTTGTTTAACCCTGTACAATTGCCTTGGGCCACTGATCCAGCCTGTCCAGGCTGGGCTGGATCTCAGGGTCTGAAGTTTAGTTTTGTGCTGTAGCACAGACAGATCCTGATCTTAAACTAAGTTTGATTAATATCAGGGAATTGCCAGTAAAATCTGATCCTGCATTTCTGGGTAGTCTGCAGAGCTGAAAGTCGAGGAATCCAAGGGAAAGAAAAATGAGTGGGGTATGGTCATAATGTCTTGTTTCAGGGATTAATTTCAGGGATTAATTTCAGGGATTAATTCTGGGAGGAAGGACAGGGTCCTACCACCTTAGCTAAGAGTACACACAAGAGTTTGCTTTTTTATATCTTGAGGAGAAAAACCTTGTGTTCCCAGCTAGCCCTTGCAATGTTTTAGGATGCACTTGAAGCTAAAACCGAGGAAAGTTATCTATACCTGACTGAAGAAATGTACTCCCAGGGAGCACAGAGTTTCCTTCCAGGGCATGAAGCACTGGCTGCCTCAGTACTAATCTGGTCTCCAGCCTATGGATTTCTGGGAAGATGTGTCATCTTGCCTAATGTCAAGATGTGCAGAATGAGAAATGCAGAATCAGGAAGGTTATTTCTCCTACAACTGGCCATGCTAAGACTCCTGTCCTTTTAGCTATATAATAGTTCATTTTGACTGGAAATCAGTTGAGGTTTTTTTTGAAAAGTGAAATAAACTTACTCAGATTTCTGCTGTTTCCTTGTCTCATTTTAATTTGGGGATGAAAAACAAGTGCAAACTCTGACTTTTTTTTCATTTATTGCCAATTTCCTTGTAGACATAATATAGAAATTGTAATTGGAGAATAAGGCCATCTTGAAATAATAAACATTAATTAATGTTTTCTTATAAATAAGTTACCTTAAGGATTGTCATTTTTATAGTCATGCAAAAATAAATAGTGGTTTAGAATGACATAATGCCACCAATTGCCTGATAGAAATGATCAGTACGACAAAGAAAGCAGAAATCTTGACTAAGTTTCCACTTCATACTTTTGTCTCTGCATTTATGTACTTCAGAGCTATTAAAGTTAAATGGCAGAGTCCATTTTCCAGCAGCACAAAGGGCAAAATTGACTGTTGATGTACCCCATTAATTTAGATGTCTAGGGCCTGATCCAAGTCTCCTTCAAGTCAAAAAACACACAGCCACTGACTATTGGAAATTGGCTGACACCAGTAGCTGCAAGCAAAACCAAAACAGGAAATTCTGTTCTCTCTGTTCTGCATGCCCAGTGAGGCCTAATATGGATCCTCCATTTAAGAGACACTTTAGCATATTATTCAATCAGCCATTATTTTTTGTTCCATCCCAGAAAGTAATGTTTTATTCTCTCTTGATAAATAAACACACTCACATGTTTAGATGGTTTTCCAGAGAACTAAATACCTCTTCCAGTATTTTATCTACATTTCTATCTGATGTTTCACAACAGTTCAAGTATAATAACTATCCTAGTGCTCTTTCCAGGCTTGTATTGAGTCTTCAAACAGCTAAGAAAATGAAATGTGAAATCAGGATTTATGTGACCTGGATGACATATGATCATTTTTTAGATTAAAACAACCCAACCTAAACACACAGTGTGCTTAATTGTTTCATATTCCCAGTCACACCACTGCTTTGTGGCACTAAATTCTCTGACACTTCAGACTGTCCCAAAGCAAACATTGCAATAATCCTTATATTCTTTGCTCATTCTCTTATCTGTTCATTGGAACTGAGACCTTTCTGTACTCACACAAGAGGACTAGGAGCATAAATAATGTGATTGTCAAATCATTCTCATATCTCTTTGAGAATTCTTGATAATTCTGGAATACCTTGAAGACAGTGACCCTCAGCAGCTGACATTGAGAAGGCAGCATTGGGAAGCTGCCATGAAGAGCAGCATGTTCTGTCATCAGCAATTTCTTACTTCCAGAATCTGAGCTTTGGGTGTACAACACAAGAAGTTTCTGTAATTTCCTTATATTAATAAATATTTTCATATTATTACAGTTTCACTTGAGAACGGTTGATGACTTAGACTTGTACACTGCAGGTATTAATGAGCAATGAGGTCTCTTCTCTTTGGAAATTCATCAACAGGACATGAAAAAGCAGCTTTCTTAAAAGAAATTATATTTACTAGTGAGGAAAAAAAACATGTTGGATAGGTGCTTCTACAGCTCCTATTACCATAAAGTTAGAGCAATTTAAAGTCTTTAGTGTTTTCTGTGAAGTAGTGAAGAACTGTCCTGCCCAATTTTGCAGATGGGTGAAAAAAGGTAATGTGGCTACATTTTGTGTCTCTGAGGCATAAAAGAAGCCAACCAACTGCCTCAGGAAAATCTGAGACAGAACAGCTACTTGAATCCAGATTTTCTAATGGTCTGATCAGTGGGCTGTTCTTCCCATCCTGCAGTTGGAAAAGTTATTTTAAAACTGCAAATATACCTTTTGGTGCCTCAGAATAGTTTTGTCTCAGCAACTTCTACCAGCAGCTTGTATTCTGGTGCCTCTCTCCATTATCTTAATTTCTCCCTGTGGCTTTGTAGACAACTCCTTCCACTTCTTTCATTCTACCCATTCTACTTGGAATCTGGCCCCATGATCCCCAGCCTGCCTTTCAGTGCTGGGAAGAGGAAAGGACAGATCATTAGTGCTCAATGGTTTTCTCAGCAGGTAATCCTAGCCAGATAAATTAGTCCATATTTAAAGCCCTAGGTCAGAGGGTTTTACTTTGTGGACAGTGGGAGGGTCTGAATTTCTGTGCAGTGAAGACAAGTCCTTAGAGAATGCCTCAGCACAGGCAGTGCTTTTGCTGGCAATTAGAGCCAATTTGGTGCAAAATTATAGGTCTCGTGTCTTTGAACAAGTATGCTGAAACAGTTATCTCTCCAACAATTTTGTGGTACAGACATACAATCACAAGGAAGCCCTGGGAATCCATGAGAGATTTTCCATGGGGAATCAGGGTTAGAAACATCCAGCCCCTGGCACTCTAATTAGCTATAGTTTGTTTTGCTGACTGCAGTCTTTAAAGCCTCCAGTTATCCTTCATATATGGTAAAACTGGTGGACCATTTCACAGTGCTGCTGTGATGTGTGACCCAGTCTAGATTCTGGTGGTTTCATACCAGAGAGGATTGTCCTGTCTGTGTGGACCTGCTCATTTGGGTGTCACCACAGTGTCCCCCTGTGCTGCTGGCGAGGGGCTGAGGTGACATGATGAAAAGGGGAGATCTTCCTTCTCTGTCCTCCTTTCCATCTTCCATGGTGTGAGGCCTTGATCCCATTTCTGTCCTTTTGAAGCCCTTACTCATGGCATATAATATTAAAAATCCCCTGGGAGACTGTGGCATAGCTTGATCAAAGAAGGGTTAAAAGAAGTTAGTAGCATGGCATTAGGCAAGCCTGAAAAATCTGTCCAAAAAATCTGGATAAACACCTAGGTTGATCAGACCTCACTAAGCTTTGTCCTGCCAAAGCTGACTGGCTGCAGTTTTTTGGGGGGTTAATTTAAAATCATATCACGTATGGATACACTGTACTGCTTTAGCAGGAGGGTAGCCTTAGCCATAGTTTAACTCAAGGGTTGTGTGTTGTGAATCTCTCCAGATAACTCAGTCTGACCACCAGTATGGAACAACTTTTCATTCAGAGACTTTTGTTTTACATCCTGTATTAAGTTTACTTAATATAGATTACCAGATACTCCAGAGAGAATCAGCTGCCATCAGTGTTTAGTTTTTTCTCTGCAGAAATCAAATTAAATAACATATCTAAATCCTTGAAGCAAAGAGGCAGTGTCTGTTCTGGCTCCATTTTCACTTGTGCAGCACTTTTTTTTGGGAGAAGAAACCTCTTCATGCTTTCTCAGGAATTCACTAAAGATTAGTTTAGATTCACTAACAAGGAGCCTGGTGGAAACTCCATAATGTTCCAATTTTCCAGTTCTTCACCACAGATGTATTTTCTACCTATGGCAATTACATGCATCAGGATGGATCATAAAATGGTATTCACTAAATTTAATTTACAGTCTCTTGTATGGTTCCAAGTTAACTTTTGATTTTGATGGAAAAAGACATAGCCTTAAACCCCTCAAAATCTCTTAAATAAAAGCCAACTACTCTTTTTTTAAAACAAATTTATCTTCTCACTCTGAAATATGAATTGAATCTTTGTGGAGTCAGCAATGCCAGGATTTCAGTGGTGCACTGAACTAAAAACATTATTTTTACACCTCATGAAAATGAGTTTAGCCAGGTCTCA
The DNA here is from genome assembly GCA_013400575.1 of Peucedramus taeniatus. NCBI lineage: Eukaryota > Metazoa > Chordata > Aves > Passeriformes > Fringillidae > Peucedramus > Peucedramus taeniatus. The sequence continues at coordinate 13,840 of WBNO01028056.1, forward strand.
TTCTAAGCTTGTGCATAATAACCAGAGACATTTCACCAGAGATATCCAGATACAGTAGCTTCAGAAGAGGATTACTGTTCCTTCAAACTATATCAGTTTTTATTGGCTCACATATTTAAAGGAACCCAAGATTTCTTGGCAGATATTAAATGGAAACTCTCTCAGAACACAATTATACTATACTGGACCCCATAAACTGCATGTCCATGGGCCCACTCTTCCCTGGGCCTCCTGAAAACTGCTTCCTGCAGTGTCTTTTTAAGATACACAGATATGTAATATTAATAAATGACATTCTGGGAACTTATTTACCTTAATTCTTACATGAGGCTTCTGGATAATTTTTTTTTTAATTAATCCATGGATGTAAGGGTGGACCTCTGTCAAATTTGTCACTGTAGAGCATCCTGAATAACAGTAAAAAAAAATATTGTCCATATGTAAGATCAATGTTTGGAATGCATGAATACACTTTAATTGGTTTTCAAGTGATCAGCATGGAAGACTGATGGGCTTTTACACATACCCTGGCAAAAAAATGAGTTTGGAGATTTCTGTAGCAGCTGGAAAGAGCAGCAGCATGTGCCCAGCTATTTCTGGAGCCAAAAAGCAAATTTTCTGTGCAGCAGAGTCTAAAAATCTTTGGTTTCAATACCCTTAGGGATCTCTGCCAAATGAATGAGCAATCTCAGTCAAGCTAGGTAATGGCAGATTTTGCACCCAGGAATGCACTGTAATCTGCCTCAATTTTGGCAAATAAGTGGATTAACATTTTGTTCAGCAAATGGTAGAAATAAGTGAATTCAGTGGAACCATGAAGGCTCTGGTACTTCCTATACTTGCCTTCTGCCTTTATGGACAAAGTCACCTACCACATTTGTATTCTATGACCAATAAAACATTCTCAATCATCCTCAATTAGCCAACACAAAGGCAGCCTATGGCATGAGACATACATTTATTTCTTAGATAGTCAGAAAAGCCAGAGGGTGTGATATTAGGGGAACAAAAATGCCTTAAGATGTTGGCTGTTTCTGCTGTGAGGCAGATTCTTTAAGTGCCTGCCTTTGATGTAAAAATGATCTGTGCTTTTTCCAAACTGTTTGGAAAGAGAAAAGAAACAAAATAGCTATTTCACTTTCTAAAAAATATGGATATCTAATTAATGTTTTTTCAATGTTGAACTAAATTTTGATATTGGAAGGAAAGGATGCATTTGAAAACATGATGTACTATTCGTGTTAAATCTTCAGTGGGTTTGTATATGTGCTGATCCACAGAGTTCAGTTGAGTGGCATAGACTTTGTAAGAACCAGCACTTCAATTTTAAACCAGCAGCAAAAACCTGCCTGCACTCTAAATTTATAAATTATTGACACAGAATCAGTGAGGCTGCAACAGCTAATTGGCCCCTCTGGTCAATTCTCAATGGTCCTGAGAAGTTCATTGGTTTCAGATAAAGGTTTTTAGCTGAGCTGTAGGCTGAAATATTCCCAGAGTTTGAACAAGTTCATGCTCTTTGTTTGCTTTTTAAATAGCATGTATCGAGGCCAAGTCTTGGGAAGGAACAATGAGGTCGAGATATGTCCTTGGTAAGGAAAAATGTGAGATTTAGAACTGGCCTCTAACATGGATTTAGTCTTGAAATACTGTATCTTAAAAAGCACAAATGGAATTTCAACATTTGTGGTTGTAGATCTAGGAATTTATCTATGAAGTTAAGAGTGTACATAGAATTTTCCAGCTGTGTGTTTTTGTGTCAGTTTTTTAATTTTCTGTATCAAGTACTAATATCACACTATTATGGTTCTTAAACAATTTATGATGATCTCTCTTTTAAATTCAAGAATTTTCTTTGCCATCAAAATTTTAAGTTTTTTCTGGGGAACATTTCAGAAAAAAACAATTCAAATTGGCCAAATATTTCCTCACATGAAGGAACTTAAAAATAAAATTGTGAACCGAGTCTTTCACTTATAAAATGGAGGTGCTAAATTTTGCTTTCTGTTACCAGGGAAACCTTTAGGTTATATATGTGTGCTGTTTTCATAAAATGAGCAAGTCATCTCAGTTCTGTATTGTGTATGTGGGAAGAACTAAACACTTCTAAATGGGATCCACGAAGGTGATGCAGTAAGGAGGTCCTGGTTCTAAGTACAGAGAAAAGCTTGGGAAGTACAGGGAAAGCTTGCACCCAGCACTCTGGAAAGGGTCAGGGTTTTATTACTGGGCCACCTTCATCTTCTTGAGAGTCAAGAAGATGAGCTGCCTTTAAGAGTCACCTTTAGCAGCTTCATCTAAACTCATCACTTTTAAAGCTGAAGATAGAGACCATCATCCACTAAAGACACAGATTGCTGCAGAAAGACTGCTTACAGGCAAGAAATATGATTTCTATAATAACTTTTAATAACTTTTAATAACTTTCCTAGAAGTGACTCTATAGTTTTTCAAATTGAAAACACACAGTCATTAGAAAAAAAAAAATTAAAAATCTGCTTCAAAGAAGAATAAAGAAACATATTCATGCACTAGGAAAAGTTTGCTCTGTTTAGAAAGTCTAAGCTTCTTATTAGAAGTTATGAACAGTTATAAATATTTCAGAAGCCAAATACTAGACATTCTCAGAAGACCCTGGTCAACCAATTCCATATTTACTATTTATAATCTTTCTCTGACATCAGTGGGACTATGCACAGCTGTACACTGGTGAATGCACTGGCATGGTAGACTTAAATTGAATGAGGAGCATAATAGCTGCTTTGCAGAGAGGAGAAGCAAAATAATGAAAATGAGGATTAATATATGGCTTGATTATTATATAATAATGAAATTATTAAGCAAAAAGCCCATTTTATCCACTTTAACGGGATTTTGGTAGTGTATATGTTATTCTCAAGGCTGCAGTTTGGATAGTAGGGGTATTCCCAGTCCTTTTCTGTCACTATGCAATATGTTGTCCAGGCTTGGAGTATCTGGGAATCTCTTCTGTAAGGGCATGCTTTTCCAGTGGCTTGGCAGAATCAGAGGCACCTCTCTGTTCCTGACATGTTCTTCCACCTTACCCATATTGTACCAACACTTCCACAGGAATGTCAGGTCTGAAGGCCAGGCCAGGAAGCAGGGAACCCTCAAGGAGAAACTGCATCTGGATGTTTCATTGATGTCATGACAGCAATGAGCTGAAACAATGAGAGTTCTTACATGCTGGCATTATGGAAACTGGGCTTTCTTTTTATTTTGGAGCTGGTAGATAAGATATGAAGCAAATATCACAAACATTTTTATTAAACAAAGAACCAGCTCTTTTAAACAATGAGCTATTAGCTCCTTGTATCCTGACTGCACGCCAAATTGGGTTAAATGCATTCTGCCAACCTAAATCCCTTTGGCAGTCTCAGGTGCTCTAGTTACTCTTGTTACTCTTTGCTTCTCCTTTTGGGGCCAGAGTCTACCACTGAATGTGCATGTTTCCACTGACTTGTGTCCAAGGGCAGATTTTGGCTGCTGGAAAGGGTTGTGTACTGTAGTGCTACTGGCCCTGAACTGATTTCTTCCATCCAAGGGGTAGCTGCATTCCACTGAAATGATGATCCTTTTATTCACACAGGGTGTTTGGAAAAGGAATAGGGAAAAGGAATAGAGAGCAAAGAATAATAGAGGTTTGAATTATGAAGCCTGCAGAGAACATTTGACTGTAATAGGGTCCTACTGACCTTTCTAAAATTGAGAGGCTGTGGTGCTTTTAAAAACTGCTGACATTTGCAGTCTTCAGAATTTGGACAGTCATAACCCACAATTACGGGCATACTAAGGACCTCCTTATGAAGACAAATTCTTGATGAGACACAGATGTTTCTCAGGACCATACCCATGCTAAAAAAAAAAATAAAATCCAAGCAACTGAATTGGTGCTCTTCAAGGCATCTTTAGGGTTTTTGGTGTTTCTAATTAAAGTGCTGTGAGGGTACAGATAGCACAAATGAGACAGTAAACTTATTAACCTTGCATAGCATGCTTATAACATATTTTCCTGTTTCCCTTCTAATATGTGTTTTCTCATATGTTTTTAAAAGGGCAGAAGATTCTTACACACTAATTTATATATATTTTAATGAAGCTGAGGGCCTGCCTTTCCTCTCACAGCTGTAGAAAGTCAGTAATCCTAAAACAACACAAAATTTTGTAGTATAAACCCAGATTGAGCATAGATGGGCTTGATGTGACATAAGAACAAATAAAAGGTGAGAATGCAATGATTTGTTACCAGGAAGCTGAAGAATGGAAGGGGATTAGATAGCAGGTGGTGGTGGGTGTAGATGCAGGCAGTGTGAGAGTGCTGCAGCACCATCTGTTCACGCTGCTCTTGCACCATTAGCTGGGTGTTTCTGTTGCAGACCTCTAAGCATCTGGCTGTGCTGCTGGGGCTGCAGCCTCCCCCGCTTTGCAGGGGAAAGTGTTAGCTTTGTCCTGGAACCTTTCTGCTCTCTTTCTTCGTACGTTCCGTGCTTCCATCTCTGACCTTTAAACTCTGCCCATGAACTAAAACACCTGAACAGGTCATGCAAAACCTGTGCCTGCTAAGGAGACTGGATTGGACAACAGCAAATAAAAATGTAGCCTATGCTTGGTTCTTATTAAAACCATGTGGGGATTGATCCATGACCTGATGGTCCATCTTCTGTTTGCAACTGACCCTGTTGATAGATATCACAGCAACACCAGAGTAACTGTCATGGACTGAGACTTCAGTGGGCTGGATGCTGCACAGCCAAACAGCAGAGGGGTTCCTTGTCTTAGAGAGGTTACACAGGCATGATATTCACCTGGGAAGCCATTATTTTTTTTCTCCTTGTGTGCTCCAATTATTTGGGTTTTTTTAATTGTAATAGTAATAATAGCAACAAAAATATACATCTTTAAGAAGTTTAAATCTTTGCAGCATTCAAAAATTCTTGTAATTGCCTTCTTTAGAAATACACAATTTACAGAGATTAAGGCACCTTTATTTGTTTCAAACCTTCACTATTTCCTTAGCAGTGGCACTCAGCTTGTCTCCTGATCTCCATGCAGTTTCCTGTAAAGCATATATATTACCATAACCTTTGAAATGCAGTGGAAACCAGGAGTTTATTTCCAGACCTGGATCCAAAGTAAAGTCCTATTTGGGAGCTAAAAAATGTTTCAGTGTTGAAACATTTCTTTGATAGCTAGGAAAAGCTTTTCTATACTTTTGTGATTTAAAAATACCTGCTTGTCTCCAATTTGGCCATTCTATAAACAGCATTGCCTCTTAGTGACATCTGCTGGAAGAGATAGCATTGAAACATGTTCAGGTTTTCTCCATGCCTGCTACCTGCCAGCATTTTAGCTCCTAAGGGAAAAAACCAAGTCTGTATTTCAGAGCAATATCTGGCCAGTTCTGCTTTGAGCTTTTCCTTATCCCATAGGACAACTGTTCTTCACCTTCTTCTTGTCCTGACATAAAGGGAATGACCCATATGCCAACATGACAAGGATCCAGAAAGTTATAAAAGCTCCATTGTAAGGCTAAATCCTTAACAGGGATTAGAGCAGTTTGCACGAAGGAAAAGAGAGGAAGTGCATTAGAGCAGGAAGTCATTAAAATAACGAATCACTTGGCAGAATCCAGTTTTTTCTATAGGTTTTATACATTTTTTTGCAAGCAGATTTACATTTTCAAGATTGTCAATTTAAGCTGCATCCTCCATGTCGCTTTTCTTCTGCTACTTCTGGCCAAGAAAACCAGCTGGAGGAGATTAGTAATGAACTAAAATGGGAATATTTTTCTCTTTTTTTTCTTCCTGAAACTGTTATGATGTGCATCTCTTTACTACTTAGTTTTGGCTCTTGTAGCTGTAACTCTATCATTGCATGTTTTGATATATCTTGCACTTATTGTAGACTAGAACATATTACTATATAAAACTAGAGACTGAATTGTTTCAAAAGTATTCCTGGGCATATGCGACTAAGATTGTGAAGGCAAAAATAGAAGAAGAAGGTTTTTTCAAACTTTATCATTGGTCTATATTTTCATGGAAACAGCATAATAGACTGATCTCTGTATAAATCAGTGAGAATTTATAGAGTTTTACTAGAGGAGGTCAGGAATTTATTCTCCAGAAATGACAAGTCATCATCTTTGCATTTTCCCCTACTTTGTCAAGTCTGTTTGGGACGAATACCAGTTTAGAGCAGATATCCTAGATCTCTAACTCTACTGGCTAATGTTAGGTGAGCTGAGTAATCCCTCAATAACTACAGGAACTAACAGCTTATAGCATATGTACAAATTTTCAGGAAAGGCAATATTTGCAAGTGAAAGAACTATCCATTTACTAGATTGTTTTCTATATCTGGGAAAAAATGAACCAACTTTTGAATATGCAGACTTTCCTCAAGTCTGAAGTACATACAAATTCTAAGACTGATCTGTATGTCTGCATTTAGTCCCTAGAGCATCTCCTGCTCTTTGTATATGGGTTCTAAACTTGGAACTCATCACCTTTTGGAAGTGAAAACCAAAATCTGCAACCTCTTGCTTGTTGTCATCTCACCTAGAAAGATGCATTCCTTGGTTTTTTATGTTCTAATTTTTTTTTAACATCTGCAGTTCTGATCTGAATAAGTCACAGTTTGTTCACAGATAAAACTTTTTTATGCATTAGTAATCAAATCTATCATTGATGTAATCCTCTAGAATGCACTGGCATTGTGTTAAGTTGATTACATCCCAGGTACTTCATCTGGAAGTTGAAAAAATAAAACATGTCATCATCTCACTTGGATAATTTACACTGTGATTATAGGATATTTAACCCCCAGAAAAAGGAAGTAATTCCTGTAGGAAAAGGAATTGGATTTCAGTTATATACACATCATAACAAATGAAATGTGTAGCTAAACAGATGCATTTTTTTGACATTATAATTTGAACCCTTTTACACAGTTTCTTCACCCTTAGTCCAAAACCAAATTCCCTCTCACCAATTTCCAGTGTTCAACTGTTACTGAGCACTCCTATTGTCAAAGCTTTGTGCTGTTGTACTGTGTGGGGTTACTTTGCCCTGAGATAGCCAAGGCTGAAACAAGACTCCCAGGATTTTCTTCTTGGTTGGTGGGGGGGAAAATAAATACCTGCAGAGTGTGATTCAGTCCACTGCAATGCAGGCAAGTGCAAGCAGTGAAGTGACACACCTCTGGATGTGCCTAGGCTGAGTCTAAGGGCATTCAATTTAGACACTTAAAATGAGGTGAGAGCATCTTCCCAGTGCTCTCTCATAGTAGCTGGCCCTTTCAGTATCAAATAGACAGTAGACTCACAGTCACTTTGCTGCAGGTTCCAGTTTGTGAATGCAATGTATTTTTACCCCAGGGCGTGGCTATACTGTGATTAAGTGATTTAAACAGCTGGGAGTTTACTTGCCAAATACATGCCCCGGATCTCAGACAATGTTTTGGAGTTTATGCTGAAGTCCACTGCCCACATTTTTGTTCCTCTCAGTATCTGAGCTACTGAGGTTTCAATGACACCTGACTGCAGAGCAGACTTATGTAAATCACTAAATGCCTGCTTTGTGCATCAGCAGCATGTCTGCTGTAAACCCCTTCACAGAAGACCTGCCCAAGTCCTTTTTGCAGTTATTGTAATCTGAAAAGATAAGAATATTCAGAAGTTAGTGTAAAATAAGCCTAAGTTATGGTATTACTTTTTAATTACTTTTCATTGTAGATACTTTAATGTAAATCTTAGCCAATCTCTTTTCATTTTCTCTTCCTGAGGCATTGGGCACTCAGGTAATATTTTGTACTGCTTCTTTATTTTTGTTGCCAAAAGTGACTATTAAGCTTGAAGTGTATGTGCTATACAGTCAAACCAAATACCATGAGCATTTTTTTTTACAATATTGCAATTAAATTGTAGTTATTTCCTTCAAAAATATCTGGTTTTCACTCCCTCAGGTTGCCTTCTCAGGGTTATTTTTCTTTCACTTTAAAATGAAATATAAGAATATTAGTTATTTTTATTCTTTCAAAAATTGATGTTGCAGTTATTGATAATTTCTCACCCTACTGATTAATTCCTTTAGAATTACTGCTATGTTTTTTATGTTGACTGCAGCACTGTGCTGACTACTCTAAACACCTTGTACTCATTCTTCAATCACAGCTGAATTAATTTACCAAGCAGGAGGTCCAGGAAGCATCCACTAGGATTGTATAACAGAAGACTTCCATATTTTCATATTCAAGCTTTCCCTGGTTTTCAGTTTGGACACAGCTTTTCTATAGGAAATCAGCAACTTGGCATCCTTGGCAGGAAGCCACTCAAGTCTCTTTTGTGCAGGTGACAGGGAGTTTCTAGAAGGATATAATTCTCAAAGTATCATCTGGCACACTGAGCAGGACATTAAAATCAGCATGCATCTCTCTTTTTTGGAAAAAGTGTTTCCTTTTTTTTTCCCCCTGAGCTTCTTAAATATTAAAACATGTCTTTTGTAGGATTTAAAATATTTGCACTTCCTTTGAAACCTAGCTTTTTTCTTTTACATCCTCACTATCAAGGCAAATGCTAAAGATCTCCCTGGATATCACTAATGTAATTATTAGAGTTTCAAGAAAGTGCCTTACAATTCATGTCATGAAGGTGTGGCTCTGTTTCTATTGAAATTCAGGTTATGCTTCCCATTCATTCAATAGAAGGAGGATCAAACTTTACAGCTATGCTAACTTTGTGGATTCTGAAGAGCAGTTGGTTTTTTTCTAAACTATTTTCTAAAGCTCCAAGAGCAGTTCAGTTGCAACACTTGAACAAAAACAAAATTTTCAGATTATGGTATGAAAGGTATATTTTAAAATAGATGATTTTGTTTGATTTACATCCCTCTCTCTCACCAATATAATTTAGAATTTCCCATGAAACAGGAAACAAAAGTGATAAGGACAGCCACATTTTCATTTGCTTGGTTTGTCATGTTTTGGATGAGAGCCAAAGCTCAAAAGTAGGGAAAAATACCTGGCTGGCATTTTACTAAACAATGTAACCTCCTCTTTCAACTTCAAAAGAAGTATAGGATTTTGTTTCCTTTGTTTTTCTTAATATCTCCTATTAAAGGGGACAATATCAAAGACAGGAAATCTGACTTTCTATGGGATTAAATGATTTTTGGTTCTCCATTTCCTTCAGATACATGCAGAAGCTTTTCTCAATTACTCTCTCCTGGCAAACCTGTTTTCTCACTTTTCTATTTTCTCTTTGCATTGTAATCCAGCAGGTGTGTTGTTTTCTCAGGCTGACCAAAACCTGTCATTGCCTTCTGTTTCACTAATTTTAAAACTACCTTTATGAAATCAGTGCTGAAGAGGATGCATTAGTAATTATATGAAAATTAGTTGCAATAAATTAGTAATAGGGTTTAATGTTTTGCATTAAAAAAACCAACAAACCAAACCAAAATCTTAAAAATGTTGAAAAGAAGATTTGCTATAATCAAGTTACAGATTGAAAGTAATCAATTTTTTGTGTACCATCTGAATGTTCAAGAGAAAAAATTAAGATGTACACTGTATGAATATTTAGATATGCTTGCAGTCCTTAAAAATATCCCGTGCCTTACAATTTCCACACACTGCTTAATAATGTAAGGATTATTTATGTAAGAGTGCAAAGATCCTTATGTAATATCTGGGATAGGAATCAGTGTCTGAACAAAGTACAGTAGTTGACTCATCTTCCCAAACTGAGAAAACATGCTCCAGTCACCTGGCAGATATTAAACCAGATTAAAAACTAGATTTCACAGGGATTTGTTCTGCACACTTTCATCCTTCCTGTCACCAGTCCAGAGCTGAAAGAAAAACTGAAGTAAAGAACATTTTTAGCAGTAAGGACAGGGAACAATTTTCATTAAGCTACTGGTAATTAGACAGTCATTCTGCTTGACATATTTCAGTTTTTGCAAAGGGCAGAGAAAAGGGAATAGTGAAAATGAGAGATACTTGAGTACTTATCAGAATCTGTGGAGATTTCCAGACTAGACCATAAAAGGGGAAGGTTTTCTTTCTTTTGGTCAGATATTTTACTCTCAAGAAGGGAGCAAATGGCTGTTCTCCAGCACTCTGGGCCAGCTTCATCTCCGTGGTCACTCCACTCAAACCAGCAGCTCTTTATCAATACAGATGAATTTGACTCACTCTTGTTCATCTGCAGCCAGTAAAGTTTCTTTTAAAAGCTATTATTGCCAAGTCTCAGCATTTTCTTAAATTGATAGTTTTAAACACTCTTACCATAAGCAACAAGAGTTGTGATGAAATATTTTAAAATACATGATTTTCATAATTAACATAAAAACCAAGCCCCTGTATCACTGAAAATTGTAATGATTGTCTTTCTCATCCAACAATATATTGCAGATGCTAAACTAAGTGTTATGACATTTTATAAAATGTCACTATTTAAATGGATGTTTAAAAAGGAAAATTCTAAATCAGGTGATTTTACAAAGCTATTACAAAAGAAAAAAATAGCATTTTTATTTATCTTATTTATTTATCTTATCACAATGCCAGGTGGTAACAATATTCTTAAATAAGGCTACAAATTGCACAGTTTATCCTTCTTCCTTTGGGAAATAAATACATTTCTCATGTTTTGGTAAAACATGGGAATCCCTTACATGACCATGAGTCATGGTATATGAGTTGTATGGCCAATGTAGCTTGCTTTCCCTAAGTCCAGGGTAGATCTGCCTAGAGAAAGTGAGTGAAGCATGAAATGTGGCTGTTGTGGGAGAGAGGCAGCAGAACAAATGCTAATAAACAGCAGATTATCTAACCTGTGCTTCCAGCACAGGCTTCATTGTATGGAGATCAGCTTCCTTGGGCTCTTCACCTTCTTCTCTTTCAGAGTCACTGTAATAGAAAGTTTTTGAGTATTTATTCTGTATTTATTTATTTATGAAGTGCCTTAAGCAATTCCAGCTGCTTCCAGGATTATTTCAACCATGTAAACTGTTCTTCATCAGCTGATGCAAGGTCTGGATATCATTATGTTGTGCAAGAAATGTGCAGATATATTGCAAAGGAAAAGATTCAAGAATAAAAGATAGAACCAGGGAGAAAATGAACAGTCCTTACCATTGAATGAATGCATTTTTTCTATATGCAGAACTAGGATTAAACCCCACAAAAACTGACAAATACTTCCTGCTTTGTAATGGTTCTTTTTTTCCACAAATTTCTGTGAACCAACCAGTGTCCCCAAAGTTGGAATTTCCCATGTAATTGGGATCCACATGTTACTCATTTTGCATTTTCCAGAGGGGAAAAAAAAAAATAAAACTAGCTATCCAAAAGTTAATTCAAACATATAATCTCAGTCATGGTAACAAGCAAATTGCCAGCAGATTTCATAATCTATGTTAAGTTAAAATGAACATTATTGAAAAATCTCACAATGGAAAGAAGTCATTCAAGAAATATTACAAAATCCCAGACACTTCTGATATTTATATGCCTGTAAACAATAAGGAATATTTCAAACAACAACAAAACCAACAAAAAATCCTGAACTTGTTCTAATTCACCCCTTAAAAATGTATATACATAAGGTTCAACAGATTGTGCTTGTTTCCTGGGGTAGTTTTGTTAAGGTAGGGTCGTCTGATTTGCTATCTTGCAAAGACTTCTGCTTTATATTGTGCAGTAGATGTTGAGGTTGGTTCTGACAGTGGGTTTTTAATCCACATATTTGCCCAGTCGTTGCAGTAGTTTTCTATTCTACATTGATGAAATACAGAAGAAAGAATGGTTTTACTCAAACACTATTTTTTATTTCTACCTTTGGTACTTCGTGATTTGCTTATGGTGTAAGAAATCATTTATGTTTTTTATTTAAGGTCAAAAGTATTACTGCGGAGGTAAAATAACTTCAGACAGAAAGTGAATTTCCTGAATGGAAACTGTATTTTTAATTAAAGAATTAGTTTTGAGCTAAATTGTGGCCTAAAATCTGGTTTCTAATATTTAGATAAAGGAACAATTCATTGCATTGAAGTTAGACATGATATTGGAAGAGGTGTTCATCTCAGCCTGGTTAATTATCACTTTCTTTTACTCTTCCTGCCTTCGGTGTGTGAGTGTTTGACTGGAGAAAACCATATAATCCTGTGGAGACATTATGTTTTATTTCAGATTATAATCTGAACTACATGTGATCAAATACATGATCCAAAGGATGCAGTCAGAGGTTTTGGGAGCTTCCCATGTGCCTTATTTTGTCCTACTGATATTTTCCTAGGTACATGTAAATACAGGATTTTCTATAGAGGATCTTACTCCATCATTCCTAAACCTTATCCACATAAACTCTCTATACCATGTGCTTCTGGGAAAGGTAACATGACTTCACAGGAGCAGCACATTATCTCTTCCTCCCCATTACATCTTAATTTCAAGTAGTTACATTTGTGAAGCACAAAGATAAACATTCCTTTTATTGTTTGGGGGTAATTACCAAACCCCAAGGTACTGCTTGTATTCTGGTACATTTCTTTTCTCAGCCTAGTTAAATGCACTTAAATATTTGAACTCCACAAATTTCCTGTCACAGAAATTCTGTATTTTTATTTTATTCTTAAGAAAAACAAGACTCATTTTTATTTTCTGAGAACAGTTTTTCTTTAATTTTTATTAGTGTTTTTTTCTTATTTTTTAGCAGTTTGAGATGGGGTGAATAGTGTGAACATAGTATATTAGCTGGAGATACACCTCTGATATCAATAGAATAAAATTTTTGTTTATTCTCCGCTTCATTCCTTATATAACTTAATGTTTTGACAACTCAACAATTCACACCAAACAGAGGGTAACAGGATTCAAACAAAATCAATTAACACTTCAAATTTTTCCCATACTCCATCTGTTCCTGTTGTACAGGTACAGAAGCTGATATTATGATAAGACTCCAAATTTAAATTTTATTTACTTCTATGCAATGGGAACCAGTAGCTTAGCTGAATACTTCTGTAGTAGGAAAAAAAAAATTGTGGTTTGTTCAGTCCTACATAGGAGTCCTGCTTAATTCAATAAGGCAGCCAAGATCAATCCCTGCAGTACGCTGAAATAGCACTGGATTTCCATTCCTTTTGGGAACCAGTGTATTCCTGTAGACTGTGTTCCCTAGAAGACATAGTTGATGTCTTAGAATAGTTGAAAGAAAAGCAGAACTACCTGATTAAGCTGGCTGATGCTGAAGACAGAAGATTATCTTTCTTCAATATATTAGTAAAAGTCAACTTGCTTTTTAAAGCATCTCTGGACTTTCATCTACCAGTTTTAAAACCTGACATGCCAGAATGATCAACACTAAAGATTAATGGTAGGATTTCTTTCCTTCTTCACTTTCCAAACCTCATGAGTTCAACATGTATTGAAAAGATTAGGAATTATTCTGTATATTTTATATGAAGTATTAACCCCAGGAACTGGACATACAAAGCTTGCAGTTTTAAGAAAGGCCTTTGGAAGCCAAGCTGATGTCCGTAAAATATCAGATGGGATTTTATTGCTTCTAAGGAGGGTATTGCAACCCATAAAGAGTAATCTTCAATGTTAAAGAAAAGAAAATGTAGCGGCAAATACAAAAAGTATTCTTTTTCTTTTTCATGGTTTCTATTGTGACTGGTTGCTTGTGTCTGTCTTTGTTTCTAAGATATTGACAAAATTATAACAAAATGCTATCTGCACTTGGATAGATTTTCACCCTGGAACAGTTATTTATCACCTGCTAAGCTATTCATTATATGCCTGTCAGATAAGAGATACAGAGTAACTTAAGTCAAATTCCTTAATTTTAAATTAATCTTGGACTTGGTAGAGCAGAGATTTCCTTCATGTGGTTAGGGCAATTGTCTTATCCTGGTATCTCTCCAAGGTTTAAGATAAAAAGAGACTGTGATGTGGCACCACTTAAGTCCATAGAAGTTTTTATTGATTTTGCAGGGCTGGATCTCCTTGGTTTTCTGGTTCACATTTTCTATAACTAGTTGAGGAAGCTGATCCATTATGCAGTCTTTTCTGCTTCCCTTACCTTCCCATATCTTTTCCCCTCTCCTTTATCACAGTCTGATTTATATTCTCATAATAAGACATCCAGGTGTTAATTTTTTTCCACTCCCTCTTTGAACTGCCCTTTGTTCAGAGGGAGTAGTGCTAGTTGTGATTTTACTGAAGTTTCATCTGAACCCACAAGACTGATGAGAAGAATTATTGAAGAACATCCAACAGTGTTTCTCTTGATGGAAATGGGAGAAAAGGCTGGTGATAGAACTCAGTTCTCTTGCACTTCACTGTACTTCAGTGGCAGGAACTTTACCTGATAAGCAGAAGGACATTCAGAGGCATTCCAAAGAAAAGAGCAGGGCCTGGTAAATACAGTACTTATCTGGTATAATGTGTAGTTTGGTGGGGTAGGCTAACTTTGGTTTTGAGGAAAAATAATTTTTGTTTAACACCATCATCAATTAGTGCAATGTGACACAATGAACACAATGGATTCAAAGGATTATTATCTGGCTAATACACAAAAAAGG
>WBNO01028057.1:0-20339 GCA_013400575.1 Peucedramus taeniatus
AAGTTAGAGAACTATAAATACTAGTGATTAGTGTAATAAACTGACTTGTGCTTGCATGGTCTGTGTCCTTCAGTCACTGCACAGGACTACACAACAAACAGACTATGTATCTCTACATTTCAATTTAACTCCTTATAGGAAAAAAAATAGAAATTTTCCAGGACTTCTATATTATGAATTTTACACTCTGAGAAACTAGTCTGTCTTAAAATTACTTCTGTGTCATGATTATTTTTATGAATTCTTAAGCAAATAGTTACTCTTGTTTTCTACAAAAGGAGGAAAACAAACAATGAAAGACATAACTCACCACTGGTGAAATCTAGCATATTAACAGGAATAATTGCATAGGTTTTGATTATTCCAAAACAGAAAGGTGATAAAGTTAAGCAAATGCAGTCAGGTACCTTGACAGATGACACAGATATTAGTTACTCCATTGCTGAAAAACTTATTTCAATGTCAGGTATTATTTCTGAGGTATACACCTGAACTTCTGTAAGGTTTTAAAAAATGTTAAGAGATTTCTGAATTTTATTTTTCATCATGGTTTCTAAAATTCTAAAGACTATTTGTCCAGGTAGATAATGGGCAGAGTTTGCTAGCCTGTTAGATATGTTTAATAAGAAGATGGTCATACATTTACTAATTTGTTTAATTTTCACAGGGAAATGAGAGTGGGACTTGAAAATAGCAAAGCTGTACATACAATTGACTTAGACATCAGTATATCACATGACATACAGCAGTGCATAAAATATTCAGGAAAAAAAGATTGGGATATGAGATTTTTGGATTGGGTTCTTAACTGAGTAACTGAATTCATATCAGAGTGCAGTAGAAATTGTATACAGATAGAGCAGGGATAAAGACATAAGCTGCCTGCAGCTGTGATTGACGGGAGAATTCAGTAATGCTGCACAGTGCAGAGGATGAAGAACTAAGATGGAGATAATTATCACACATAAGTTTAATAGAAAAGATGAAAGATGATGGAAAATAAAGTGTCTGAGTAAGAATCAACACAGGTGAAAACCAGCAAATATAGAGTGAGTTTTGACTGGCCAAGGTCATACCCAGAAAATTTTTAAATGTGCAATATTTGGCCATATCCTGCTGATGGACTTTTTTCCACTGAATTTAGTGACATGTTGCACTGATGTGCAGGCAAAAATAAGTGAGACAGTTCTTGGTATTTTCTTATTTATTATTTATCTTTGTGTGTAAATTCTTTACTAGTGATCCTAGTGATGAAGTAACTCTTCTAAAGACAGCATCCCTAGCTGATGCATCATACAAATTTTCTGAATACCAGACAAATATATAGGAATTTTTACGAATTAAAAAGTCAGGTGACCTTTTCCCCTTGTAGGAATAAGCTCAAAAATCATCCCATTATTAGCAGTATTTACGTATATTTTATTAATTCTGAAGAATTAATTGTGTCTTGTAGAACCAAAGCATTAATACCATACTTTTTTAGCTTAGAATTTAGATAGCAAAAATACTCCTTGTAATTGGGAAGGTTTGTGATGTTAAATTCTTCGAACATTACACCTCTTGGATCATCCAATACGGACCCTTAGAATCACAGACAAGCATAGTTTATCCATACATTTCTCAAGTATTTTAATATTAGCTACACTTCTTAGACCATTTCAACTTCCATAACATTCCTTTAATTTCTGTCCTAAGTATATGTTCATAGATATCGTAGCTTTTTCTTATATCAAAATTGTTTGCATGTAGCTCTTCACTCCTAGCAGAAAGGAATATTAAAAATACTTCTAAAATTAATTGAATATTCAAATTATATAAATATTGAAATGTAACTCAACTCCACATTAATTCTTTTTTTTCTCTCTCAGTTTCTTTCTTTTTTAATCTCTGTTTCATTTAGGCAGACAATTAGTTTAATATCATTAACACATACTGCTGGCAAAAATCTCAGTATATTTACTTAGGAATTGTCTTAGAGATGGAATTATAACCAGAAGCGAATTTGGAATGGAATTTTACATTAGAAAGGATGAACTACTGATCCTCACCCCTAAAGTGGAATTTAAACTTTTTTCCTAATAAGAGGGTTCTTTTTCCCCTTTTATTCTTTCACAGAAAGAAAGAAAAATCTGTATTGATTCAAATATTTTTCATGGAAGTGTGAACAGAGGAGCCATGCCTCATCTGCAGTGGCTGCCTGATTAATGTAGGATGGAATGTTTATAATTTTATTCTGGTGGATATGGCTTTTGGAAGGAAGGCTATTCTAATCTTTCTTGTCTGGGCAGATATATTTATAAATAAGAGGGTCTGGATCAAAAATGGCTCAGCTGTAATGAACTAGAGAGTAGCAGCAAAGGTTAGGTCACTTGTGTGCATTTCAGAGTTTTGGAAGAGTTAACTTTCTGTTGCATCTTTAATTTACTGTGTATTTTCTTTTATTTGTGCTGATATCTGATATTCAAGACATTATTTTTACACTTTCCATATGTAAAAGCCAAGTTTTAAATTGTATTGAGTTTCTAAGTCTAGAAGAAAGGGAAATATCTGAGGACCAAGTAGAACAATATTGTATGACTCAATCACAGTCATAAATTATTATCTTTCATTCATTGCTACCATATTGTGTAGAAGACAGAAATTTTGTTTATAGTATGGAATGGAAATCAGCATTTTATTTGACAGAAGATATATACTGGTTTTTATTTTGGGGGGAGGTTTGTTTTTTGTTTTTTTTTGTTTTGATTTGGGGGCTTGTTTGTTTGTTTTTGGTGGGGGATTTTTGTTTGGTTGTTGGGTTGTTTGTTTTGGTTTTAATTTCTTCTACTGAGACGAGAAAAATTGAGAAAGGGGAAATGCACATGAATTTTGAATGCAGTTAAAGACCTGTTCCTTCCACCACTAGCATAGTCTGTCTAAAGGCATTGAGAAAGTCAAGACCTGTATGCCCACTGATCAGTATTGGAGTTTTCAAGTTTTTATGCTTTTCAGATTTTTCAAGTCTTTTTTTTTTCAGCTCAATGCTGATGTAAGACTGAAATAAATTCCAGGAAATAATAGCTATATTAAATTTGCATTTTATGAAGTATCTACTAGATTGTTGGGCTGTATATGAAACAATTTAATTTCAATAACTTCTTTCAGAAAAAAAAAATCCCTTTACAGTTAAAGGCTTTTTGTTGAAGTAAGTCAGTGGACCATGCTTTTATTTTTCACCATTTAACTGGATTCTGTCAAATAAAATCTGGTAAGCAATTATTTGTTTTCTTTCTTTTTCAATTCCTGCAAGAAATAAATAGGTTATTTGGATGAAAGATGAGGTCAGTATTTGGTTAGCCCCAAGAATAAATGCTTGCTCTTGCTTCAGTTAAAATTGATGAGGATATTCAATTATTGTTGCTATGTAGTTTCTTTTTTAAAGAGTTCTAACAAATAAAAAATATTCTACTTTTACTTTCCCAGATACTAGACTGAAGAAGTCCTTAAACTTCTTTTATGATTCTAATTCTCACCAAGGTTTATAAAGTTTTTTCTTGCATTGATTTTGCTATAGGTTTATATTAATTTTCGCATTTGTTTCCCCATTTGTCTGTTGTTGATGTCTCTTCTCAAGTAAGGAGAAGACAAAGGTTATAAAACCTTGATAATAATCTTCCAAAAGCCATTTGATAAGTCAAAAAACACTATAAAAGAAAAGTACACAGTTATTTGTGAATGATGTGAGAAAAGCTGTTATTCATAACTGCAAATTGTGTGCAAATGAGAGAATCAAGTGCAGAAGTACTTTGGGTAAACCTGTATTGCTTTTTGGGAATCGCTTAATATGCAACTAAGGTAATGTAGGCAACCAAAACCAAGCTATATCCCTAGGCATTTTCTTTCAAAGAATTACCAAAAGCATCATGACATGGGCTGTAATATTTATGACAAGAAAGATTACAGTATAATACAGTTCTTTAAAATAGAACATTTCATATCTCAACTAGAGAGAAAGAAATATGCTCCTATTTAAATATAATTTAGGCCCTGAAAACTATTCTGCTATTTAGCAAGCTGTTATTTTTCAGCTGGGCTTTAAAATACAGAGCAAATATAATTAGAAATAGAAATGAAACTTTTCCTTTGTTAAGAACATTGCTGCAGTACTTAATTACATTACACCTTACATAATCCTGTTTAGAGTATCCAAGCTTTCCCTTTCTGAACTTCTCCCGAAGCACTGATCTCTGTGGAGTTTACTCAACTTAATTATTAATCTGTCATAATTTTAGATTTCTCTATTTTTTCTGCAGGAGTTAAGTTTGCATTAACAACCCTCTGTTTTTTTAATTGTCCTTATATATGATGTAGTATCATAAACCGCCATGAAATCAGTATCTTGGTAACAATGGAAGTTTTTGGTATAGTTGCCAACATTTGAAGCAATACATGATCTCTATGTGGTATGTTGTGTATCCAATATGTTTTTTTTTTTTAAAAAAAAGCGTTGTAGTTCTACAGTATGGCACATATTATGTTGAAATTCTCTTCAATCACTTCATGCACATATATAAATATGTCTATATGTACATAAAGCTCACAAGGAAAGAGCTCTAAGGGAAATTTATACTTCTGCTGCCATTAATCAGACCCTTCAGAAGGAAACATCCAATTACCATTCAGCCAGTTCTCTTTGGGACCTACTTCTTTTGATCTTTTATAGCAACCTCTTTCCATTCCAGTGCCCATTTCCACATCCTCCCTGGATTATTTTCCACATCAAAGGATGTCTTTCTTGCCTCTGTAGATTTCTCAATTTTGATCTCTCCACAGTCATCATGAGAGAAACAAAGAAGAAAAACTAATACTAATAATAAAGTATGTCAACCTCTATTTTACACAATATGCTGGAAGCTGTACTAACTAAAATCCTAAAATTTTGGTTTACCAAAAATTTTATCTCAAGAGAATTTTCATGAGAAGAAATAAGATTACTCATTATGAATCTGTCATTTCCCCTCCATATTTAACCAAAGAGTGGCAATTGTTTTTTGGTTGAGAAGTCACTGTCATGAGGAGAAAACTAATAGATATTTTTACCTCTAATGCTTTAATAAATAAAACCAGTTCCTGCTTATTAGCTGACAAATATGGAGTTTCTGTATTTTGTTCAGCTGATTTATTTTGATAGACTGTAATTTAGGGAATTGGAAAAATATTAAATGTCCTATATTTTTAGGAAAAGATGTGCAAAGGAGCAAAAATAGCTATTGTACTCTCCCTGCATTATGTTGTGCCTTCACCCCAGTCAGCAGCCAAGCCTCACACAGCTGCTTGCTCACTCCCCTACCACTAGGATCAGGGGGAGAATTGGAAGAAAAAAATAAAAGCTAGGAAAGCTTTTATTTTATATGGGTTGAATTCACATGTGAGACTCCTAGAATGCATGGAGGATAACTTCTTCAGGCAGGTCACAGCCCTTCTAGAAGGAACAGGATACTGACCCTGAGGGTCACCACTACAAGTGACCTGCCTTTGGGTTCAATACTCAAAGCAGCCTGGACTGCAGTGATCACACACTGGTGGAGTTCACAGTCCTGAGGGGCATGGGTCAGCCAAAGAGAAATGTCAGCACCCCTTCCAGCTCTTCAAGGATATACTCAACAGGGCTGTCTGGGAAAGTGCTCTCAGGAACAAGCAGGTAGAACAGAGCTGGCAGATTTTTATGGTTGCCCTCCATAGAGCAAGCCTGGTAGTGATGCCCAAGTGCAAGATATTGGGCAAGGAAGACAAAACACCAGCATAGTTAGGTTGGGACCTCACGGTCAAACTAAAGGGAAAGAAACAAAAGCACATGGTGTAGGAACAGGGACAGGTATCCTGTTGTTATTCCAGGTCATTCTTGAGTTTCCCCATGATTCACTTAGTCCTTAAATTTCCTATTTTGATATTGGCCTATCAGACTATGCAACTGCCATTCAGTCAGATTTGGAAGTAGTCTAGTGTAATAGGACTTCTGTTTATAAAAAATTGATAATTTTCTTTACTATAGTAAAAAAAAAGCCAAATTTAGATAGTGTAGAAAGAGGCCTTACTGATGCTCTCGGTGATGTGGAAACTGATGAAAGCAATCCTATTGTGACATGAGGCCATGGTCATTATGCTAGGAGTTTGAATTCTGGATGAAGCTCCAATGTTTTATGTTCTAAAAAGGACTTATGGACACACATGAAAGTGGTGATTGCAAATACTGATCCATTACTCAATATTGGGACAAATTTTAATAGGTTTTGAAGTACTTTATTTATGACATTTTATTATATTTGGTGCTTCTTTTTTCATACATACAAGGAGGTACAAATGTTATCACAAATACTCTTACTATAAAATTGAAAATATTGTTTGTAAACACAGCCAAGGTAAAATTAGCAACAATCTTGTATGTTAGCAGAAGAAGATGCAGGATTTGCTTGTATTTTGATTTTTTTTTTTTTTTGGCATTGAAAATGCTCACCTAGTCATACTATTATTAAAGCTTTCTAGAATTTTATTGATTATTTAATTCATCAACAGCTTGGAGGAAGAAAGCCAACAAAAATCCTATACTTGAATTAGTAAACTAATGTATGGGACTTTAAGACTGAATTCAAGGAACATATTAAAGTTTTATAAAATCCTCCCAAGACAACAAAGTTTTTATCTGTATTAAATTTGGAATAAGAGAGAACATGTATTTAAATTTTAATATGAAATAATCAATTTGTAACTCTAATGTTCTCTTTCTAGTAGAGATTGTATGCTAACTGTTTGAGGAGCAGTCTTTGAAAGCATTAGTCAAAATAATATTTTAATAAAATTTCTGACTACATGTCTTTTAAATAAAAGATTAAAGACTATTCTTGTATTAGACCTCTTTGTTTGCTTTACTGAGAATGGGATTATTTTTCACAGTTAAAATTCAGTGTATTATATTGCACATCAGTTTACAGTTCAGTGGATTGACCTAAGTAGATTTGATGCTCAGGTCCATTACAAGATTGAAATCCATGATGCTCTATGAGAAGAAAAGAAAAAGTTAGAAATAAGCACGAATTAAAACAAATATCAGCCCATAATGCACATTAAAATGCTATTGTGACATGTGTGCATGTGGTGTATGGTGACACTGTCACTTCTATGAGACCAAGGCTTCAGATCCGTCTCCCTCCAATGGGCAGGTGTGCAAGGAATAAAAATGGGACCTAGGTGGAAGTATAGGGCACCAGAAGTTACCCCTAAAGACTGTAAGGAGTGGCTGGAAGGAGTTAAAGGTAAAAGGATCTCTCCTCTCTAAAAAAAAAAAATCTTTTTCCCTAGGAAAAAGAAAAGTAGTTTTACTATAAAAGTTTTCTAATTAATCTGGTGCAGCTCCTGTGTGATAAAAAGAAAAGCCTGAGAAGTGAGCACTTTTCACACCATGGCTTCCATACTCCTTGTATGCACGAAATGCTTTCCCTGGAAATGTAAATGCTAGTGAAGAAGGTTAGCGCACATCTTTATGATATCTTGATGAAGGATCTGGACAGGAACAGTATATCTATTGAACACAAATAAATCCAAAACTCTAGTTCCAAACCCTACAATTTGAAGCAAAATACTGTCTAATAACTGACTGTGCAAGCTGTCTTCTAGTAGCCCCACAGCACATGAGATCTGGCAATAGGCTGGAGCTTCATTTTTCTCTTAATCACTTCTGATTCCTTTCAGCTTGCACTACATTTCTATAAAAAGTTGTTTCCAGTGAAACTGCGCAGGTCAGAAAGTTTTAAAATATGTTTCTGGGGAACATTGTTGTCTTGCACGGCACCAGATAACAGAGTTTGGAAAAGATAAAAGAGTTTTTAGGCATCCTGTCACAAAATCACAGAATCACAGAATCAAGTAGTCTGGAAAGACCTCTGAGATCATTGAGTCCAACCTGTGACCAAACACCACTCTGTGTCAACTAGACCATGACCTAAATGCCTCATCCAGTCTTTCCTTAAACCCCCCTAGGGATGGTGACTCCACCATCTCCCTGGGCAGTCCACTCCAATGTTTAATCACTCTTTCCATTAAGAAATTCCTCCCAATGTCCAGTCTAAACCTCCCATGGTACAGCTTGAGACTGTGTCCTCTCATCCTGTCAGTCATTGCCCAGGAGAAGACCCCCACCTGGCTGCAGCCTCCTTTCAGGTGTTTGTAGAGTGAGATCACCCATAAACCTCCTTTTTTTTCAGGCTAAACTACCACAGCTCCATCAGCTGCTCCTCAGAGGATTTACTCTCTAGACCCTTCAACAGCTTTGTCATCCTTTTCTGGACTTGCTCTAACACAAAAATGTCCTTCTTGAATTGATGGCCCTACAACTGGACACACAAATTGAGATAATACAGCACATTATGTTTATTTTAATGTAAATATATCGGCATGTTTTTACTTTGTATATAGTTTTTTCCACAATTTCATCAAAAATTGTACACTTTCCAATTTTAACTGTTTAGAAATTCTGACCACATTTCTTTAGAAATAAAATTATTGTTTCATTGTGTTAATTCATTTTTCCATCCTGTGGCTAAAAGATTCTATCCCTAGTCTATCTCCATAAACTTTTGCACTTTCTGGACTGCACATTCATGTTGCCAGAAAATTAAAAGCCTACTCAAAATATTTTTTTAACACTATGACCCTCTTTTTGTTGTGAAGACCCTTGCTTCAGGCAGATTCTGATATGTTTAATTAAATGTCATTAAGTGCTCTGCAAACACACTAATTATATGTACAAAGAATTTCTGAAAGCTTGGTCAGAGCTTCATTTCCTTCATGCAACATTTCATAAAAATTTAACATCCCTTGAATTACTTTTATAAATTGCTCCTCAGGAATGTGCTAAGGAATTTCAAATCTGGCAGTCAAGTGAAGGCAAGGATAACAAAGACTGGTACCCTTGGGTCCAGCATGTGTAATCCCCCTAGGCACAAACACAGTACATACCTGTGGATATACACCTCCACCACACAGAACAACACAAACAGGAGCTGTCAGCATTGAAATGCAGACAGCACTGATGGCTTCATCTTGCTCCCCTCTCTGTCTAATCAGGATAAAGGGCTGTTAATGGGAATACACACAGATGTGTACACATGGGTGCAGTGTTCATCCTCAAGCAGCAGAGCTCAAACACTCACTAGCTGCCCCTGGAACCCAGTCTCCTCTCCACCTCAGGGCCCCCAGGGCTTCTGTTTCTATGCAAAGGAGTAAGAGCAGGGCACAATTTGGGGACCCTCACCAGTCATCATTCCTCTGTGCTCCTTTCTCTGTGGACCTTAATCTTTCTGTCAGATATATTAGCAAAATGTACAGGTCATACATTATATTTTGATTTTTTTTTTTTAAATTAAGGATTTAACCCTCTGGTTTATTAGGAATATTGAGGGCACATAAATCCACATTTTAAAATACAGCCTTATTTATTAAAATGTTAAAAACATTGGGAAAAGGTAATACAGGGATTAAAAAAAAGAAAAAGATAAATTTTAAAGATTTTTAAGCAGGCAATATAAATATTCCTTCAATTCACTTAATATTTTTAATGTTAGTTTTTAAATACTATTTTTCATTTTCAAAGTGTAAGCTTCCAAATTAAGCAAATCATCCACCATCAACACACACACACACACTGTCCCTCCAAGTTAGAAATACATTTCATGATACTGCTTAGGAAAGAACTTATCAAGATTTTTCTTTAGACATAATACTCTTATCAGACTCAGAGTCTGTCATTGACTGCCTCTTTCAGGAAATACTTTAGAAAAGTGCTGTGAATACTCCTGTTTGAATTGCTCCTATTAATCTTGGTAAGTTTTGGATTGAGACCATAGAGTTCTCATTATTACCGTAAGTTTGTTATTTGATGAATGAACTCTGTGGACAGTTTATGAAAGCAACCAATGTGTGTGTCACTCAGTAGGTGTGGAATTGTTCAATGGATTGCAAAAGATTGACAAGCACTGACTATGCCACAATGAAGTCTCTCCTTTAAACTATTATGGATTAATGTTACCTATATTTCTGCATAGTGATGGAAAATAAAACTTTTTTATCTGCCTCATCATTTATAAGCTTTTCTCTTATTCTCCTACTTTCTCCAGTTACCATTATCTCCTCAATGAAGTAAAAGAACTTGTTTACCTACTTGCTGTATTGTCCTTTTACTCTGTCCTCATCCTTTATACTAATCTATGTCTTTTTTGTCCTTGTTCTCTATTTCATTTTTACTCCTGCTTTATAAATCTTTTATGAAGTTATTCCTTCTCTCCCATCTGAAACAGTAATTTTTAAGCTATAAGTTTCCAGCTTAACCATTGGACAGCTAAAGTAACTGCTATTCTTTCACAACAAAGAGCACTGACTATTTACATAATTTAGAGGTTTTAATCAAGACATAAGTCCACACATCCTTGATCTACAGAAACTAAAACTCACCATGTGCAGACATATTTCACCTTTTTGTTTCAACAAGAGACCCAAGTTTTAGATATTAGTAGAAGACACAGGATAAGACTGAGAATTAATAATTAATAATTTCAAAAACTGGGAAGGATAAGCAGTCCTATGTAAATAGGACTTAAAATTGACTGGACTATTCCACTCTGAGGGGCAATGTTAAATGATTTGGTTGATTGGCAGCCCTCAGTGGAGCCCACCAATGAACTGATGCTGGATTAGAGGGAACCATTAAAATGCTAGTGCTAATCCAGGGAGACTCTGATTAATCTCAGGGCTCTGCAAGCAGAAACTTACTGAATTTCAGTTAAGCAGGTAGAGTTTTTATAATTTCCCTCTTCATAACTCTGGGGAAATTGTACCTGGAATAATTTTTTTCCTCCTGCCCAGCCTGATTTAAGAATGATGTTGAGTGTCCAGGCTCTGTTACTGAGGTGGTTAAGAGCCTGAGCACGTGAGGTTAATGAAGAGGTTTACTTAACACACTGAGCAGAGGCTGGGGGGCAAGGCAAAACCTACATAAATCTGCTTGAAGAAATGAAGATGATGAAGCCAAACTGTTCTTGTTATTGGACAGCAAAACAGAAATGGGAAAATTTTGTGGTTTGTATTGTTTAAACTGGACATTAGGACACCAAAAATTCTTTATGGGCAAGTGAGTGCACAAGTGCTGAAACAGGCTAAGCAGAGAGATTGTGGAGATGCACATCATTCAAGATTTTCAAGTCCTGGCTAGAAAGTGTTGGCTACAAGTACTTAATTAAAAAATCTAGTAAAAATAGGAATTTTGGTTAGATTTTCCCTGGGTGAACTGATCTTGAGTGGCAATCATTGGTGACAGTACTCTTTCAAGCAGAAATCAGGACTCAGAGATATCCTGAAGCTCCTTTCAGTGATCATTTTTATGCTTCTACTATTTTAAGATTTTTTTTTGTTACTTTTTTGCAAAACTATTACTCATTTTAATGTAACCTTTCACCATCAATAGCTGCCCCTTCACCTTCATATATGAAATATACAGTGTTCCTCATAAGGGGAGAAAGATCACAAGAGAGAATTAAAGGTAGAATATACAAGTCCTTCACAGGTTAAAAAACTATTCTGTATATTATTTTTTGGAAGAAAAGCAACAGAGTACAGATGACAGAAAAATGTTGTTCAAAGGAATTCCAGTTTGATTAGCCAAACACCAGAGTAACTGAACAGTTATTAAGGAATTTTTATTAAAAAATAACAAAAATGAAAAATTAATGTTAATGCTTTCAGAAATATCTAATGAAAATTAAGCATCATCAAGTACCTTTTTTTTGCTATTTGTTTCCGGATAGATTTTAAAGATGTATAATAAAATGTGAAGACAAAAGGTATCTAATCAGAAATACATTATAATTATATACATATATATTCAATTGAGTTAATCAGTACTTCTAGATTAAAAATAGTCTTGCTGATAGATCTCCAAATGCAGTTGTTTGGAGTAACACTGCTCTTCTATCTTTCTCAGTTTTATCTATAACTGCTACACAGTTTATAAAATGCCTCTGCAATAAAATTTTCATGTGACACACATTTATAGGCCAGTAAATAAAAAACAGTTACAAATTTTATGGAGTGATCCAAACTATTCCAATAAATGAGCACTGCTGAGCCAAATATTTTTTAGTGGAAGAATCTTAATTCAATAACATTTTTGGTGGAAAGAACATAAACAATGTTTTTAGGACAGGGAACTTCAAGTGAGGTTAACAACAACTCAGAGAAGAATTTGATGGTGTTCATAAATGGCCATTTTCCCATGAATTCTATGTTCAGTGTTGTAGCCGGTATAAAGGTTACTGCAGTCATTCAGAGAATATTTTTTAAATAAAAATTTAAAGGAAGAGAATTGGAAAGCTTTTTTCTACAATGCTGTGTCTGATTCAGATAACAAAACTTTAAGAAGAAATATAGAAGACTGTGAACAGAAAAAATGTAAGTATTAAAATACCAGGAGAAGGCCTTAGCTGTGAGACTGGAAGGTTTCAGTCTGGTCATTTTGTGAAAGAAAGTATGGGAAACATAACCTGGTCACTATGCACAATGTATAAGCAATTACAATCCTTTCTTAAGTCTTGCAGATAAAGGGATGACATGATTCAATGTCTTGAATTTAAGGTGAGATAAAATTAAGCTTTAAATAAGATATGATTTCCTAGCAGTGAAGATAATTAAACATTGAAACCCTCACCACAGGTGGTGGTGGATATGCCAAGAACTGGAATTTAAAATTAGATCAGATATCTTTCAAGAAACATAATTTTGACTTTTGGAATCATTCTGCAATATGTATACACAGAAGGTAACTTTTGATGATCATAGATTTACTTTTGACACTCATGTTTGAACATAGGTTTGCATATAAAGTGCACAGAATATTATAATTAAGTATATTGAAAAGGCAAGGACACCAATATTTAACTACATGCAGTGCTCTTTTCTAATCTGATCCAAGAAGAGAGTGCCTACTGCTGTTACATCAAAAAGCTATTTAGTAAGCTTAGTATTCTATCCTTACATGGGAATTCATGATTTTATTTTTTATGAGAGCTTATTTATAAGCTGAGAAGTTTATAAATTCCTCAAAGAATGGAAGTTCTATAAAGCTAAAGTACATGGTATACCTGTTCTCTAAAAGTAGAAAAATATAGGTCTGTGACTAAATATGCCACTGTTGCAACTTTTCTAATTCAGCCAATAACACTTATTACTTGATGTTTAGCTCACTAGAGGAAATATGCTTTCTTTGACCTTCCTTTACTGGCTTACATACCCGTAGAAACCCTCCTTATACTTTACCTTCCGTGCCAAGTTCAGCTCAGATGAACTTTTGCCTTCAAGACCTAATCCCTGCACATCCAGGCAGCATCCCTATAGTCTTTCCAGGACACCTGCCCCTCTTCCACTGCCTGTGCAATTCCCTCTGCCCCTTAGTTTAGCCAGCAGGTCTTGATTCGGCCATGCTGTTCTTTTACCTTCCTTCCCTGATTTCTTACACCTGATGACCTAGAGTTCATATTCTCTATGGAAAGTTCAGCCAACATGAGAGGTCTGTCTTCAGGAAAATAAGGTGTTCAATTCTTCTTTATTAATCTAGAAAATTGAATCTTTCATCAGCCATGGACTTTGATCTGAGGACTTGTTTGAATTGTGTATTCTGTCCCATCTTTTATCTCCTACATTTTTTTTTTTCTAAACTATGAGTCATGCAGCAAAGTTATCTCCAGAGGCTATGACAAAATCTAGACAATTTTAAACACAAATTTTCTTGATGTTCAGCTTTGAATTATGTATATATATTTGGTCCTTATTTGTACTAGACTGTTTGTCCACTGCAAATCTGAACTGATTTTTCTTTTACTTTTGATAGGGTAGATCACCACCAAGAATATTCATTCTTCTCAATTTTTACTTTTGGCAAGCAAGGTGAATTGTTTTTAATGACCCACAGTCATTCATTTATCCCCAGTAAATGGGGATAAAATTTTACTCCATTACAAATTTCTAAAAGTTAATATGTTCAGGGCATGATAAGGATCTCAATTCCCTGTGAGTGGTGGAGAGACCCAGGTGATGCTTTAGCTCATTCAAATCAAGGTGTCTGTTTTATTCTTTTAGTAATATTTTCAAATCTGAAATGTCCTGAAGTTGGTTATACATTCTCTCAAGCTTAAAATATATCCACAAAGACACAGAGTTTGTTGTCTTCCATGGAGATAAGAACTTTTGACAAACTCTGACATTTGCTGAATAGCACATTTTAATTTTAAGTCACACATTATTATTTTCTAATTGAATCAAATCTGAAGTAATATATCTGACAGGCTGCCCAGGGTTTCTGAATATTGATAAACACTAGACTTTAGCTAGATTGGTTTTCCTTCCCATAGGCTGATAGCTTTTTTACTGAAATCCTAATTCAGAGAAACAGACAGGATATGAAAAATCATATAAGCAACCAGGCATCGACAGAGAACAGTAGGACAAACAAAACAGATACAAGGAAAAAAATTGAAAATAAGGTCAGATTCATCTTATCCTTTGCAGCAAAATGTAATCATATGAAGATGACTTCCTGAGCTAATTGCTGCTCAGGGAAATGAATCATGTTTTCCTTCAAGGGTTCATAAAAACCATGAAGATAAATGTGAGACCATTTTTCAATAGTTAGTCTTTTGCCCAGCTCAGTCTAGATGTTGAGCACTTTTGGAAACCATGTGTGAGTCATAAGGTTTTGATCATCTTTATCCAAGTTTCTTTGGCTTCCTGAGATTTGAATGTATTTTGTAATGGTGGCATATACTGAGTGTACTTCACATATAAACCAATATAATGGCTGGGTAAGGGGAACCTTGAAGTAAATTTACTCTTTCTGTAATTAGATTTCTGTACACTTAAGAATGACATGTTACTGCAGGAGACTATGAGACTGGCTTTAACATGTTATTCTCAACACAGTCAAGCCATAGTTCTCAATTTTGCCAGTTGAGGCTGTGTTTGCAATCTAAACTCCATGTTTTGTAACTAGCTTTCTAAAAGAATCCAAATTGAATTAGGTGTCTCCTGCATAGATGTTTGTATCTCATTTCCCTATAATGAAACACTTTCTGTTGCTGGATGAGGAAGCCTCTTCTAAACTTACATCATCCTTCTAAAAGACAAAGAAACTTGCTAAAAAATAAGAGAAAGTGTTTTTTCTGATTTTTTTAAAATATTGTATATATAGTCTGAAGCATTATACCAGCATGTGTGATCTTTACTTCTTCCATAATGTTAAAGATGTATCTCACAAACTATAGTACACAGGATTATTTTGATTTAAATAAAAAAACAGAAAATTATTAGAGATCTACATGGTCACTTTTTGTCAAGAAATTTTGGTTAGCAAATCTGTTGTGGTCATGGTCTTGTTGACTGAAGAATATGTGTTCACTACTCAGTGAAGTGGAGTTTTTGTCTAGATGTTAGTGAAATAATATACACAAATGTCTGAGTTACAGAAAAGGGGGTGAAGTTTAATGCTGAGTGGTTTTGTCCCTCTCTTACCAGAAGGTGAGGGGGGAAGGGCAGTGGCTTATTTGGAGTTTCATTTCCTTCTGCTCTTAAAATCAGCATTTCTAATTGGAATCCAATGTGGGTCTCAAGAGAGAGGTTGAAATAACAATTTTGATCAAAGCATTTTTGTATCAGGTACAAGACATTTGCTTCACATCATTGGACTGATCTAATTACATTGTGGCAGAAGGGGAAGTTCTGAAAAGTCATAATATGCACAAATAAATTGAAGCCATCTCATGACTGAACTTAGTAAAGACTCTTACTTATTTAAATATGATGTCCTATGCATTAATGCGATTTGTGCATTCTATGGCTTGTACATCATAATAAACTATGAAACTAACTCATTCCTGAAATGCCCAGTTACACATATGTAGTGCAAATTATACATGAGTGCTGCATAAAACAATATTGACAAAGTTTTATGAAAACAGGGTGATAAGCACTGGCAGCTATATACACATAAACTGAGACAGGATGGGGCACACCTAGAGGTGCAGATAACAAGGGCTCCAGCTTTCATTCTTGAAGGAACAATTTGTTCATTTAAAAAATGTAAGATTTTAAAAGCAGTATTGTCTTTTGTGATGTATTTGCGAACTCTATGTCATGTAGGAGGGGTGGAGAAAGGTTTTGCTCCCAGGTCATAACACTTCACCCCTGCCACACCTTCTGCCTCACACTGATCTCTCTCCACAGGACACAGTATTTCATGAAGTTCTCTGACACAGGTCCTTTCCATGGGATATAGCTCTGCAGGAATTTCTCCAGAAAGAGTCCATTCCAAAGTGTACAGTCTTTCAGGAATAGATTTATTGACTGTAGGTACCCCATGGGCCTCAGCTCTTGACAGAAAACTTGCCCTTGCATTAGTCTTTCCATGAGCTGCCTTATGGATGTCTGTTCTGGTGTCCATCCTTCATGGCCTACAGGAAAACAACCTGCTTCATCACAGTCTTCTTCTTGAGCTTGAGGGCCATGTTTGCTGCCACGCCTAAAGCACCTCCTCCCTTCCTTCACTGATCCAAGTTTCTGCGCGGCTGTTGCTTGCATGTTTTTTCATTTTCTTGCACAGCTAGCACACAGGGGTTTTACCCTTTCTTAGATATGTTATCGGAATTGTGCCATCAGCATTGCTGATGGGATTAGCTTTGGCCAGTGGTGGCCCTGTTTTGGAGCCAGCTGAAGTGGTCTGTGCCCTACACAGGGGTAGCTCATTACCTCTTCTCACACAGGACACACCTGCAGCCTCCCGCTACCAGAACTTTGTCATGTAAACCCAGTACTGGACTGCAATAAATGTTTTGTACTGATCAATATTAGTGATCTATTCTGAATAAGATGAAGATGTGAAGAATAATAGAGTACTAACAAGCAAAAGTGCTTAGAAGTTACTCTACCTCACTGTCTTCTTTACAGTCTGGTTCTTCATTAATGATAAAGAAATCTGAAAAAAAAATGCACAGTCTGGCTTAGTTCTGTCACGGAGCTCATTTTTACAACTTACTCAGGCTTGTGTATGTTGTGTTGAAGAAATCCAAGATCACTGATAAAGTTTTACTTTTATTGCCTTGCTTAAAGTTCCCAACACTGTTGTTGTTCAGATGAAGCCTAAGGAGTGAAAAGCTTTTATATATTTCCATAGGTCAAGTTTTGGTATGAATTTACTAGATATATCAGAAATTATCTTCAGGGCAGATTTCTGGTTTCAAAAATATATATTAAAGAACAAATGCTGTTAATAAATAGTAGAGCCCAATTACTCCACAGTGTTGTGGCATATTCATTGATCAAATAGTTACTAAAACAAAATGTGATACATATTTAGACATTATCTAGGTAAATATCAAAACTATAACAGAGAAGCTGGACAAAAAAGTAGTTTTGGAAAATGTGGTTAGACCTTGGTCAAGGGGAAGTGATAATTTGCAAAAAATTTCAGATTAACTGGGGGGGAAAGGGAGGGGGAAAAATTAAAAGAGAGCTATTAATGAAATACCTGGCTAAAGGAGTGAAGGATATAATTAATAGACAATATGAGTCAGTCAATGATTCAGTGATGACTTGCAGCTAATATTCTGAAAAAAGGAAAAATTTGCAAGGGCACCTGTGTCCAGAGAGCTGCATTTTGACTGGAATCTGTGCGCAGAAGGTTTACAAAATAATAAGGATAATGGAGATTTATCTTGATGGAAGAAATAAAAGCTTTGCCTCATTAAACCTGGAAAATTAAGGTCCAAGCCAATTCTTACATGACTGTTCAGTCTAAATATATGGGGGTTGGGGGGTGGGTCTAGAAAAGCAGAAAAGATAAACACTAGGAAGAGATGTGAACTATTTAAACTACAAGTAAAAAGAATAAATGAGTATCAATTGGCCATGAATAAACAGAATAGAAATTAAATGCCTTATTTACTATCAGAGTAGTTATGGAAGTTTTCTAATGGATGGAGACTTCTTCAATTGTTGATAAGAAGCTTGTTCAGTTTATAAATTGTATTGTGTAATATATTTGCCCATGAAAGAAGAGGACTACTTCAGCACCTCAGGAAGAGTTTTTCAGTTCAACATCCCAACCTCTTGACAGGAGAGCAGTTCACTGGACTGTAAGCTCACTCCCACCCCCAGAAGATAGTAAAAAGTAGGGACTTTGCCCCCTTTCCCAAAGCATGCATACATCTCTCTGGAGCCAGTTAATAGTGTGCATCACAAGTGCATACATTCATAATATTTCTGCCTGAATTAGTTGCCTTAAATCTGACTGAGACTCATTTTTTCTTTGCATGTTTTATAGCCGAAGTATCATGTTACATGGTAGGTAAGCTGCCTTTAACTTGGTGTAGACTTAAGTTTTTCTTCTGCAGCTCTGTGTAAAACTGAGATTATACTTGTTACAAATTCAAAAATTCAGTGAAGAATTAAAATTCTGTATGTAAAACATGAAGTAAATTTAAAATCATATGTTAGTCCGCTGCAAGTCACTTATAAGTCCATTGTGGAAAACCCATAAAATTACTGTCAGTACTGGAAAACAATTTTGTGCTTTATGGATCAGGAGTTGGTTCTCAAATTGTACATACATTCCCAAAAATGTGACGAAACTTCACAACTCAAAACACTGGATTCTGCACCTAGGACAGAGCAAAGCTGTGCCCAGGATTCCATTCCATTGTAATGAATGTGCATACAATTTGTAACAAGCGAAGAAAATGAATTTTCATAAGCATTGCAAAGGCAAGAACAAAGTGAAATAAGTGAGAGATGCCTGACTGCTTACAAGCAGGTTTACTTATCATACATTGATATAATTAATTTTAATACTGGAGTAAGTCCAGAGTAGGGCCATGAAGTTTATAAGTGCACTAAAGCCCTCCCCTATGAAGACAGGTTAAGAAAGTTGGGTGCTTCAGCCTGGAAAAGAGAAGGTTGTGTGGGAACCACATAGCACCTTCCAGTATCTGAAGGGGACCTGTAGGGAAGCCGGAGAGGGAGTCTTCACCAGGAACTGTAGTGACAGGACAAGGAGTAATGGTACAAACTGAAAGAGGGAAATTTAGGTTAGATATTAGGGAGAAGTTATTTATTGTGAGGATGAAGAGACACTGGAACAGGTTGCTCAGGGAGGTTGTGAGTTCCTCTAGTAGCGTTCAAGGCCAGGTTGGATAAGGCCTTGAGCAAGCTGATCTAGTGGGAAGTGTCTCTGCCAATGCTAGGGCATTGGGAACTAGATGATCTTTAAGGTCTGTTCCAACCCCTAAGTGTTCTATGAGTCATTCCATATACACTTGCAGTTTTTTTTGAAAGTAAATATCCACTTAGGTTTCATGAACTAATTTAGATCTATCATGCAACTCTTCTAATTTTTTTTAAATCTTCAAGGAATATTTTCTACTAGTCAGGAAGTTGCAGAATTTCAGGAGCCTTTTCTTATGGGGTAAATACTAATACAGAAAGAGACTGCAGAAATACTACAAATCTTTTGCTTTTCAGTATAAAACCCCAAAGTCTAGCTTCTGGGAAGAGGAGACTTGACAAATAGTATTTCGTCTAGTTCTCAGCAGAAGCAAACATGACCTTGGGGCAGACATTTATTTTCCCTACCTGAGCATCCCTAGCCATTGAACAAGAGATTCTGTTTATCCCCTTTTCTGCAATCATGAAGACTAAATTCTATATAAAGCACTGCATGAGGGTATACAGTACAACAAATCATGTATGAGTTTTGTTGCTTGGGGACTTGATTATTTATATATATGCACATTCTTTTTTTCTTGGTCTTTGTTAAAGTAATCTAAATGTTTTTAAATTTTCTTTTCCATTTTAAGGAATTTGCAACAGAACTGAAAAATGGAAGAAGGACCTTTATAGAAGGCAATGAAAGACATTTCAGTGCAGGTAAATAGAAATGTAATCACCACAGTAATGAAATAAAGAAAATAATCCCTTACTAGCCCTAACAAACAACTTTTAATATAACCAAACACTTGATTGTACATTCACTGAGATTCTCCTGTTTGTTCAACAACTAACTTGTAATTGCATGTGGATTATAATTAAAGCTGGCAAGCTGTCCGTTGTGCAAATAACAAACATAGTTGCCACAGGAAGCTTTGAAAATGTGGTGTGAAGAACATACCATAAAAAATAGGCACTATGATGATTATACTGCTCTGTTGTGTTTTGAGCCATCAAATTTGATTGAATCTTTGATTCAGCCAAGTTTTCTTATGAAGGTAAATTTT
>WBNO01028059.1:1989-16955 GCA_013400575.1 Peucedramus taeniatus
ATATATACACATATATACACATATATAAACATATATTTATATATATACATATATATATATATATAAATAATGGAGGAGTATCACCAACATTCAAAACAGTAAGAAGAAAGTAAAATTGAAGCATGGCTAGCAGATTGACGGAGGTGATGCTGTCCCTCTACGCTGTTCTCATGAGACCCCACCTGGAAAACTGCATCCAGCTTTGGGGTCCCCAGCAAAACAAGGACATGTTAAAATGGGTGCAGAAGAGGGCCACCAAGCTGATTAGTGGGGCAGAGAACCTCTGCTATTAGGAAAGCCTGAATTAATTGTGTTTGTTCAGCCTGGAAAAGAGAAGGCTTACAGCTTTTTTAGTGTGAGGGTGGTGAAAAACTGTAACAAGTTGCGGAGAAGTTGTAAATGCCCCATGCCTGGAAGTGTTCAAGGACAGACTGGAGCTCTGAACAACCCGATCCAGTGAAAGGTGTCCCTGTCCTTGGCAGGGGAGTTGGAATTCGATGATCTCTAGGGTCCATTCCAATCCAAATGATATTATTCTATAAAATGGATAGTGTGGAGAAACGCATAAACATTACAGAAAATGTTTCAGATGAGATGTTAATAATGTGTTTTTTAAGGGCTGTGTCACAAAACTTTGTTTACATACATGTCCTATTTCTAATAAACAATGATAACAAGCTAATGCCTCTTTCATGGTGCCTTAACTGCTGTGCTATTAATACAAAACCATTCTTTGGAAGAGGATTCTGGTTCTTACTCAAAGCATAATACGATTGGTGTGGGGAAAGTGTTCCCTTTAATGTGTCTGAAGAACTGTTTTTGTTAAATGTCATGTTGACCTATCTGTGAAATTTTTTTCATCTACAATAGAATTCTTTAAAATGTAACCATGGAGCTATGTAAAAAATAAAATCAAGCAAAAGAATGTAAGAAACAATTGTTAATGCTGAATTACTATCTAATTATATGTTTTAAAGCAGTGGTTTTCAGTGTGAACAATACAGCTAAAGTTCTTTAAGTTGCCTTATGCTTGTAAGCAGTACAAAGAAAGAGAAGGTCAAAACTTTTTAGTGTGGTCTATTGCAATAGGACAAGGTGTATGTTTTGAACTAAAAGAGCATTGATTCAGACTAGATGTTAGGAAGAAAACTTTTATGATGACAGTGGCAGTGAAACCCCAGCACAGGTTGCCCAAAGGTGTGGCAGATGTCTTATCCCAGGAAACATTCTAGATCAGGTTGGATGGGTCTCTGTGCAACCTGATCTACTTGAAGATGTCTCTACTCATTGCTGGGGAGTTGGACTGGATGACTTTTAAAGATCCCTTCCAAATCAAATTATTTATTTTTCTCGAGCAAGGTTCTTGGGTCATGCTAATAACTTCTTAAAGTTCTTATTCTCTGTGAATTGCTATTACCTTCTACCACCTGTGTGATGTTACAAGGCATTTTCTTCTTTATATACCTGTTTTTTATTGATAGCATATTTTCTTAATCAAAAATACTCAATTATTTACATTTCAATCTATTATACTTTGTGGAAACATATTTTAATTTTTACTCAGTTCCCCCATCTGGTTCTCTTGTATAAAAAGGCTTGCAATATTCACCAAGAATAACAATAAAACCAATTGCAACTTAGCTGATTATGTTTTTTCAGCCTGTATCTTAGAGCTTTTATTTTCATTTGGTTTTCATTCCAAACTCCATTTGTTAATAACTTTCAACATAGGAAGAAAATAGCTTTAATATCTGTCCTTAGCTGCAGGAATGAGTGCTAATCAGCTATAAATTAGTTCTAGTCATTCACAAGCAGTTAGAGTAGGCTCATGATGTGGAAAATAATAATTAAAAAGCTACTCTTCTTGCAGAATTTAATTTCACTAGTAGAAACTAGCACGGATGATTGGCCATAAAAAGCTGAGACAGTCTATTGTACAAAATGTTTGGATTTTTTGCTCCTTTTAATATTGTAATATCTGACTGTCTAAGGTGCCATACCAGAGGTAGTTTAGGACACATGATTTTTCAGAAAGAGCTCGTCATTAAAAAGCTCCCTGTTTCTCATTATGGAATTTCAGACTTTAATGGAAATTCAGAGATACTACTATAAATGACCCCTAAATACTTTGTTTTGACTGACTTCATTTCATACTTCAAAGTATAGTGTGTGAAGTCTTCTAAAGTACCTGCAAAATATGAAATCTAAGTTTAAACACTCTTTCCACAGAAAGGAAAACGATATCAGGTTTCCATTATTTTACTAACATTTTTTCACAAGGCTTTCAATTTCTATTGGCAAGGAAACCAAAGAAAAATGCTTTTACCCTTAATTAAATATATTTTTCATCTGAACTAATAAGTGAAGCATTAATTTTAGAGCTTTTGCTACCAATTTAGCGCTCTTATTTTTAAGTTAGAGCTTTAGCTACTCAGGTATCAGAAGATGCATAGAATTTTAAATTAAAAATATTCAGTATCCCTCTTCAGATAGAACAGTATGTCTAAAACTCAGTTAGGTGGAAAATTATGATATTTTATTCAAATATAAATCAGAGAATCACGCTTTGTAATACTGATTTGTCTATGTATCAAAGTATAATTTTTCACTATTGACAATGTCATATGAATGTATCCAGCTGTAAATAGAAATTATATTCATGCACAAAAAGTGTCATTTGATCACACTCAGCTTTGCCTCTATAGTGCAAGAAAGACACTGACAAACTCACCAGAGGACTTTCCAGACTGCTCAGGGCTGGAGCACTGAATGTAAAAGTGGAAGTTGAGAAAGCATGGCTTCTTCAGTCTGGAAAAAAAAATGAGAAAGAGAAGTTTAGCTATCAGATGGGAAAATATATAGAGAGAACAGATCAGACTGGGAGAAATACCACAGAAGAGCAAAATGGGGACAGGTTGCTAGAATGAATTCAAGTATTATCTTTTCTCAATGCGGGCAACATAACACCAGAACAGGCTCCCAGGAGGTGATGCAACCTCTTGGAGATGTTGGATAAAACCTGTGCAACACAGTCTCACTGGACTTTCACAGTACAGGATGTTGTCAGAGATACTTTCAAGAGGTTGTTTCCAACCTTAAGTACAGTGATTCCATGTGCCTACTTAATGAAGGTTACTAAAGGATTTCACAAGAATTTGTAGACTATTCTGGTGAATTATTGTAGTTCTGCATACAATTTTTTTCTTAATGTGAACTGGATTACGTAAAATACACCCTAAAATATATCAGTATGTCTTTGTCTGTCTATCTATCTATCTATCTATCTATCTATCTATCTATCTATCTATCTACCTATTGATAAGATAATAAATACATATCATATTGCAGGCTCTTGGCACATGGTGTGACTCTTGGGGATGGTGCTGTGCAGGGCCAGAAGTTGGAGTTGATGATCCTTGAGAGTCTCTTCCAAATCAGCTAATTCTCTGATTCTGCTATAGTGACTATTAAATAACATTGTCCTTTTGTCATTAAAAGAAATTGAGAATACTTCATGATAGACCAAGTCCTTTAAAATAGTGAATGCTATCTATTTTTCCCTGGTTGACAAGCAGAAGGAAAGCATAAGAGGGGCTTTTACACAAAGCCATGTAGCGATATGATCAAGGGAGACTGGCATTTAAGTGAAGTGTAGGCTTAGATTAAATATTAGCAAGAAATTCTTTACAGTGAGAGTGCTGAAGCACTGGAACTGGTTGCCCAGAGAGATTGTTAACTCCCTGTCTTAAGGTGTTCAAGGCCAGGCTGGATGGGGTTCTGAATCACTTGGTCCAGTGGGGGATACCCTGCCGATGGTGAGGAGATAGAAGCAGAAAATCTTTAAGGTCCCTTCCAATTCTAACCATACTAGGATTCTAACTGGAATAGCATCCCAGTTTAATCAATGAGTTTGTACAGTCTTAGCGTTGGTTTGCAGTGTGTAAGCTTTCTGAATAAAAGATAATTAAGCCATGAGAATCTAGGCATACTAATTCAGAAATAGTATTTTAATTTTAATGGGAATAGTTGCATTTAATTTTTAACATATGCAAATAAAAAATTGTTGTGGTATACCATAGAACACTGTTCCTCCCTAGGATTAAACTCTCCATGGGCAAATTCTTTTAATATGCAAGTTACCATTCCAATATATGTCAGTCATAAAAATTAAAAATCATTATGTTTCAAATAGCATGACACCAAGTAACATACAAATGCCTCGACAATTCATCTGACTGACTGCAGAGGCATATTTGAGTGATATTGATATCAGCAGTATTTAGAAAGTTTAATGTGCCAATATAAAATCTTTCAGTCAGTGTAAATGTATATATGTTTAAAAAAAGAAAGAAAATATTCTTTTTCTTCCTAATGCATTGTGTACGACGTTGGCCAATAATATCCACATGTGAACCCATCAAAAATTGACTAGAAAAGTGTCTTACTAGATTAGAATCTTACTAGAGATCTGTAGTAAACTTGAAAAGTTAATTATTATTGTGCTACCATCTATTTTTTTTGGAACTATAATCTCAGAGTTCAACAGCAAATCACTTCAAAATTCTATTTTATTGAAGCCCACATAAGCAAGACTGGAAGTTTCATCTTGCAGGGGAAAGTAAAATCAATTTCCATCTGCATTTCCTTTATTACTTAAGCACCGAGTAACTTAATTTCTAGAATGATTCTTTAAACTAATAATTTCTCTCTGTTCTGATTTTCATTTGAATTACACATAGCCAAAAGAGAAGGACTAAGACACTACACTCTGACACACATGACACTACTCTTCATGAACTGATCAAGTTCCATGTAATTTAGAGAAAGGATTTCTTCTTAATCCAAATTTCTAAACCTGGTCCCTGGAGTGGACAAAACAACATTGTTTAAAATTAATTGTAATGTACCAGAAGATAAATAGGTCCTTAACTTAGAAATTAAATTTCACATTAAGTACTAAACTTAGTGTTGCAGCTCCCAATATCTGCTAGACATTCCTGTCAGTAATTTGCAATCACTTTTTGTGGCTGACATCTGTAAGAATGCAACAGTTGTCTCAAGACGACCATGGAGTCCAGTTGAGATTAATGAAGAAAGCCACGTCAAGACTGTCATAACTAGTCCCACAGGAATTGCTCTCTGTTAGATTCATTGGTATTCAAGAACTTTGTGTTGTTCCTGATGGCTTTCAGACAGAAATTGATGTATCATTTTTCATTTATTAAGGCTAGCTACATTCTTTCCCACTTCACACCCATTACTTTGTTGAGTATTTCTGCCATGCTGTCAGTGAAATGATACTGGGCCAATTTAAAAATATTTTGATCTGGCATCTTCAGGATGTGCTGCAAAAAACAGCAAAGAATTTCCAGGGTCCTTTTACGCTTCCTGAGGAATAATAGAACATTTTTATTTTAGAACTGTAGTCTTTACTTACGACAGAAACCCCTTGAAAACTATTTTGCCTAAATATTTTCATTATATTTAAGCATAGGGACAATGATATTTTCTTCACTTAAAATGCAAACAAATGAATACAAGCCAGTTGCAATTAGAAAAAAGAAACTTACAAAAAAAAAAGTTTAGTAGCGAATACAGTGTTTTTAAAAATATGACACAGTGCTAGCAGAATTCCACTTTTTTGGATTTCCTTTATGGTTTCAAGTATTTCAAGAAAATGACACTTGATTTAGCCCCTTATGACCCATGTGAATAGAACTCAGAATATATGGAAGTAACTTCACCTCTAAAAAGAAATGTAACCTTCATATATACATTTTCATATGGCCTTTTTATCTAGTTTTTGGGCACCCTGACCCTGACCATTGTTCAAGGCCAGGTTGGATGGCGCCATGAGCAACTTGATCTAGAGGATGGCATCACTGGTGATGGCAAGGGGTTTGTTACAAGGTGGTCTTTGAGGTCTGTGCTGGTTTTGCCTGGATGGATTTCGTTTTCTTCGCAATGGCTGGTATGGGGCTCTGCTCTGGATTTGTGCTGAGCTCAGTGTTGGTATGAAAGATGTTTTTGTTATGGCTGAGCAGGGCTTACACAGACCCAAGTCCTTTTCTGCTTTATCTACTGCCACGCTGGGGAGAAGGCTGGAGATACATGAAAAGGTGGGATGGGCCACAGCCAAGAAAAGTGGCTCCAACTGACCAAAGGGATATTACATACCGTATAGCATCATACTCAGCATATAAAATGTGGGGAATAAGTAGGAAAAAGAGCACATTTGACAAAACTGTCTTTGTCTTCCCAAATAACCTTTACATGTAATGACCTCACATGGGAATCATGAATTAACTCCTGCTTGCCCACATGAAGCAGCAAAATAAATCCTTGTTTTTCTTTACTTGTGTATGCATTTTTTGTTTTCCCTATCAAACTGTTTTAATATCAACCCATGCCTTCTCTAGCTTTTACCATTTACATGTTCTCCCTGAACAAATGTTTGCATGGTGCTTGGCTGCTGACTTGGGTTAAACCACAACAGGTCCCAAGCCATAATATGACATACAAAAGCTTGTGTGAACGACCTTTGATAATATGGATATATTCAGCCATTGTAATTATTCTATTTTATTGAGATTTCTTTGTAAAACTGTCAGAACAGGCACATATGTCATATGGTGTGCTACATGGCTTATGTGTTTAGCCTACAGAATGTGCTATTATCTTCAAGTATATATTCATGAGTCTTCAGGCATTTTTTTATGAATTTAAAAAGAAGAAGAAAAATATTACCTGAAAAGCCATTGAGATGATGTTGGAGCACACTAAAAAATGAAGGGGTAACCACTTGTCACTGAGTGTGGAATATAAATGTGGTAATAAGATGAAATGAAAACTGTGGAAATGGAAGATGAAGAACAGCTTCTTATTAGGAAATATAATTCAGGGTAAAGCTTCTTAAAGCAAGAGTCAAGTAGGAACTGTCTTAATTTTGTAGCAGAGGTTGGCCAAATAGAGGTTACTTCAGAACCTTTGAGATGGAGAGGTTTCTGCAAAAGAAAATAGATTTAATAAAATGAAAAAAAAAGGATTTCTACATCCTTATGCTGTCTTTTCTTCCTATGCACTTCATTGGCATAGTAATAAAAGAAAGAATCCACACAGTATACTTTTATGCCACAAGATTTGTGTGTGGTCTGTGTCCATCAGCTTAACCGTTTAGCTACCCTTGACTGATCAAAGTAAGTACTGTTTGCAGTTAAGTTCCTTTATTAGATACAAAGTGACTGAATCCTCCTCTTAATACTCACGGGCAGCCAGCTGAGGTCAATGGCTCATGAATACCCTTACAAGTAGACTGAACAAATGTACACCAGAAATAATTCAGCATTACTTTGGGGGCAAAACACCAGAAGGAGTGAAATAAGGGAAATCTGAGAGCATGGAGAAACTCAACAGGACCAGGCCTGACCTGTCAAGGGCATTGCCACAGCAACAATTAGAGGTTTAAACCTCCAGATAGCCAAGTCACCCCGACTGAGAAGAACTGGGCAGACAAACAGAGGGGGCAAACAGGACACGGTGCATCAGAAGGACACGGCATGGGTGTT
Source organism: Peucedramus taeniatus (assembly GCA_013400575.1). Classification (NCBI taxonomy): domain Eukaryota; kingdom Metazoa; phylum Chordata; class Aves; order Passeriformes; family Fringillidae; genus Peucedramus; species Peucedramus taeniatus. The sequence goes on from WBNO01028059.1 coordinate 9,555, forward strand.
TGCATGACAGTGTGCACAGAAGAGGGCAGAGTGACCCTCCTGGCTCCTGAGGTGAGCTCACCTGGTGGTTTTTCCTTACCCAACTAACAAAGACCCAGCTATGGTTTCTACATGGTCAAAAGCCATTGCTGGAAAGAGTGTTGACCCAGATGAAGCTTCCTAACATTTACGCAACTGTCCAAGTTTCTGGCCGTGGGGAGTGTTTGAGCTTTTGTACTGGAGGGCAATAGACCCAGGGGCAGCATGCAGAGTTGGGAGTGCAATGGACAGCCCAGCTGAAGTGCACCAATACCAATGCACATGGTATGGATGACAAACAGGAGGATCTTGAAACAATTGTGCAGGAAAGTTATTATGCATTTATTGTCATGGAAATATGGTGGGATGACTCTCATGGCTAGAGTGCTACAACGATGATCATAAGCTCTTCAGAAGGGACAGGTGGGCAAGCAGGGGTGGTGGAGTGGCTCTGTATATTGGGGAGGGTTTTGACTGTATGAAGTTCAAAGGCAGTGATGATAAGGTTGGGTGGCTGTGGGTAAGGATTGGGGAAAGGCCAACAGGACAACCTGACCAACCTGATCTCCTTCTATACCAGGCGACCCACTTAGTGGGTGGACTAAAGACTGTGGATGTAGTCTACCAGGACTTCAGCAAAGCCTTTGACACCGTCTCCCATGGCATGGGAAGCTTTCAGCCCATGGCCTGGACAGCTGTATCTTTTGCTGGGTTAAAAAATGGCTGGCTATACCCAGAGAAGGGAGGTGAATTCTGTCACGTCCTGTTGGTGTCCAGACAATAAGAATGTCCATGGGCTCAATACTGGGGGCCAATCCTATTCCATATCTTTATTATGATCTGGATGAGGGGATTGAGTGTACTGTCAGTGAGTTCACAGATGATACCAAGATGAGTGGGAATGTTGACCTGCTGGAGGGCAGGAAGGCTCTGCAGAGGCATCTGAACAGGCTGGATTGATGGGCCAAGGCCAAGGGTGTGAAGTTTGACAAGTCTGAGGATTCTGCACTTGAGTCACAACAACCCCATACAGTGCTGCAGGCTGGGAACAGACTGACTGGAAAATGGCCCAATGGAAAAAGACCTCCTAAGGGTGCTGGTCAACAGCAACTGAACATAAGCCAGGAGTGTGTCCAGGTACAGCCAATGACACCCAGGCCTGTATCAGGAACACTGTGGCCAGTAGGACCAGGGAACAGATTGTCTTCCTGTTCTTATCACTGTTGCGGCTGAACCTTGAGAAAGTCTTATGAGTGGCTGAGCAAGCTGGGGGTGTTTATTCTGGAGAAAAGGAGGCTCAGGAGTGACTTTATCACTCTCTACAGCTACTTGGAAGGAGGTTGCAGCAAGGTGAGAGTGTCTTCTCCCAGGCAAGCAATGACAGGAGGAACTGACTTAGGTTGCACCAAGGAAAGTTCATGTTGGACATCAGGAGGAATTTCTTCACTGAATAAAGAATTTTTCACTTCTTCACTGGAAGAATTTCTTCACTGGTTATTAAGTTTTGGAGGCAGCTGTACAAGGAGGTGGTAGAGTAACTATCCTTGGAAGTGTTCACAAAATAACTGAACATGGCATTTAAAGTTATGTCTTTTTTGATATTTTAGTGTTTGGTCAAAGGTTGGACTAGATTATCTTGGAGGTCTTTTCCAACCTAAATAATCCTAGGAGTCTATGATTAGATCTTTCCTCTAAGGAAAGTAAGGATATATCCTCTGACACTTACCTACAATAACTATTTCTCATTACTTATTTTTCCAAATTTAACTGCTATATATATATTTTTAATACTTCTAATTGCCAGTCTAATTTCAGCTATCATATCATAAATTAAATATTTGTCACTTTTATATGTTTTTCTTTGTTTTAGTTTTAAGAAATGACTAATTATAATTTGGCACATCCTCATGCAGTTATTTTCTAGACGTTTTCACTCTACATTTTTGCTGTCCATTGTGTCTTATCAAATAAAAGGGCCACAGTTTCCACCAGAAAGTCTATATATTTTAGGAGACCAGATGCTACAGTGTAATTAAAGACAAAGTTCCAAAAATATTTTAATCTCCAGGTGCACTAGTACAGCCTACTCTTTATAGAGTCATGCCACAAATTAGCAAATTAGATTTCTGCACATGTTCTTTCCTGTTGATATTGATGATGCATCAGATATTTAAACAGTAATCAGGTGAGTAACAGATGCACAGTTCCTGTTCTAATGGTGAAGGCGTGATATAAAGATAACAAGCTGTCCAGTTTTATGCCTCTGCAAATGTTGATTCCTTACTCGTTCTTTTGATAAGGTTGTGGAATTGGTAGATCAGAGTGTCACAGGAGATGGTCTGCTTTTTTTGTTTTGCTTTGTTTTTTGCTTTTTTTCCATTCTCCCCAGAATACTTCTGTTGTTCTGTTTATGTACCTATTTCATATATTTTCCTGTTATGAAATGACATTTATTTATTCCTCATTTAATTCACACGGCACTCACATTAAAAAAGATATCATCTTACTGTGTTTTGAGGCTTTTCCCCACTCTTGTTTTCCTGTGGTCACTTGGATATCACACTGAAGTGCAAGTTGCCTCCTACTACTAATGCAAAGAAACCATGATAGTAAGGATATAATGTTAGAGAAGGAAATGTAGGGAATTAAACTTATTTTCCTTAAAATATCCAGTCATAGGGAGGTAGTGTTGCAAAATTAACATTTGCTTAAGTTTAAACATGGAGTAAACCTTGCCCTCAAAAACTAAAATGAACTTTAGACTCAGCAGAGTATTATTCCAGAATAGTTGTCCTTACTTTTTATTTCATGACATGGAAATTTGATGTAAATGTACCTGCATATACGTATTATTAAACATTCTGAATCGTTATTGAGACCAGAACTTTCTCTGCTTGATGTAGAAGTGAGGCTCACCTTCCAAAGACACACAGAGCACCCAGCTACCCTTTAGAGAACCCTGCCCATGAAACTTTTACATCATCATTATTCAAATCATTAATTAAAACATGTTTTAGCCTTTGCAACATCATAACACTTCTACCAAGGTGGATGACCAGTATCAGACTATTGTACCAAATATCCTCTCATTTCCCCTCCTTCTTCATTAACTTTGGTGTCTGCAGAGTTGTTTCTCTCATATTTGTTACTCCTCCTTACCAAGCTCCTGTGCAGCATTTTTCACCCTTTCTTAAACATACTTTTGTGGTCACCAGCAGCGTGAGTGATAGGTTCAGCTGTCTCCTTTTTTATGTCTGTTTTGGAACCTATTAGAACCACCAGGAACTGGCTGTGTCCAACATGTACAGCTCCTGGCGTCTCCTCACAGAGTCAAGTTGTGCAGCCCCCATGCAGCCAACACTTTGGCACCAATATCCATTGCAGTTTAATTGGCCACACAAAATAAATTTTAAAAAATAGTAGAAAATTGATGACTATAATTTTTAAAAATAAGGATATCATGTCAAGCTTTGATCTTTTTATATTGAAAAGATAATATATTATAGCATGCTTTTAGGAAGACAGCAGTATTACTTTAGGATTAAAAGTGATTAGAGTAGCTAAAATGCCAAAATATCATACAGCAGGTAAGCAACATTGTTCACTATGCAATATTTAGATTTTCAGAAAAAAACCCAGAAACTTGAAACAAGGTTTCACAAATTGAAAAAATGTTTCATTAATTGCCAAAAAATTAAAAGTTTTGGCAATGTTTTCCTTTTGGTTTGTGCCACAGTTGATGCAAGCTGTCACTGCAGTAAAGGATGTCACTGTCAGTGAAGGCATGCATACTGAGTAGTTTACTGCACCCTTTGGGAGCATGGACCTCATCCCATTCTTGTTTGTTAAATAATGTAGTATATTCTTCTAGAAATCAAGTAGCAAGCATCAATCTAGCATCAATCCGCAACTAGCATGGTCTTCCTTATTCTCTCCTTCCCTTTACATGGGTATACTTGTACCCACTCAAACTCCCAAAATAATTTAAATTTCTGTGCATCTCCAACCCAAATACATAACATTTATTGCATAGACATTAGTACCAAAGGCTCATAGGAAATAGCACTGAAACACCCAAGAAAAACTCAAGTTCTTGTCCACTGGGACATTAAGCTGCTTTTATTTATTTTTTAGTATATAGAAGTGATCTACCCTAAAGTATGTAAGGAATTTTTTTCTTACTTAGGAGGAAGATTTTGTAGCAGGTACAATTTTCACACTGCCATACTTGGACAGTGTATTTACTGTGAATCAGAGAAAAGTATGAATTTTTTTTCTTGTTTGATTTCATGAGGCTTTAAAAGCATGAGATTGTATTTTTCCCTTGATCATTCCTTATGAGCTAGTTCCAAATTTCTGCTTCCAGTCTGAAGAATACAGGCTCTGTGAGTCCACCCCCAAGCTATGTCACATGAGAAAGGAAGGCATATTCACAATTTATTTATTTTTCAAGACCTTTCTAATTTGCCTTTGTTTTTATAATGGTCTTAGTTTCATCCCAGATAATGCAAAAACATAGATATATAGGCTTCAGGAAGCACAGTAAAATGTGGTCAGCTGTTTTTTAAGGCATATACAGATCCTACATTAAGTGTCCTAAAGGAGGAATTTCAAGTAGCTATCTTTTTTTAAAGCATTGTGGATTTCTTTTTCTAATTACTTAAATAATTAAGAATTTGTGACAGTTATGTTCCAAATTGATGGCAAAGAAATGAGCTGTAGCACATAGAATGCTCTGTTCCATTGCTTACACCATGATTTGGGAGTATTATTTGTACTATGCTGATGCTCATTTCCTCAAATAGCATGAGTCTGACTGGGTGCAGTGATAATTAAAGAGTAAACAAGCTTACCTACTTGGTTCATGTGAGAAGCAAAGGGACTCTAAATGCTCAGAAGTGGGTATATTTCATTTCCTAGCACATGATGTTGGTGAGACACTGCACGCTGCTAGGAGGATTGATCTTAATGTAAATCATATTTCTGGAAAAAGACTAAATACATTGTATGAGGTAAGCAAGAGAGAAAGGAAACTGATTATTGTTTATAATTATTTGAGTTTCGAATTTTTTTTAAAAGAGTTAAAAGATCAGTTGCTTAAAAGAAGTAGGTGGTACTTTACAATCCTTACCTACTTCTTTGCCCTTACTTTGGTGGAAACAACTTACAATGAAACCAATTCCTGCAAAAACATCTTTACCATTATCTGAATGAAGCATACTTTCTTGTCAGCTGCTAAAGATAAATATCCATACTGGTTGTTTTGGGCATGTTGGAACCAGAAGGAAAGCAGAGTCCTCCGTTAAGAGATACATGTATTTCTAAGACCTTCTCAGTTGTCTAGGAATATTTTCTTCCCCTTGCTGAAGTGAAAGAGGAAATTTATGAAGTCAGCACCTATTTATCATTCTAAATGTTAAAACTGTCAGAAAGAAAGCTTATATAATGTTTTTTTTTTTAATTATAAGTGCTAGACAGTAATCACATGAGCATAAGTAAATACCTTCAAAGTGAGGATGAACTATCAACTACTAAAACCAAAATGATATATTAGTAAAGAAATGTTACAACTGAGGCAGACATTTTTGCCATTTGCTGCTGTACAATTGGAAAGCAATTCATGAAGATGAATTCACAACCCTTGAAATTCAGGAATACTTCTGTTTTCTTCTGTTGGAATGAAAATCTAAGTTTAATTGGAGTCACTAATGAGTTGTGATATCATAAGAAGCACCCTATCCACAAAGAATGTAAAATTCTTTATGCAGTTAAATACAGATTGCATGTAAAAGCGTCAGTCTGGGAGATCACCTGCAACAGGAAACATAAGAGGACCAGCCAACTGGCATTATCAAGGATCAATGGCTCTTGGAAATATATTGTCCAAATGTTTTCTTTTATGATGATAAATAATAGCAAATTCTTTTCTCAGTCACACCTAATTGTCAAAGTCAAATAATTTTAGAAGAGTCAAGGATCTTGCTGAACAAAATGTTTCATTGTTGTATAACTTGGTATACTGACCCTAGCTCTCATTTGCACTGAAGGTCCATTAAGATTAATTTTATGCTTTTGTCTGCACTGCACTTCCAAGCTAGGGGAGACAGAATTTGTTTCAGAATGTTTATGTAATTCCTAGGATTTTGGCAATGTAATTGTCTTTGACTGTTGCACTTAATACTGATTCTAAATATAAGCACAGGAATGTGTTTGTACAGTAATCTTTCTTCCATTGGGAAAAAAAAAAAAAACCAAAATGCACTTTAACTCTCAAGATAACAATTTGGGAAGAACTAATTGCTCTAATCTATCTCAATCCAACAGATTAGACATAAGGGTTAATTATTTGCTTCTACTCATTACACATATTAACCTTAGTGGAAGTATACTAACTTTTCCTAGCATAAATACACTTTTACGGTTTCTAGTAAATTAAATTTTTTCACATTAAATCTGCCACCACTTTTATTCTCTTTAGGAGAAAAATGAAAGTTAAGTGTATTCTGAGTGGGGGTTTTGATGGTGGAGATAGGGTGTTTTGAGTTTTGGGTATATTATTTGATATCTATCATTTCATTAGTAGAACATTTTCATTTATAAATTCATCAAGCTTGATTTTTCAGAAGCTCAGTATTCATTTACAAATAGAAATTCATCATTACACAAGAAAAAGCTCAAACACTTTTCCTTCTTCATACCATAGGAATAAATTGCACAAGGTAATCTTTAATAAAATGTGGAAGAAATGTAAAATTTTGATTTACCTTCCAAGATATCAACACCTGATTTACAGAAAAACATCTTGTCTACTCTGGTTTCATTAAGCTCTTTCTATTTTGTATCTCTGCAAGCAATGCTGAGGATTAGCATAAAGAGACCAAATTTTTTACAAAAATAGTATAATTAATAAATGGTCCTTCTATGAAAAAAAAATGCAAACTCAAAACAAAACAGAATAAAACTAGAACTTCATTGTTCCTGAAGGAAGTAGGAAGAGAAGATGGGGTCTCAACTCACTACTAATTGCTGAGCTACAGAAAATTACTTCCTGTATCTCCAGTTAATCACGAGAGCTGAAACAACAGCACTCTGCAATATTGATGTTACACATCCATGTCACAAGTTTACTGGTAGAGAATTCAAACATGATGAAAAATGTCAAGGCATCTTTTTGTCTGGGACCCAGAATAATCAATTCATAGAATGTCTGGAGGACTGTAGAGTACAGTCTTTTGGTTGAGTGCTGATGGTTATGATGGTTATGAATGCTATTTATGCACCAGCATATATCTTGGTGCACAGTTCTCAAGTGAAAATGGATTTATATTCTTTGACTAACTATAAAGCTTGCATTGCAATTTCTAAGATGTAACAAAATGCCCT
>WBNO01028060.1:0-12095 GCA_013400575.1 Peucedramus taeniatus
AAAATTATTGTGTTACAGTTCAAAGATCATATTAATGTTTTATAATCCTTAATTCAAACTAAATCCTAATACCCTATTGGAATATGTACTTCTGCAAATAGAAAGTATTAGGAAAGAATTACCAGATAAAATTCAATCTTTATGCTATATAAAAGATTCAGACTATATAACTGAACAGTCCATTGAGTTTTAAGAATTTACATTTACTTATATATTTATTTATTCACAATATCTCTGTTTTTGTTCCAGTCAGTCAAGGCTGACAAGAGACTTGTGTTCCTCTCTTGATAAGGCATCTCAGTACAACCTGAAAGGAAGAAATTTGGCTGTTCCTGTGAAGAATACCATAGAGTGAACAGAATGGTGTATTTTCAGATATCTTTATGTCATTCAAGTAGTTGAAAATTATGATTTGTTTCCAAGGTGTCACATAATGCTGTTACAAAGGCACTTCAGCTCAGAGATCACAGCTGAAATTCTCTCTTAAAGGATTCTGGTAATGAAGTTAAATAAATAATAAATAATTACAGCAATGGAGCTATACAAATCAATAACAAATTGTACATATGTCCCCTAAAAATATGTAGGGATTTCTTCTCATCATGGATATAAGTTTTTTTTCATGTACACATTAAGAGTCCTTTCTAGGAAAATTTAGCATATTTTGCATGAAATATAGGGACATGAATAATCAGAATACAATCTCCAGAAAAAGTCTAATGTCAAAAAACCAAAGAACTAATGTTTCTAAAGTCAGACCCTTAAGATGGCAATCCAGCATGCCAGGCAGCTGACAGAGAGCAGGGACTGTGCCAGCTGAATGTTCCACTGCCACTATGTATGTGCAATTTTTGCTTGCTTTGTGTGAATATCTTCATCATCTTTAGACTTTTCCTGACACATCCTCTGGTGAAAAGCTAACCAAAAAGGACTTTCCTCAAGGTACAGTTTAACTGGGTAGTTCTAGGGATCAATTGCTGACAAAGCATCATGGAGCACAAATGGCTGTTGCTAAAGTCTTCACTTTCCCAGTTGACAGATAGTTTGGAAATATAACCTGATATGATTTTGGAATAACCTTGCCTATCAAGCATTTTTATGAACGTGAAAACTTGTATTTGTGTGGAGGAAACTGACTGTATTCAGAAAAGATAATGGGTATGCACTGAAATGAGGAATGGGGTGACATAAGAAGAGAAAAGGTGCACTAGTTCTGGAAGCTGATCTTCATCCCAGCTTAGAAAGGGAACTATTACACTATTTTTTGCTGAAAAATTTCCTATTTTCTGCATTTGATCTGTAGCTTATAAAACTACGTATATAATTTCAAACCGTGTTGAATAAAGTGGAGCTATATCAAACTAATCCAGCTGAGATTCTGGCTGCCCTGTGCTCATCCGTGTAGGAATGGTGGTGTGACATGACCTTCACCCATAGAGTTTAAATGTCTGGCTGCATTTTTTGGGTTCCTCTAACATACCTTAAAATAACCTCTCTCTCTTAAGGAATTATGTTGCACTCTTGTTTGGGGTCTTTCAAAGCTTTTTTTTTAATTAAAAAGTCATACTCAAAAATAAATTTGAAATATAATTTGAAAATCTTGATTTCACGTTCTTGATATTTGTTATAGCAGTCTGTGTTCATATAAGCTCAACCATCTATGAAGACAAAAAAGGGACAATAATTTTGTATAATAATATTGAATTTATCTACTATTGGTGATACATCATATTTATTGCCAGGTCAGCTAACAGAAGACTGAAGATGCAATGTATCTAATTTAAAGCAATGTCTAGTATGAAATACAATGCTGTGTTACTGAACATTATGTTCAACTGACTGATTAAGGTGCAGCTTGATAATTTGGTGTGACACTTTAATTTCTGTATCATTGTACTTTTGAATAATTCTTAGCCAGTATAATGCATTTAGTCTGTGTTTAATAGGATCATTACTATTTTTCAGTGGGTATAATTTTAAATTATGGATAGTCACAGGAGGACCAAATCACAACACATCCTCTGTCTTCATATTTGAGAATTTCAGTAGAAATATTCGCTGCGATGGTCAGATATTTTATAATAACAAATGACAGCACTGGTTACCAGAAATTTGACATCAATAAAAATCTTTAATTCTTATAGTTTGCATTATGATATTGTTTTGCAATGTAAATAATTTGATTTTCACTTGCAGTAAGATGTGAGATGATTTAGAGAAGCATACAGAAATGTCCTAGTATCACGCTTCATCCATTTGTCACCTAAAGAACAGAATTTTTTCCTATTATTTTTAGTAATGACATGCCAGCAGTTAATTTGAATATGTGGTGGCTAATGTAATCCAAGATAATTTATGTAAAACTGATGTGTACCTATAGGCATTTATTTTATTTTAGGGAGGATAATAAAAGAAACAAAAGAAAGCATCAATTCAGGAAATGCTCTAATGTAGGTCTTCTGAAAGGAGTTCATTATTCTTCTGGTATGTTTGCTATAAGACATATTTTTAAATTATGCAGTAGTTGGGATTGCTAAGAATTCTTCATTATACTCAATTTTCATGAAAAAAAAAAAGAAATTTATGTTATGAATCTGTTAGCAGTTTATACCCTCTTATTTGATGCAATATAAAATAATTTTTACCTTGAAAGATATGTGTACACACACACAAATATATAATGGGTATATACACGCAGAATTGTGCAATATAAAATTCACATGACAAGAGTCTGTTAGGAAAAAATGGTTGGAATTACAAAATCAAGAAAGAGGTATAAGATTCCTTTTTTAATACGCTGTGGAGAAAAAAAGAAATCATAAATTTTAAGAAACTGCAATCAGTCTTTTAATTAGATGGAAAATCTAAAGTTGAGCAGCTACTGTGTTACCTCACCAGTGATTTACAAAACCATCTTCCAATACTTATTTGAGTACAACATAGTCAAAATGGCAACATTTCACTATTTTAAATTGTTTCAAAATAACTGAGAAGAAAACTCAAAAAAATGCCTCCTGATAATAAAAAGATACCTTTGTCTTACTTTTTCTGAACAAAATGGTAATACTTCTTTGCAGAATGGTTTTTTGGTTCTAATTCCTAAATGTTGTGTCACATATTAACATAGGTGCTAAAAAACCAAATTGCACTTTTTTTCTATTTTAGCTTTTTTTTTTTTTTTTTTTTTTTTTTTTTTTTTCCCATCATTTCATAAAAAGAATTTTATTTTCAAAAAGAAGTGTGGAACTGTGGAATCAATCAAAATTGTTTGTCTCATTTGCTATGAAACAATGGGTTTTTGTAAATTTAAACAGTGCTAATGGTAATATAAATTGCTAGGCACTAAAGACCAAATTCAGGGTCCCCAGCCCAAGAATGATGTGGATTTGTTGGAGTGAATCCAGAGGTGGCTACAGAGATTCTCAGAGAAGCACCTCTCCCCCTATGAAGACAGGCTGAGAGAGTTAGGATTGTTCATCCTGCAGATGAGAAGGCTCAAGGGAGACCTTTAAGTACCTAAAGGGGCTACAAGAGGGTTGGAGAGGGGTTATTTACAGGGGCATGTAGAGCTAAGACAAGGCAGAATGGCTTAAAACTCAAAGAAGATGGGTTTAGATTAGATGTTAGGAAGGAATTCCTCACTGTGGAGGAACAGGTTTTCCAGAGAAGCTGTGGATGACCCATCCCTAGAAGCGTTTGGTGACAGGTTGGATGGGGCCTTGATCAGCCTGGTCTAAGTGAAACAGAGGGTTTGGAACTAGATGATCTTTCAGGTGCTTTCCAACCTAAAACATTCTATGATTCTATTAAATTCACTTTGTGTATTGTGAAACCAGAGTAGATATACAGATTTCAGAAAAGTTTTATTTATATTTATGAAAGTAAAAATGAAAATATTTTCCCCCGGACTTCTGAAAGCCTTGGGAGACTGACTAGAAACTTAATGATGGTAGGATTTGGTCAACTCTGTGAAAAAAATGTTTTGCAATTCAGACACTTGTAATAGAAGAAGAAGGAGGTATAATATATGAAAAAAAAAATGGTTTCTGTGGCAGGAGGAGGTACCAAATAAGATAGCTAGTGCATTCTGTTGATAAAAAAAGAACAGTTTTGCAGAAATGTCATATTGAGATCAATGTGACCATTTTAATATCAGTATTTTGTGTACTTGGCACATTATAAATAATTGCGTATGGTAATCTTTGCTTCTATGTGCACCTCAGTGCTGTAGTAGTGCCATCTAATGTTCTAATTAATCTGCAATATCTCCCAAGTCAGACTTTCAACAGCAACAAAAACTGCTTCCAGGAATGATGAGGTTGGCCTTACTCCAGCTGATACTGTGGCTGCTACTCAAATAATCTTTTGTCTTTTATGGCAACATAATCAAGTTAAGAAAATCTGGACAAGATATTTGGAGTCAATCAAGTACTTTATTTTACTTTAAAATGCTGAACAGGTGCAAGTGGGATACATTCAAAATGGTCATTAGGCAAAACTTGCTTTGAGGGAGGTGGAGCCAACATCTGTGCTTATTTTCACAGATACAAAAGAGCAGGCCTCCCAAGGAAATGTGAGCAGGATCCAAATGGATGAAGCAGCAGGACTGAATAAAGCATTCTGATATAAGACTTTCTCTGCTTATACTAATTAGCATTTGAAAAAAAGCATGATCAAGCTTTTTCTTCTCTGGGGGTAGAGAAGGAGGAGTCTGATTTAATTAAGAAGGACATTAACTCCAGGCACCTACCTAATCAAATATTAACTATATTCAGAACAAGTAAATTATAATAGTTTTGTAGTGATTTAAATGTTTCCCTCTATAGCTGCATGGATCTTTTTCACAGTGCTTTTTATTTTTACTAAAAACCCTGGTCTTTTTTTACCCTTCAGATATTCTGTGTTTCATTGACTGGCTGATAGGACCTTCTTGCAATAGATATCTTTATTACATAATTTTGTATTTTATTGAAATAAAAAACGAAGGAGGATTTTGTGTAACTGAAGTAGAAATAGATGCCTAAATCCTAATATGACAGTTTACACTGCCAGTCAAGTATCTAGAAGAAAGCTTGTTTGTATTTTTGACTCTCTTGTTAACTCTAAGAATGAAATTTCATTTCGTGTACTGCAATTGTGTTTTCTTCCTCATTTGACTTCAAATGACCTTCCTCATTTTCCAGTTTGAAGGGTAGTCTGTCCTGAGTTTATCTGTCATTGTTTTAAAATTATTTCTTTATTATGGTGTTGGCTTTGGTGCATTGCTAACATCTGCCCTTACGCTCCTCTCCTGGCAGTGCAGTGATGTGTGGTTAGATGGGGACAGAGGAGAGCCAAGCATAGATGGAATTACATTAATACTGGAAAATCTGGTAAGGACCTGCTTCTATTAGTGTGTTGTATGCTATATAAAAGCATAGGCAATTATTTCTAGCTGATAGGGTGGTGTTGCATGTTGTATTTCCATCTTGCAGAAATAGTAATCAAAAAGCTGTTTTGCTGTCCTTAGTAGGCCCACACAGGACAGTGATTTTTTGGAACTTCCCATCCTTTCAGCATACAGGAGACTATGTGCAACAGAATCCAAGACTGTCAGCACTTCAAGTCAGTCTGAAATTCCATCATAATCTTGAAAAGGTGGCTGCCTTGTCAAATTGTTCTTTCATGCTGCCAAGATTTTACTTGAATTGTACTTGTTGTCAGTAAGTTTTGTTCTAGTTTTGAGAACATTTTTTGGCTTGGTTCTTTAACACTGATGTTGGTAAAAAATTCCATTTCCAAGTGTCTTCATATTAGTAACTGAGGACAATCTTAGTATTATTAAATTTTGGTTTTGTGCAACTTTTACATCTTAGAACCTTCATAAGCATTTATCCCACTTCTTTCAGATTAAGTATACCTTCATTCTTCTTTATAGTTTTGGTAAAAGAGATAGAATATATATTTAGCACTTGTCTCTGGGAAAGATGCATATTGTCACTGTTACAAATATGAGAGGAATTCCAGCAGATTTTTTTTCCTATTGTAATTCTTCAGTCCACAAATATATTTTTGCAAGTAGCCAAAATAGCCCAGATATGACATTTGGGATGGGTTACAAAACTCATCTTGCATTTTGATAAGAAAAAATATGCTGGAGGCTGTAATTTCAGAACTATCATTCACTATTTTAGTTTTTTAAACTCTAGAGACATCAAATAAGACTTTCCATTGTGGTAGGCAAATGAAGTAAAGGATTTTAACATTCAAACAGGCAAAGGATATAAGGTAAGAAAATTAAATTTTATTCACCTCACATTATTAGAGAGGAACTGAGGCAAAAACTTGCAGGGTGATCTTTGTGTCACATTATACCTCCCCATGCTTTAGAAGTTATATTGACTTATATGTCAGGAGCAATCATTTCCTGTTCGAAGATATATGTGACCTTTTGTGCATCTTTGCAGGTAGAACACAATGAAGACAAGAATAAAAACACATGCTCTATTTTTTCCCCCATTTTAACTATTATCACAAGTTTTCTGATGAATGGTACAGCTTGGTAATCACTTCTAAGGTTAAAGCATCATTTTCTCTGTGGTTTATTTCTTTATTTTTACAGAGGTTCCAGACTTGCAATGAAACAAAATGGTGGCAAGCCCAGCTTTGGAGCATGCAGGTGTATCTGGACGCTCTGGATTTTTAGGGGGAGTTGCAGATGTTTAAAAACAGTGAAAATCATACGTAAACACAACCTGGAATAATTTTTCTTTCTTCTCAGTTCTTTGGGCACAGAATTGAGTCCTGGTTTTGGGAGGACAGAAGGAGATTTTCTTTACTGGTTAAAAATCAGTGCCGTGGTCTTTACTCAAATATATATCTGTGTTCTTAATTCTGTGACTTCTCCCCAAATCAACTCTTTCTAAGTCCTTTCCTTACTGGAGGGTCATCTTCTCACTTTTTGTGAGATGGAAGAGTTTGTTAATCCCAGGTTTCTTTAGAGGGATAAGTCCTCACACTCATCTGTATTGGAGAAACGGACTGACAAAAACCTCATGCACTTAAAAGGGAAGTGCAAAATCCTATAGGTGGGGTGAAACAATCCTGGGCACCTTTACATGCTGGGAACCACCCAGCTAGAAAGCAGCTTTGCAAAACAATGACCTGGTGAGCCAGGCTCTTTCCATTGGTGCTCGGTGACAGGAGCAATGAGCAATGCGCACAGACCTAAACTCAGAAGCTGCTGTCTGAACTTCAGGAAACACTTCATTGCTGTGAGAGTGTCCCAGCACTGGCAGGGGTTGCCCAGGAAGGCTGTGGAATCTCCATCCTTGAAGATAAAAAAACGTCTTGACATGGTCCCAGACAAACAGTTCTGTGTGGTCGTACTCGATATGGGGGGCTCGGACCAGGTGACCTCCAGAGATCCCTGCCAGCTTCACCCACACTGTGATCATGCAATAGATGTCTCTGAATCCAATCTTGCTGAAAATAAAGGGACTTGTTTTTTCACACATATGTCAGTGCAAGCCTAGGATGTCAGCAAAAGGTCTGTTTTTAAATAATCAGATTTGAAAATATTAGTACTGGGACCAGTTTCTTGAAAACCATTCCAATGCTGTATTCTTATAAATAATGCACAAGCCCCAGGAAAAATCTGGCTATTAGTTAGCCAATTTAATTTGTATTTTTTTCACTCAACCCAATTTTCTTTGCAAATAGAACAATGTATTTTCTGATTCATTTAGTACCTTTAAATTCATTAATTCCCTCAGATGAGACTATAATTGTTTTTTTCCTGAATAATAATTACTCATAAATAGAATTTTTCACTGAAACTGGAAAAGCACCAGTCTAAATGGTCCTTTGAGTGTGTATTTATGTGCTGCAGACTAAACTGGATGTTTAAGAAGCCAGTGTGCCACTACTAAGTCAAATGTAACTATCTCTCTTCAAAGCTAGTTTCACTCTCTCAGTCATATATGTATTTGTTTTCTCTGCTCAAGTGATTGATTGCCCAGAAGAATGAACCTCTTTATCCACAGGCCACCTATGCTGCTTGTCTCTTTTTGACTTTTGTGCCTCCCTATCTAAACCTTGACCCAGCTAGATAACAGCCAGCTGAAGTCCTCTATTTAGACTTGCATACATTCATCACTGAAATGTACCAGTCTGTGTTCAGTAGAAGAGGAGATTGTATATCTTCTATGTGATAGTGAGAATGCAACTTGATATGAAGGAATGTAAACATGCTCTTACAGTTAATTTTTTCTGTACTTTGACAACAGCAGGACTATCACTGACAGTCTGGTCTTTTGAAATCTTAATTAAGTAACCTGTTAATAAGAGTGTGAAGGATCTAACTGTTGCTATTTCACTTTGTTTCCTCATAAGCTTCTGAATTATATGCATCAGCATTAAGAAACATTTAAAGTTTTATTTTCCAGGAAGAGTGATTTAAGTGTGGGAAGCTATATTTGTGTGTATGGGGAATGTTTATATATGTGTGTGTGAATATATAAAGATATATAAAGATAGACATATATCTGTGGATTTTCAGAAATGAGAGTGATTTTGATATTTCTGAATTTGTCCTATTGAAGCCGGTTTTTGTAAAGTGTTTATACAGATTCTCAAAAAAAAACCAGAGAGACTTCAGAGCTACATGATTCTGCAAAAGGTAGTCTGTTTGGGGGAGTTGAAGCACAGCCATAAAAGGATATACAGTCAGTTATACAAAAGGACTTGGGAATGTTTAGTATCATCACACATTAAATTGAAACATCTAAATAGCTCCTCATCTAGGTTGTTCTGAGCCTAAAATGCAAATTATTTCTCTAAATTCCTTATATATCTAGACCATAGAGCAAGCTATGGATGTCCAAAGGTAATTCAGCCAGCACTTTAAAAAGGTGGCAGTGGCAAAGATATGCTTAAACTGCTTAAACTGCCCACAGGTGGTACCAGGAAGTGACTGGAACCCTTCTCTTTTGAGACTTGCACTAGGATTTACACCCTGGAAAACCCTCTTGTAACTACATGCCTATAACATCCTGACAAATGAAGTAGTCATCTTGAATACAAAACTCCAGACTCTAGTCCTTCACAGTCAGAGACACAGATCTCTAGTTTGTACTCTTGGGAAATAGATCTGCAGCTTTAACTTCTCCTACTAAGACTCTGCATATGAACAAAAAACAATTCAAGAAACATGAGTCAGAGTAAGAAAAAGCAAGAGCAGCAGCAATTCTAGAATTTTCCATTGTCAAACTCAGAAACAATCAGGGTTCATACTATGGACCTGAGTTACTACTGCTAGACTCCATTGTTGCAATGATAGAATCCCATCATCCTATATGAGTTTTGAAAAGCTTTTCTATTCTGCAATGGTTAAGGCTGCAATTTAAAATTACTTTATTCTTAGTGGAACATGAGTTATGACAGCCATTTCTATCTTTTTCATATGAGGACTATGAACGACGACATAATCTAGAAAGACACTTTTTTTTCTGTTAAATACAGACTGATAGACATCAACTGGATGAGATCTTAATGAAATACAGCACAAAGGAACTCTTCTGTTGCTTTTTTCACTCAACTTCTCAACTGTAAAAACAAAAGGCAAAATTAATGGAGCTGTGCAGAGTGGAAAATGAACACATCACTGATTAAAAGCTTGGTTTTGTAGTTAACAGAATTTAAATAATACAATGAATAGGTGCTCCTATACAACTTACCTCAACAAATAAGATTTATGAACCCAGCCTTCAATATAGTGCCTGAGAATACTTTTGAGAAGGATAGTTTTAAATACTGTTCCACACACTAAATACATATTTAAGTGTTAGGAACATAGTTGAAATAGCTATACAAGGCAAAGTAATTTTATTTATATTTAAACCTTTTAGATCTACAGTTTAGATGGCTTTGCATTTAGACTGTGTGTAATAAAGTTTATTTCTTCATACTACAGGTGGATAAAAGAATTCTAACAGTATAATTAAAGTATGGAAACAACCATGTTGCTATCAGATTCTGATGGCTATCAAGAGAGAGAGGAAAATACAAAGAGTGGAAATTAATTCACACACTAATGAATTTTTTAATTAGTGTTTAAAAACCCAAACTTCAGAAGTATATTTCCCTGTAGGGAACAGTATAGAATCATCCAGGTAATTAGACCAAGCGAAGATATTAAAATAAACTTATGGATATAATGTGATAAAAGATGTTTGAAGGTCAACAGCAATCAAAGCAAGGACAGAATTCACTAGATGAGGATAAGGTCTCAGTAACACTATGCTTTTTCCCTTCCATGTCTTAAAAATTCTGCAAATGTTCTGATTTTAAGTTAAATAATCAAAAATCTAAATATGTGGTGGTCGGTATTTCAAATCAGTGTTCAGACTCATCTAGGCTTTCACAATTATTTTCAATTTTCTTCTTATTATCATTGGTCAACAAAGAAAATTCTTCAAATACTCTGAACCCCACATTCCTTTGTTTCCCAATCATGATGTTTGTGTTGGGTGCTCCACACTGCCCACCCATCATAGGCCATCACTTGCTGGCATACTGTGGCTGTGCTGCAAGTGGGGAAAGTCAGAAATAGCTTCAGGATGCCTTTGCCTCTGTATCCCACTATGACAGTTTGGGTAGTACTTTATCTTGCATCCTGATGCTCTAAATGCATTTCTTACAACAGTCAAGATGGATGGGAAGAGGCAGAGAAAAAGAGGATAATCCTTGTTTCTATCCAGAGCCCTCCTGTTCCCTGGCCAAAGGAGTAGGCTGACTTTTGGTCTTTGAAGTGCAAATAGTAACTTATTACCTCCCTGGAGCGGAACAAAAGCAAGGAAGGAGAGAGCCTCAGATTTTGTGCCACCCTTAGCTCTCCAGGCATGCATTAAACGAAATCAAATTAGTCAGAATTAAGTTTTTCTGACACTAAATTAACCTTTATTTGCAGAGCTTAAAGTTTTTAGGCCTAAGGCTCATCTCCCTGGTTGCTTTGAATTTGGCCACATTAGATTTCATCCTGGTTTACAGCCATGATAGTGAGTTTATATAAAGGAATTTTAGGGAAACTCCAGGGGGCTACAGTGATAAAATACAATGTGCTTACGGCACTGAAGCTACTCCTCAGTACATATAGACTAAGAAAGGATGAGACAGAAAGAAAAGCTAGACAATAAATGTTTATGGCTATGTAAAGCAAAGCCATTCTGTTGAATTGCAGCCCTCAAATTCACCCAGGCCCCTGGCCCCAGTCTGACAGTTCACTGCCTGTGAATCAACCCCTAAAGACAGTGAGTTTTAGGATGGCAGGCCTTTGTCTTCAAACAGAAATATGTTATTGTACTGTGATCTCATCTGTGATATCCACAGCTTGTCCTGGTTTCAGAAGCAGAAAACTCCCCCACAAGCTAAAATGAAATGCACACTATTTTGGCTACCCCATCTGGGGCTTTGACAAGATTTAAAACAAATGCTCCTCTCAAATGACTTGGACTATTTCTTTTCCCTAGAGAAACAGTTCTAGAACTGTCTTGTGAATTTCCTTGGCACCCAGTATTATTCTTGTCACATATTCATTGCGCCTTACATCAGTGCATTGTTTTATCCCAAGAATATCTGTAGTTGCCATCTGTCTAGAAAACATGGGTTGATGGCAGGATAGTGACCTCAACTCCCTAGTCAATCACCAACAATTTAGGAAGAAAGCAATGACATCCTTGATTTCCAAATACTGGAATTGCTTCTTTATAGTAATAAATGGTCTTCTAATAAATCTATACAGAAGTATGTTTAGAGTACTTGGAATGTTGCTACAAATAGAAGAATTTATTTTTCACATTTTAAGAATTAATATGTTTGGAAAAATGACTTTTGGTTTTATTTCTTTCACTAAACTTTATGTGCACATTGCAAGTAGCTGTTTCTTATTTATCTGAATACATAATTCCTAAATTTGACCAATCTTAACTACCAAACAGAAATATATTTTCACAAGAAAAAAAAACAAAAACCTCTAACCTTCAATATTTCAGAAAACTAATCTTAAATAGAGACCTGTAAACACTTTCTTACTAAAACCTTTATTTTTTTTTTTTTTT
>WBNO01028060.1:12110-61487 GCA_013400575.1 Peucedramus taeniatus
TAGTTTGATAACTATCAAAATTTAAAGCTAATTTAAATAAAAGGGAATTCTGGTGCACTCAGTCATTTTTTACCTGAATGTAATTTTGTCCAGGCTTTAAAAGTTAGATCTAATGCTCAAAATGAAAGGAAAATGATCAATGCTTTCAATTTTTTATGATTAGAGACTGGCCTCTATCAGTTCATTAGGAGCTATTATTTATGTACTTGTCTGCAGCCAGGTCACATGCAAAGAAAGAAAGCAAACAAGGATATATTAATATGAAAATATGATTTATTTGCTCCACTGTGTCAATCTCCACCGTTTCCTCTTGACAGTGTTGCAGTTCCCTTGCAGATTATTCTATATTAATGTGAAATGCATCCTGCTAAGGAAGAGTGGGAAGGTTGCTTCTGAGGTGCTACTGTGACTTGGCACAAGCTGCTATAAAACTCAGGAATTCTCAGCACATGCTTCTCAGCCTGGAATAGACTTTTTAAAGCTTTCTGCAAGAAACACAAAGCTTGGTTCTATTTTTATTCTGGATTTGGGAGTGTGTTAATTTGCCTTGTAGCAAATTTGAAAGGACAACTTAGCTCAAATACTTAATTTGTGTTTGAAGAAAGTTATATCTGGAAAGAGAAACCTGTGAAACACTTAAATCCTGCAATGCATCAGTAATGAATATTGACTTCATGACACGAAAAGAACAAACAAAAAGAGAAAGCAAAATGATTTGTGAAGACCACTATTTGACAAGCTAGTTTCTAAAAGCTGATCCATAGTGCTGTCCTGAAACACGAAGTATCAGTCTGTGGTTTAGTCTTTGAGGCCAAGAGGCATCTCTGGCTACCTGTCTATGGGAAAGAGCAGTTCTGTGCCTTGTCTTCTGTGATCACTGTGTGTCATCAAAATATACAGATGTGGGATGTATGATGAGTAACAGAATCTGCAAACCCACCAAAAACACTGGTTTTTGCTGGACTCTAAGCTAGCAGCTTCTCAGAGGCTGAGGCTGACCCCACAGGGCACAGCCATGGGACAGGAGGGATTTCTACCCTGGGTGATCCATGTTCTAGCTCTTCTGTGGAGAAGTGTGTGGTTCCTGGGATGCAGAACAGCCTCACTGTCTTCTCCACCTCTCTTTGACTTTTTGTACTAGATGTCACCAGCTGGAGAGTGAGCAGTCACTTGCCTCTGTCACAAGGAATGATGGGGCAGGAGGGAAGCATGATGCCATCCAGCCATGGCAGGAGGCATATACCTGGGATGTTAAAAGGGCGAGCTGACAGTAAAAGCATCTTCCTGCTTATGTGCCATTTAGCAGATCTCTGTAGGGAGCAAATGTAGCAGTTTTTTCAATGCATCTCATTTGGGCAGTGAATGCATCTCAAAAAGGCAGTGGCTGAAGCCTGAGGTGGATGTCTATCCATAATTATAAACCATAACAGATCACACTCCATATCTATTATAATTCTCCTCCATTGATATTTAATAAAGGCATTAAGAAGGTGAAATTAATATTGTAATTACACCATACCTTTGTATACTTGCAGGGCATATTTCCTTCTAAAAAGTTCCAAGTATATTTTATTTACCAAGGTCAATAGACTATAAACAAACATTCCTATTTTTTGGGGCCAGTGCTGTCTTCACCCCTGTGGAAGATGTTTCTTCTGTCCTTGAAAACACTCACTGGTGGAAAGTAGCCTAAAATATAATATCATTAACCTACAACAGGCTGGGAAATTACAGGCAAAATTTAGGCATATAAAATTAAATTACTCATATTAAAGTGGTCCAGGGTTAACTGTATGCTTAATTACATAAGAGTTGCATAATCACCACAAGATTCTGCATTTCAAAAGCTTTCTTTACATAATCACAAAATATTTTATTTGTTTTGCTACTGCTTAAAAGGTGTTTTGATGTCAGGTATTAATATTTCTGCCTTACAGACTGGTTTAAACTGTACAACTATCAAAACACTCCTTTACCAACTTACTTTAGCGCTTCACTTAACAGATTGCATTGGCTAAGTATTATTTAAGACTTTAATAGCAATAATGGTTCTTTTAGGAAATGCTATTAAGAATGGAAGTTATCTTAAATCATGTTAACTGTCACTGAATAATAGTAACCCATCAGTGAGTAATAGCAGCAATAAATACAGTAAAATTATTTTAAAGGCATAAGATAAGGCCTTTATTTTATCTTTTGCAATAGTCACAATATTAATGAATTAAAAAGGATATGTGTTCCTACTGTTTGCAGGATTTTTCACTAAAGATGTCTCAGTGTATTTTGTGAATGGGTTGTCGGTGACCCATTGGCAAAAAAATCAAAGTCAAAGCACTATCAGTGAAACTAATCTATTGAAGTTATTATACTAAAATAGTGCTATTCCATAATTTTTTGATGTGTTTAATCAGTTATGTAATGTACTGTGCATTCTTACTTACCACAGGAACTTAGATAATGTTAATATTTGGGCATAATAATGAATCAAAGAAAGGAGACTATGGAGAAAACCTCTCTCTTAAAATGTGTATTTGCTTCCCTTCAGGTATGTGTCTTTCATTTTTTCCCCTACTTTTTACATTTCTGTGTAGAACACTTTTTTTATTATCGGACAAAACATGGTTTTATTAGATAGTTTATTGCCAATTAATCAGTTCAAGTGCTAGAGAAGTTGCATATTTCTGCCAAAATACCTATTTCTATATTCAGTCTGTACTTTATAGTTCCCTTAAATTGTTAGTGTCTTTTAAAAAATCACTAGTTACTGGATAATGAGAAAATATAAAGCCAATTATATGATTTGATGAAGGTAGAATTAGTTTGGGAGGGATTTTAAATTAATTTAAAACACTTGTTTAGAAAAGTAATAACATTTTACCTTTCCCTGAAGGACTCTGTACCTCAGGGTACTGTCTTATACATAAATACAAATATTCCATGAAAGCCCACTGTATGTTCTCTGTCACATGATGGAATTAGTGGTGGGATACACAAATGCAGCCAGCAGATGTCAGCCAATTATGTCTTTCTCTGAACTGGTGTTTTTTTGCCTAGAATGCTGCAATCCATCTGGCTGCAGTATTCATCTAAAAGACACTGCAGTCTTAGTCTATCATTCAGTCAATGAAAACCTGCCAAAATTTTCATAAAGTATAATCCTTGTTTTATTTCTTACCATCCTCCATGTTCAAAATCCTTTGAGGGGAGACTCTGTACCAGACAAATGCTGTGTGTTCTCTACATTTTACGGCTTCCTGCAAAATCTGTAGAAAGACCCATTCAGATTTAGAGGAAATATCAGCCAAGGGGGATGCCCTTCTGCCAAAATACAAGATAACACTGGAAGAGGGATGGAATCTTTATCACGTGAATATAATCCTTTGGGCATTTACCACCACAGCTAAAGTCAAGTAACCAGAGCTGCCTGATGCCTTTGGAGTCTGGCCTTGGCTTCAGCTTTGCTGCTTTACTTGCCAGCCTCGCCTCTCATGCTGCTATTGAGTTAAAACATAAATACCAAACCAACCAACTGATCCAACAAAGCAGTAATACCTTGGGCAACCTCATTTGTTGCCCACTACCAGGTTTAGCAGCTGGTTCTTTGGGAGGGGCTGGTAAAGCTCCTTTCAGAGGCAAGGCCACCCGAAGAGCTGCAAATTGTCCAGAGGATGCTGCAGCTGTAAAGAGCACAGGTTTGTAACACCCTGAACATTCCCTGACTGTGCCCATTCCTGACTGACAAAATCCCAATTGGCATTTAGGACTGCAGCACTAGAAGGAATATCAGGTGCCCTGCAAGAGACATTTAGCTTAGACAAACCACAGCATCCCTATTTCAGGTACCATTACAATGCAGTAGCAGTCACAAAAGTCATCCCAACATTTGCATTGAATCAGCAACTGAAAACCCAAAAAGCCATAATTATAACCTGTCGGAGGAAGTGAGCAGAGATCTTGCTGGGGTTTAGGTCTCTGCATTAATGTAACTACAGTAAGTGTGGGAAAGATTTTGAAGAAAAATTATCCAGCTTGTTGTTTACTCTGGAGTGAGGCTCATAAATGGACTTCATGGCCAATTGCAAGGCAAGGGATAAGGTAAACTTAAGTTAAAATCCTTTGAAATGTTCATATACTTAATTCTGGAAAAAAGTGTATTGGGTGACTTATTGATGAAGCTATACCATTATGATACATTTTGAAACATGTCCTTTACAATCTTTGATGACAAGTTTGTGCCTTTTAAAGAAATTGCTCCTGCCCAAATCTATGGTCAGCCTGCAGATATGTTAGCAGGAGTTTGGGAAACCATATCTTGTTTTCTGCAATTGCCATTTTGTATATGTTGGCCAGGATTTTCCAACTCTGGGAAATGTTTTAGGTTGTATAAAGAGATAGAGATGGTCCTAGGTCATTTGTCAAACTGTGATGTGCAACCAGTTGAATTTGGGTGACTTGTGGCTTCTAGAAATGCAAACCCCATCTCCTGGTAGCAGAGGCAGCACTGACAGCTGTAGAGAAAGATACTTTTTATAAAGGAGTTCAGCACAATCTGCCAGCCCTTCTTCCAGCAGTGGGAAAGCTCTCTGCTTTTCCCAACCTCCAATAAGAGTCATGCATTTTATTTAATGTTTGCAGTTTTCCTTATGCATTGGTTCTGAGTCTGTAAAAGAATTGCAGAGAAAAATGAGAAAGGACACATATTTACCTTTTTATGAGGAGCTCTTCTCAATGCCTTGCTGCACTAAACTCAGGTAGGTGATTTCAGCTTACTGGGGCAGGTTCAGCTGCCTGAAGATCACAATGGTGCCCTACTCAGTAAGGCCCAAGAAGTGGCATGATATTCTAAAGTAAGCTCCACTAATTTTTCATTATGTGAATTTAGTTTATTGGCTAACATTAAGAGATTAAGAGGCAAGCACTTTCATAATGCATACTCTTTGTGTCTTCACAAAGATTTTCACTGCTTTCTTCCTAATTTGGTATTTTGTTTACTGTACAGGGGGAAATGGCAGTAGAATTAGGTGTAAAATTAGGTTTAGAAGTGTTCATGTAGGTAGAAAGCTGAAATGAATTCTACTAAGTTTAACAAACTTTTTCAAAATGTTTTCCAATGTAGAAAACAATGCTTCATTATAAAAAAGAAACAAGGAAGGACAAGAGTACTGAAATATTTACTCAAACCCTGGCTGTATCTTGCATGTTGCTTGCCAGCTTCACATTTAAATCTGTTCCCTGAAGAATAACTATTTGTTATATTTCTTTCTTAAGAGTAGATTGAGCACTGAATATTGTCCACTATTTTAACATGGATTTTTTATTTTTCCAAGTATAGCTGCTGCAGATTAGTATTTTTATCTGCTGTAGTGGCCTTGTGAGATCAGGGCAGTGTGGAATGGTGAGTCCCTGGCAGGCACATTGGTTTGACACACTCAGCTGGTACACTCAGTTTGCTGTGACACTGGAGGGGGCCAGCACACTGTTTTCTGGCAGGCTCCTTCCTGCTCTGGAGCTGGCAGACAGCTCAGTGTCCATGAGTTACCCCAATTTTCACATGCAGGCTTCTCATTGCACATTAACACCAGGCCACTATCGTGTTAGCAAATAACCCTGGTATTCAGGGTTTGATAAGCCAAATATTTGAACCAGGTGACATTTGAGCATTTTTACAAAGTAACACTTTGAATAAGGCAGCTCTCACCGTTGCTGGGTTGCTAGCAATTGATTTCTTGTCATGCAAGTGGAATGTTATCTACAGCTGTGAAAAATCAGATTTTGGGGATGTGGTGAAAATTATTTTAGACTTATACAGATTTTGCACATATGTTGGAACATACAAAGCATTTTTCTCTACAAATAGGTGAAAATACCTACATATACCTACAAAAAGGTAGAAATGAAAATACCTACAAATACTACAGTCAAGTAGTATATTTACTACTTGTCTGTAGTAAATATATATGCTTTGCCTAAGTGTGTTGTTTTACAGTTAGTGCTTTGAAAAGCTGGAATTATAATATACCTTTCTTTGGTTTGAATTTCATTTTGCTAGTATACTCTGAGATTACCCCTCCAGCTTGATTCAAAGTAGATTGAGACCTAACTTCTTAATCTGCATCCTTTTCTACTTTTGCTCATCTGTCTTTTTTCAGTTTCAAGCATTCTTCTGTTTGCTCTGCTTTTAACTGAGTTTTGTCCACTACCAGTGTCTTAGTTATTTGGCTTTTTTGGATCATCTTTTATAATTCTAAAACTTTCACACAGCTGCCAACCATTTGCTCTCATCTGTGGTTTCTTGCACAGTGTTACTTCTAGATATTTATAAAGAGTGCTGTAAGTACCTATATATATCAGAAGTGAGCAATCTAATTATACAGCTATGTCACTTTAAAGATACAGTGATGTGTGTGAAGCTGGTCAGATTTACTGCCACTTCATGAATTATCATCTATTGGATGACTTACTGTGCCCCTTACTGTGCCACACGGCTGTGGAGTAGTGTTATGCTAAATTTATTCAGCTCTAACAGTTAGATCATTTTGAAATGCAAGGACTTAAACCTGTTTTAGTTAAACAGATATAACGATATATAACAGATATATATTTTATAATATATAAAATGTTATTGTTGATATATTAGAGATAAATTGATATAATTATTCCCAGGTGGAAAGCAAGAGAAGCTATGCTCATATAACCTTATAAAATTCCTTCTTTCCATTGTCTATACCAATTTGACTGTTTTAATTCAAGTGTTCAAATTGATGATTAAAATAGATACAAGTTCTCAAAAAACCCCCTCTGCCTGTTCCTTGGCAGGGATGGGGACTCTGTGACTGTTTCTGTAACACCTAGTCCACCTCCTGTTTCAGGCATCTATCCCTTGCAGGCTTCACTCCCTTCGCCCACTGCACTTTAATTACTGTGAGCAAAGTGCTGATATCACATCAACCTGTAATCCTAGAAGTACTCCCTCAGTTGCTCTCTGTTTTCTTTCCTTTCAGTTAACATGAACAAACTAAGCCATCTAATTAAAAACTCTTCCTAAAATTCAATATGTCCTTCTAGAAGAAAAGAAAGGACAGCAAAAAGATATTGGTCACATCTCTCTCCCCAATCTAGCACAGAGATTCAGTCCTCCATGGTACAGGATTGTTTAATTTCAAAGCTTTAAAACATGTTTAACCTAACTCATGTGAATACATCAAAGAAATCAGAATTTTCAACACTCTAGGCACTCTGTAGCATTGAACATTAAGGTGGTCCCTTAAAAAAAACCAACATTGATAGTCATTTTGTGGAGAACAGCTGGTTCTACAGATTAAGACAGACAAGAACTCTGAAATGTCATGAGTAGGTGAAATAAAATAGTTCTGTAACTGACCTGACTAATGGGGAGAACAAAGCATGGTATTTGGGAGTCGATAATTTCAGTGCTCAATACTATTGTGTCTGCATTCTGAGACAATGCTTCAAGAGTACACTTTTTTAGTAGAAGGTGTTTTTAAAAGAGCTTTTCACAAGCCTGTTAAAAATTATGAGAAGAATAAAAATAAATATAATTTTTCCTGCTTTTTTCATCTGAAATGTAAACAAAAAAAATCCTTTTAAGAAAGCTTATAATAAAACATTTCTGAAAACATTATTAATTTTGGTAGATTAATTAACATCTAGACTTTTATAATAGCATCTCAATTATATGACATTAATAAAAGTCTGGTATTAAGAAGTTAGGTTTGGAAAACCTGCAGATGTTCTGTGAGACCCTGATTTTGTTACCATATAGCTGTGATTTGACTGCTGCCCTGGGTGCAAAACATTTTGGAGTGGGGTTGCTGCCAGCTCCTCACGGCACAAAACAGGGCTCCTGCTTCACTCAGTCCCCTCTGCTGGAGTTCACACACTTGGAGCTTGCAATGCAGGTGGCAGCTCACTCTGCCTCCAGCTATCTAACTCTTCCTAATGTCACTGTGTCGTGGTTTGACCCTGGCCAAAGGCCAGACTCACTTTCCCTCCCCTGCCACAGCTGGGCAGAGGAGAGAAAAATTAAATGAAGAGTTCATGAGTTAAGGACCAGGAGAAAACACTCCAAGGACAAAACAGACTCAACTGAGAGATCAAACTAAGTTTATTACTAACAAAATCAGAGGGGGATAATGAGAAGTAAAAGAAGCCCTTAAAAACACCTTTTCTACCCCCAGCCACTCCCTCCTTCCCACTGGCAGTGCAGGGAGACAGAGTGTGGGGATTTTGGTCAGTTCATCATCCAAGGTTTTCTTCTGCTGCTCAGAAAGAGAGCCTTCCCATACGAGACTGTGGGGTCCCTCCCACAGGAGACTGTTCTCTGTGAACTTCCCTGGCATGGTTCCAATCTCATGAGCAGCAATTCTTCCAAAACAGACGCGATGTGAAGTCTCCCCTCAGGCACACAGTCCTCCCAAAACTGCTGTGGCACAGGTCACTCTTCCAAAGGGTGCAGTCTTCCAAAGACAGGCTGCTCCAACCTGGAAGCAAGGATCTTTGACAAATCCTCATGCTCCTCCCAGTACTTCTGGTGCTATTTTCTGTTTAATGGAAATTAAAGGTATGTCCAAGTGTATTCATCCCATTTGTATCCTGAGAACTGACATTTAATTAATGTCTTTATAAGGCAAATAAGGCATCTCAGTCAGTGTCCTTATGTTCTGTGTTATAATAACTAAATTCAATACAATTAATTAGTGTACTGACTAGAAACATTTCCTTTGTAAATGGTCTGAGGGGGTAAACAATGTCTCATCTTATAAACGGATCTTTATCTTAATGAAAGCTTTCAGAGTCAAAATGTTAATGACCTTATGGAACACCATGAGTTAAATCTTTTAGTCAGTATTGCACACTGAATATGCTGATTTTTTTCTTTTCTTTTTTTTTCCAAGAAGACTGTAATGGAGAAGTGATCCACTCATACTAGTTTTCATTTGGTTTTGGGTATTCAAGTAATTTTCTATTGGTACTGTATTTTTCCTGGATATAATTTGTATTTGTTAGGACATATTTGAGAAGTCCTAACATTTTCCCTTTCTCTCAAAAAAAAAAAAATCGTATTATTTTACCTTCCAGACTGAGTGTGAATATTTGATGAACAATATAGATCTGTTTTACTTTTATTAGTAAAATGTCACTATTTTATTGCCATAATTGTCACAACTTTATTGCATTAATTATCACTATTTCAGATTTAAATAAACAGCATTTTTACCAATAATTATGGAACAGCTCAGAAAATATGGACAAACAGAATCATGACAGGAGCGTGTCCACTTTGCAGTCATATGCCACTCTGCCATTTTTTCTGGAGACAAGCAAGATTAATTCATCTCCTGTAGATTGTCTTTAAGAACAAATTATAGTTAAACTGCATAGCAAACAAAATCTTGTTTATTTACATGAATAGAGTATCTTGTCACCCTGAGGAGGATCAAACTGGAAATGCCTTCTGTTCTCAGTGCTTTAATGCCTTTTGGATCTTAAACTCTCTGCTGAAAGTTTTTT
Source organism: Peucedramus taeniatus (assembly GCA_013400575.1). Classification (NCBI taxonomy): domain Eukaryota; kingdom Metazoa; phylum Chordata; class Aves; order Passeriformes; family Fringillidae; genus Peucedramus; species Peucedramus taeniatus. The sequence continues at coordinate 21,642 of WBNO01028060.1, forward strand.
CCAGGCATGTTCCATTGTAGTTTAGGAAAAGATGAGCTTTCCCAAAAGGTTTTCATGACTTGTCATGCAGAAACTTTCCCTGGTGCACTTAAACTTACCTTTTTTTTTTTTTTTTTTTTTTTGTTATTTTAACTTCAGCACTAAAACAGTATGAACGGTATAAACAAGAATCAACATTTTAATTTTAGGAGACTATTGCTTTACATTGAGAACAAGAGAAAACAAAACCAGTATACAACATTTGTGTTTTCTCTGCTTGCATTGACATGGCTGCCTCTCCTTGCAGAGTATTTAGAGATCTAATTAGCAATGATCAAGAAAATGCTCAGTGTTTGTGTAATGGAATTAAACAGAGTTAAGCACGCACTTGGAAATCCATCATGTAATTCAGATTCTCCTATTCCTTTAAAGTGACCTTCATTTGTCGCAGTTCTTTTTAACACATGTACACTGAGTGAAACTAAAAATATGCATTAAAATTTTTCCCTTCAGTAAATATGGACTGTTGGAGGATCAGAGTATAAAGAAATCTTCTGTATAGAAGAATGTAACATTACTGTCAATGGCTTGTTGTCCTTTCCTACCGACATAACTATAAGACGAAAAAGGAATTTTTAACATTTTTTGTAAGAGTAAGACGTATGAAGCAATTTGGTACCACATTTCCTTGGCAAAACAGCACCCAGTTTCAGACAAGGGGGTCAGTTGTCACCCACTGTCACCTGTGGGTGAGGGAGGATCACTGAACGGTGACTCAGGTTCAGTGGATGGAGTCAGGGGTGAGTGGCTGTACCTCAAGTATGCAGCCAACTGTGAGAAAAGAAACAGGTTATTTGTCTTCTGCTTTAGTGAAGTACCCCAAAAAATGTTGTGCTTCTCTGCTTTTTCTTATGATCTCTTTTATGTATTGTCATGGATCCAAACTATTTAATATCTTACAATAGACCCCTAATAATCTCCTTTACCTACAGTTGTACATCTTCACACTTCTCATGCTACCACCTGAAAGCACTGGATGTTTCTAGTTAAGCTCATACCTGTCAAAATTTATAGAACAGGTGATTTTCCTCTAAATGAAACCAAACATACCTTCTCCTCATACACAAGGTTGTAGTTTAACCAAGAGAACTAGACTGAATTAGACCAAACATATGAGAGATATGTTTTTCCTATATGACCAAAGCCATGGCCAAACATATAAGAAAAAATAACTTAAAAAGCCATGGCCAAACATATAAGAAAAAATAATTTAAAAAGCCAATGAAAACTTGCCAAGAAAATCAGAAATACAGCTAAATCTGTGTAAATTTATAAGATAGCCATGTATTTCAGTAACTGTGCCTTTTTTGTGTATTACTATGTCATTACGTCCATGTAATTTTAATTCATGACAGGAAACCACACATGGGAAAAGACTATAAAGATACTTTAAAAAGGTTGTATAAAGAAATAAAATTATATCAGTGAGTCCTAAATCTCTTATATTGCATCTTCTCCTCTCTTTGCTTCATGATTATTGGCTTAGTGCTGCTTTAAAGAAAAACAACACAGAAAATGAGTTATATAATTTGAATCATTTGAATATAATGATGTATGATATCGTTTGAATATCATCTTGCCTAAAGATACTGAAAATTAACCTTAGTTTCCTAATAATTTTCAAAGCTCATTTAGTAGCCTTGTACAAAACAGGCCATATGTTGATATGCATGTTTTGGGACCCATCAAATTAAATATACCACTTAAGCTGCCTAGCATATCCAGATATTTTTGCAGAATAAAGAAATATCATTAAAATTACCTACAATTAGTTGAATTTTTTATGCTTGGTCTTGATTTTAAACTCTTTAGATTCATTCTCCTTTGTATGATCTCATTTAATACATGGAAGACCTTTGAACGAATGAAACATGTCTCTTCAGGAAATATGACACTCAATTATTCTCCTAATGTTATTAATAATCATGTCCCTGATTCCATCCTACTCCCATGCTTTATGCTTTACAAAAGTGTTCCTTCTGAACCAAGGAGTGTATTCAATGCAATTCAATAATGCAATGTACTGCATTTTGTTCTGAAGTAGAGGCCAGATTTATTAAGCTTTAGTTCTGTACTGTTTCCTAATAAGACAAAAGTATTACCAAAACCACTCTCCTGGAGAACTTTGAAATTTTAGATGCCAAAGGTATATTCACTTGTATTTGCTGCACAAGACAATTTTAATTTGATTTCAAAAGGGATAGATAGAGACAAAATTAAATATTGGGCTATTATTAGACATTATGTTTACATGTATCCATATAATATTACATTCAGCTTTAATGTCTGGTAATGAATTCCATACTAATTGTCTTTCTGCTCACTTTTATCACCCTTGTCAGAGTTTTATCTGGACATCTTGTAATCATTAATGGGCTTTTTCTTAGCACCTGAAAGGTAGGGACATAATGAGCTGTAAAACAATAAGAATGGAGATAGAGAAGACCATGACTTATAAATTTAAATAACTTCTGTCACACAGAAGTGGGCTGCAATTTGAAAGTATATATCCAGAGTACAAGCCTCAAGTCTAATCACTAATTTACACTTTGCTTATTTATTATTGATCGTTTTATTATTCGCTTCATTATATTTTTATATTGTACTAGATTATATATTTTATACATTATTTCATTTTTATATATATTATTTATTTGCTTTATTATTGTTTGCTTATTTGATCAAAGAAGCTATCGAATGACAAGATTGATTCTTTTGTTTAGTGATTAGTTTCATTATTGCTTTGCTGCCAGTACATTTTTCTCTCTTAAAAGCAGATGATTCATTTCACTAGGTGTTTTGCATTCCTCAAACATCATTACTGCAATTTTCCCTAGCATCTCCTTAGCCCTCCAGAATTTTTCAAAATAGTTTCTTGTAGTTTAATAAATGTATTTTTAGTAATTCCCTTAAAAGCATGGGATGATAAGTGGACAGATTTTCTTATGTGTATATGTTACATTTCCCAAAATACATTCTTTTTTTCATTAAAAACTTTACTGTATTTTACTCATGCTAGAAGACTGGTTATAGATGAAGAAATATTAAATATTCATAAGTTTTAACACTTTCAGGAAAACAAGGTCACTAAAGAACAGATCTGAACAACTCTACCCAGTTTTGTCTTTCATAAAACTTGAATAACAATTAATTAAGGAAGTGATTGAAGTCTAAAGAACTCTCATTGGCTGCTAAAGACTTCTTCACAGAATAGTGAAAATTACTGAAACATGTTCTCCCTGAAGATGTGGTTCTTTTTCTCTTTTGGGAGAGCCTACCATGCAATCACTATTTCAGGGCTATTCTGAAGGAAATAAGTTTCAAATAAACAAATGTGGGAGAGAATGGGAGAAAAAAAGTATAAATTTTCAGACATATATTTAGGACAGCGTGGGAAATTCACACCTCTACTCACTTTCTGGATAATCCAGCTGTGTCCTCCAAGCCTGATGAAGATTCTCTGTGTTTTCTTTCCATTTCAGTTAGATGCCCTACTGAAGTTTCCCACTCACCCTTTACCAAGGACTTTGGAACTACTTTGGACATCTGGAAAAGCAATCTAAGAAAGTGGCAACTTCAATCATAATGTGGCAAGAATGTCTATCAACCACTGGCATTGGGAAGGATATATGTATTTCTAAATTCTAAAGTGGTCACAATTCTTCAGACTCTATTTCAGTATTTTGAGCATGATATTCATCTTTCATTGAATGATGATGGAATGATAAGTGCATTTTCATTTTGACTAAGATTCATGACTGTTGGTTGGACAGACAGACACTCATAATTTTATTTTTTTTTTGAGCTGTGTTCTTTCACATAATGGCCCCTTTCATTTCATGTGCAGAAGATCAGTTTGAGGTCAACTTTTGTCTTGCAGAGTTAAGCTGCAAGCAAGTTGTTTTGAATCACATATTACTCTTTGTCCCCTTTTTTAGATTTTATGTATTTCTTTTGAAATTCTAATGTAAGCTATCAGGTTACATAAAATTCAATAGATGAATAATGGAATTTTAGTTTTTGATGTGTTTCTTTCAAACTACAAACATCATCATGTTAAAACTTTAGATATAGTTTAAATGAAGGAGTTATTGATTAAAACAAGACAAATACCATATAGCTGGTAGCTTTTGCAAGCAGTGTTGTCAATGCAAATCTATAAATGAAAATCAGATCATATCTTTAATTTCGTATTTTTATGTAACAATTGTGCTTGATTTGTGATGTGCACAAACTACTTGCACAACTATCTTATATTGGGTGTCTTCTCTATCTCATGTGTACTAAACCTGCATCACGTAGCTCACCCAAATTTAATTTCATTTCATTGGGTAAAAAATACATAAGAAGAAAACAGTCAAAAGAAAGACCCTCCAAACAACAAAGCTGTGATTTTAATCTTCCAGCAGTTGTTTAATTTTTCTGGCACTGCATTGCACTGTAGCTCATCTTGAGTAGCTCGTCTTGCTTAATCTGGATGCCTTCCCTAGTCAATTAATTCAAACTCAGTTAATAAAAGAAAACTATTGAAAAGGTTTTAGTAAATTGGATCCCTAAGAGTAATATGTTATGTTTACATACCAATATCTACTGAGAGTTATTTAGTCTCTAAATCTGAGAAGATGTTTTACTTTCAGGAAAATTCTGACTGAAGAAACAGATTTACCCCAGGAGTTAAAACAGGCTTTTAATTTCACAGAAATATAAGGGAGGAAAAAAAGATAATCAGAAGAAACATATTACAAAAATAGGCTTGTATAAGCCTGGTATAGCTGGTGAAGATAAACCCAAGTTCATTGGCATGTTTTATTTGCTACTATAAGATTATCAAATCTTGTGCTGGTCTGTAGTACTATGCGGGTAAATAAGTGAGAATTTTTATGCTTTTTTTATACTGCCAAATAAGATACTAGATTCATAGAATTGTTGAGTTGGCAGGCTACCACAAGAATCATCAAAGTCCAACTCCGTGCCCTGCACAGTGCAGCCCCAAAATCACATGTGCCTGAGAGCCTTGTCCAAACACTTCTTCAGCTCTGTCAGGGCTGGTGCTGTGACCACTTCCCTGGGGAACCTGTTCCAGTGCCCAACCACCCTCTGGGGGAAGAATCTTTCCCTGACATCCAACCTAAACCTCCCTTGACACAACTCCAGGCCTCCGGTTCTGTGTAGGTCACTTCTCAGTAGTATAAACATTGGGAATAAATCAAACAATATCTCACTGTGGGAAATTCTTTCAAACAAACAGATTAGAGGACACCAAGGTATGTTATACAAACAGTGGTGACACTAGAGAGCTCATAGGTCATGAGACAAAGTTAAGATAAAATAGTACAGGAAAATCTCAGTGTCCTCAGCTCTTCCCCAGTTTGATCTTCACAACTGCTTCCGAAGGAAGGCAGGCATATAAATTTCAGTTACTGTAGTTTGAGAGTTGTTCTGCAAGTCAGCCTTTCTGATCATATGAAGTGTCACTAAAAGTGCCATTTCTATTCAAGTTTTGTTGGACACTTTCATTGCCTATATGGCATACAGAGGCACAATTCTTCAAGCAGAAAAAATGTTCATTCTCCTGCTCAGTCTTCATAACCAGGCATACAATTGTTTTAGTGAAGTTATCATTATTCCATGCTTTTCTTTGTGTTAATTCATTTAGAAAGATATTTTAAATGTAGTTCTGGGAGGAAGATTGTGACATTTTCTTTATGACCAAAAATTTGTCTTCAACTTTTAGCTTGTTGGAGGTTTTCCACATTACATACAGTTATTGCCTTGGATCCAAATTGCACACAGGTCACAGAAAATTCAATATAATTAGTTAAATAAAATGTATTTTATTAACATTTTATTATCATTTTATTAGCAAAATTTGAAGCTGGAAAAAATAAACCAAATAAGGTTCTTTCCAAGAGGAAATGCCAAAAATCTCCTGATGTTTCACTAACCCAAGCAAAACATTCTGTATAGAATCCATAGGTGAACAACGATGTTCTGTATAATAATAACCTTCCTTTTGGTTAAGGTGATCATTATGGTGAAACTATAATTAAATTTTTCTTTTCTCGACAGAACTGTTATAATGAAAATAATCTTTATTCTTGAAACAATAGATTATTATGGGAGAGTATGTCAGATATTTTCAAGAGCGATAGAAAAAATATACTTGAAAAAATAGGAAGGTTTAAAGAAGATAATTTCAAAATATTTCATGACTCACAGCAAAATACAGCATTTTATTATTCTTTTATCTTTTGTGGATTATTAACCTTTATTATTCTTATGCAACAGCAAAATGTTAATATCTGGATTTTAGTCAATGGATTCAAAGGGATGCTATCTACTGCTTTGCCTAAAATCAAGTGATAAGGGGGGTAAGAAATACTTTAAGCATAATGCATAAGACAAATATATATATATATAAACATAAAGTAATTTGATCACATTAAAGCATTACAAAGGCTACTCCAAATTAGGCTGCTTAGTGAAGGATTCAAAAGAACTCTTGTGCCAGCTCTGAGACTGTAAAAGGTTTCCTAACCTGATAGTACCTTTTTCAGGTCAGTTATACAAATCAGGCCCAGGATATTTTAGCAGCGTGGAGTGAAGCAACCTCTAAGTAGCCAAAAATCTGCCCTAGAAACTTAAAATTAAAGAAACATATGCATTCTCTTCTGTTTTTCAGGATTTAGTTATAAAACAAATGGATTGGATTTACTTTTATCCAGTTTCATTGAAAAAATTCTTGACTTTTTTTAGCAGATTTGTTTAAGGAGCTAAATATGAGCTATATGGGGAAACAAAATACATTTGTAACTCCTCTGTATGACTTTCTTATTTTATGCCCATATAATGCAGCTTGATCATTTCCTTGTTTACTCTGTTCCTCTCTCCCCATCTCCACCCTCTCACTGTGCCTTTAGTGGAAAAGCATGTTCACTAAATCCTGTTAATCTGGTACTGGAATAAAAGTACGGTCAAAACTCACGAGACTAATTCTGAACTGAATTTGATAGAAGTCTTGTAAGGATTTTTGAGAAGTTCATAAATATTTCCATCAATATTGTCAAAATATGAGACTGTATATTTACAAGTCAGCCTTACATCAAGCATTTCATTATTTCTTTATGTATTTATTCTTCTGGTTTGGAATATTAAAAAAGAGAAATTGGCAGATGTTGCAAGAAGAAAATTTAATTTTCTTTTGCTATATATGTTCCCGGTTTTTCATACTTTTTTCACTTTTACACTTTCTCAGATGCTAAGAAGTAAAAAAAAAATTATGTAAAGACCATTTTGCACTGCTTTGCTGCATTATTGCTTCACAGATCAGTAAAGTATTCAGAACCAAGTTTATTTACCTTTCCCATCACTGGTTAGAGAGCTCAAGGTTTTAGTAAATCTCTGACTGTACAGTAAAGCTTAACTGAATGCTAACTCTACATTCACATTCCCTACTCACCATCAGTTAAATATTAGAGACTTAGAAAATATATTTGAAGCAAAGATAGGAGGTAGGGTAAGGTAACCCCATGATAGCTCCTTCAGAGTCACAGTGTTTGTCAGTTAACATAGGGTGATCTTGCTGCTACATCCTGTGTAGAAAATTTAAAAATTTCAGAAATTTCCATAAAAAAGGGAAGAAAGATCTCATGACTTAGGACATTATTCCTTCTTTTAAGTATTTAGTTCCAAGAGCCTAGTGGAACATCAGATCAATGCAACCCAAATATTTTACTGAGATTGTTTCATAAACAAGTTACTTATTCCTTTCCATCTTTAGTTTTCAAACCTCTACTGGGGGAAAAGGTGTTGAACAGATTAGGCACTGAAGTTCCTTGAGATCTTGTTACACATTTTTGAACTGTGAAAAAAATGTGAAGGACTGGTTAATATAGTGACATAAGAATAGAAATTCAGATTTCATTCTCTTCTCTGATTTTAAGTCCTTCTGCAAGATTTCCTCTCAAAATATGAGTGAGAGCTAAAAGTTTCTGAGAAAACAAATACAGTGTGGCTGTCACTGGTGAGTCACTATCACACAGTTCTCCTCTTCTGCCAGGGTAATTCATTCCTTTGCACACAGAATGGGGGTGGGGAGGCAGAGCAAAAACCCAAATGACATCCTATTTGCTAATGCTAGGCAGGTATCTAATTTATGCACAAAAAAATGGATTACAAAGTTGTTGGGACAGACAAGGTATCAAACATTAGTGCTCTGATTCTGAGTCCTTGAAAAAATACTGTTTTGTATATTGAATACTATATTATCCATTTTTCTTACAGATGGCCAGCTTGCAAAGTGTCTTCTAAAGCATTTTCCTTTTTCTTGAAATGTAGCTTCAATTAATTCCTTAACTTCTCAATAACACAGACTGTTTTATATGTAGGAAAATAAATTTTACAATTTTTATTAAGCCCATTCAAAAAGTTAATTTGCCCTCAGGTAAGAAGTAATAACAAGACAACCATCACAGTTACTTGCTCATTTAGCTATAGGGAAATTAAATAATTTCTAGATAGTAAAGAAGCTGTTTCTCCCATTGGAACATGCCCATCCATGCATGTTCAGGTCTACCAAAAATAATATTAATATCATTATACCTGACATACCATGCATTCTGGAATGTTATTGATTTCCTCTGTCTGACCTTAAAGAGAGGTGAGGAAATTTATAGCCAGGGTAAGATAGATTCAAAAGAAACTACTGCGAGCAGTCAGCTTTGTTTGTGTACACCAAGTTAGAATATGTCTTTAGTATTCTGGGCACGAGTTTCTACTTGAATGAAATGAAACCTTGAGAAACAGCATGTAAATCATTCATGAATACAGCTTCTATTTTCTTTTAACTTGTAGCTATTTACTGTAAATAAGGAAGGATAATCTCTCATGTAATGTGATCATTGCCTAATTGTAATACAAAACGGGTATCTTTCAGCATATTGAGAATAATATTGTTGAAATTCTGTAAAGAAAAACTGAGCTAAACTAAAATATCCCTCAGAGCAAATTTCTCGAAATGAAACATGGCTTAAGTGGGTATTTAGTTCTTAACAATACAGATGATCTGGAAGAAAAAAATCGTACTGATTTTTTTTTCCTTGGTGCTGAAAAATTCACTAGTTAAGGATAAATACTCATGACATGCAAATTACACCATTTGGATTAATAAATCAGATCAGACTTTATATTTTTAGTAACAAGTACTTGATACAATGCTTCTCACAAAGCTAAATTTGACTTAGACTTGGTTTGGGAAAAGTTCTTTAATGTGCAATGGTACTGAATGTCCAAGTATGTATAGTGTTAACATTGCCTCACACAAATTGTGGGATGCAGCCTAGAAGACTGTCTTGAAATCAGTTCTTTGGAATGTCTTGGGAGACAAAAAGGGATATCAGGTAGGATTTAAGAGAGAATATCACTTTACAGTAAATAATGTTGAAAAACTGAGGTGGGTCCTAAAGGAGCCAGAAGAACAGTTCAGAGTCTAATAAAGTAACTCGGGTCTTAAGGTCACAGACATCCTATCTGGCAAAACAAACATTAAAGCTAATATCAAATCCTTAGATAAAATGTGAACAGCCATCAAACTTTTGTGCAGAAATATAATTACCCCAAGGGATGGATTGAATTCACAACTTTAAAAAGTAATCATAACTGCATATATCTATGGAAGATGTAGTATAGTTCAAATAGAAATTACAGGTCTAATGCAGAGATTTTCAGGGGTTCCTCACAGGCCTGTTTGTACAGGAAGCCAAGCCAGCCAATCGTATGGGTTCCTTGGATTTTGAAGAAGATGCATAAGGACCAAAAATACCAGTTAACTTCAGCGAGTGATCCCTAGAACAATATTGTAGCTAACAATTTTTCTAAGGGGTATGTAGTTTCTTGCTTCCAAGTCAAAAAGAACAAATATTCAGTGGATGCCCCTTTGGCACAGGTAGCTACAGGGGCTTTGCTCCCTAAGCATTTTGGAAGCATTAATAAGATGTTAGAGCTATGACTGTCTGGAAGAAACCATGTAACTTGCCCAGTGAGGGTAAACACAGAACAGAGAAGCTTCCTTTTATTTTATAGGAATTTCATTTATAAATACATGGTTAACTTTGAAATTCTCAGTCAGAGATTGCATGTGTTCCACTGTATTGTAAATTTAGGAACAGAATAATCTAAAAATAGTCTTGGGTTCACCCCAGCAGGTAAACCTCTTTGCTGTTTCAGTTCAGTAACTGTATCTGGTTTTAGAACAGAATAGGAAAGCACAACTGTGTTTGTAAGGAAAAACTGTGCAGAAATTATTCCATTATACAGACACACAAAATGGTAGAGAATGATTGAGACAGTTGGGAAGAAACCCAACTGCCCTGGGAGGCAACGAATGTTAACTTAGGGAGAGACAGTGGGGCGAGTTCCCACAATCCCCCTGTTCTGTTATGTTAATCAGTTACTGTCCATCAACAGCTGTTCACTCCCCAGTTCTGGAACCTACTATGTTATTCGCTCTCCCATTGGTCCTCTGCCATTGATCCCTCCCATGTTTACCCACCATTGGTCTAAGCCCTGTCAATCCCCTCCAACTCCTCCCCTAAGCCCCTGCCTGATTGGACAGCCAGTGCCCTGACCCCTCCTCCCTTTCCCCTGTTAAATACTGTATCCCCCTTTGTTCTGGGCTCCCACCTCTGGCCTCCCTCCAGCATCAGGTTGTGCTCCTGCTCCCCTCTGTACCCTTCCTCCCTCGCCTTTCCTACAATAAACCTCTCTGGAAATAGCCAAGTGGAGAGTCCTCCCGCTCATTCTGGTGAGATCAATGTTATTATATCCGGGCTCGGACGGCAGGTGGGCTGAAGGAGTCGCCCTGGTTTATGCGGGTGCCCTGACAGCACCGGTCGGAGAAAACCTCGAAGAGGCAGCCCGCAGGTGATGGTTATAAAGCTGAGTTCCTGTGGGTACCTGAGTTGCAGCTGTAGTTCCGTACTAAGGTGTTGAGAACTATTTGCTTTTTCACTGAAGGGGTTCCTGATTGCTTCAAAACCCTGAACAACTTTCTGGTGTTAGATGCACGCTAGAAAAATGAGATACAAGAAGCCCACTTTATGATTTTAATTAATCAAGGCTCACTATCTCATTCTCAGGACAGGTGTCACAGTGTGACTCATACTCAGAAAATTAAATGATTTTTGCTCAAAGGAAAAAATGGTAGATATCTTAAGTCATATTGATTGCTGGGAACAGTTGCGTTGTTTTGCCAGACCCTTTCCAGGAAGAAAGGAGGAAGAGTCGGGCAGTGTGCTAACACTAAACAGTGTGGATGACTGTGACAGTGGCTAAGCCTGTGTCCTGTTTCTATCTCACACAGAAATGGCCTGACCTGATTGTAGAGACCTGGACCCAGCCTTCTCACAGAGTGTGCTAAAATAATATATCTGTGACGTATCTGCATGACCTTTTAGAGACTATTCTGTGACTTCCCAACAACAGCTCTTTGCGCAGCTATTTCTGTTTCCAGTCCAGGCACGTCTGTAGTGAAGGGAGTCTGTGGACCACAGCTGTGAGGAACACAATGTGACTTTCAGCCTGGGTGGCTCCTGAGATCTGTCACTTGATCAGGATCTAGCTTTGGCTTGTTGTCAGGGAACAACTGGTGTAACAGAAGGTAGAGAAGTACTGAGTATCTGAACAAATCCGCATCTTCTTCAGAATGAGGAAATATATAGGAGGGCATTGTCCTGCAAGGCAGTTCTGAGAAGAAAATGGACTGCAAATTGAACATGAGCCATTGAAACAGACTAGAGGCAAGATTGGCAAATCTAAGTGAACTTTAAGTTCACTCAAACTTAAATGAACCCCTGAAATCTTTTTTCAGTAACCCTGAATATGTCAGACTGATATTCTGCCTACTGAGCACTCTATGGCATGTGGCTAAAAGGCTTTTTATGCCTTAAAACCATTACCCAGGAAGTACAACTCAAGTAATCACAGTGCATGAGTGTCATAAGAAAAATTAGCACGTACCAATCATATCATCACTCTTCATTTCATCTCTCAGTGGTTAGAAGCTCATTTACCCTGTCATGTACTTGATAAGATTTTTAAAATATGCAATAGTTTTTATATACACTAAATGAAGTTTTCTGGAATTTGCTTTAATTTCTCTGCAAAACTAATCAGAAATATTTTTGTTAGCTCACTTTTGTCTCTAATAGGGTGAGCTGCATTTAAACAGATTATTGGTTTGGTAACTTCTCCGAATATTGGTTTATGGTCTGTTGTGACTATATGGTCAGTTTCTTTATATTTACAACATACTAAAATATTAATGCAAAATCTTCGGGGGATGCTTCAGGGTTCTTTTATTATTTTTCTTTTTAAGAGTAATGGAATTTGGTACTTACATTGCATTAAATGCTTCCAACTTTTTTTTCCTATGCATTTATATATGTGTAATGTAATATATAAGAATACAGGTTATGACTTTCTGAAATCTAAAAGTTATGTGCATATTAAGCCCAACTTTAAAGCACCAGTTATGCAGACAGGGAGGATTATGCATCCAATCTTGAAAGAGTGCATCAAAATTCTCAGGTTATCCTTTTTCTTCTGAACATTCTGTGTGACTACTCACAGCCACACCATGGGTATAAAACTCGGGTGTATGAACACAGGTTATTAGGAATGTGCAAGAGAGGGGCTTTGATAAGGAGGAGAGACTCAGAGTGTTAATCTGATAGGTGTAATTGCAGATGCACAGTATTTCACTTATCTTCATGGTACGGTCTACCTAAATCTGGCAAAGAAAGGTGTAGGCAAATGTTGATTTTTTCACTCCAAGGCTGAGGGTTTGTCCAGGATTTAACTGCTACTGTTATGGAAAGACAAAAGACCAAAGAGAGGAGGTGAGGACAAAGGAGAGCCATACTGCTGCCTTGGTTCAGTGCAGCACTTTCCATTCTCGGCATTCCCTGCAGCTCCAACACCCTCTTGGTGTTTCCAGCAACAGAATCTCCCTGGGCTTCCCAGGCTATACCAAATGGAAAGCAGGCAGTGAAGTCTCATCCATTTTGCTACCCTTATAACTCTTTTAACAAGGATAGTTGTCTCTTTTGTTTAGGGAGTCAGGCAATACGAAATCTCTTCCTTTCTTGCAGTAGCAATAACCTAATCACACGCTGATTTCTCAGATATTGGGGAAACATGACATTGAGCCACTAAAAGCAAGAAACATCGGAAGGCCTTGGTTTCTGCTTGGAGCTTCATTTTCTTCCCTTCCTGTTGTGTGCAGAGACATTGAAGTACAAGGTGCACCACAAGTAGTTTATTGAAACACCTCCCGGACTGTTTGAGAAAACCAGTGACAATAGCTCTGCCTTTCCTCCCCCTTGCTTGGCAGCCTGTTGGGTTGCTGAATGAGCACCTGTGGATCCACAGTTTATGGAAGCTGCTTCCTTTTCTCTTGACTCTTTTACCAAAGGGAGGGAGGAAGAAGGAAGGAAGGAAGTGGCAGAAGGAAGGAAGGAAAAAGAGCAAAGAAAGGATTAACACATAGTAAAGGTAGGTCTTCCCTTTTGAGCCCTGTGGGCTCAATGTGGAAGAAAATATACTTACAATCTGTTGTTTCTGTTCATAAGAATTTTTCTAATATTTCTAGTCTTTTGTGTGTCATCCCTGACAATGCAGCAGAACATGCAGCTGGAGATATGGCTCCAGTCAGTGTTGTACATCTTCTGTGAGGACCTAAAATTCAGGACATTTGCTTATCAGCAGTGATATCACTAATTACTGTATCTTTTGTTGCCCCAGTTCCATCAGCAGAAGCCAAGATTTTGCCTATGTTAACAAAACATTCAGTATTTTATGTTTGATAAACTTTTAAGTTTGCTGAATTTGAGTCTCTTTGAAGTTCAATGATTTTCATAAAGGCAATTCTTTTCTTTCAAGACAGAAATAACTAATACATAGTAATTAGGTATTTTTTTTAAGATTATAGGAAAATAAGCCATATTAATGATTAACATTTTCTAATAGACTAACTAATTTTACTTGGGAAAACTCATTTTTGGACACAGGAGTCTTTCTGAAATTCTAGTGTTAATGTATGTCAACATTCTTGGCCTAGAAATGTGTAAAGGATATTGAACTTATAAAAAAATTGACATGATAAAACATAACATGTTCATATAAAGACCACAAGCATTTGTGTATAGAGATATATACACATTTTTTCTCTGCAGGTGTACCATGAAGAAGTAATGTAACCCACTGATTCTTAAATTTATATTTAGATTTTTACCATCCACTTTTTCTTTTATGTTGAACTTCTTGTCCCATAAGGCAGTGTTAAGGCTACTAGAACACCTTAAATCTGTGTTTAGATCTTTAAATCTTACTGATACATGTTTGGATGTCTATTGTGTGCAGTTAAGCTGAATTTTCTGGTTTTAAATAGCTTTTCATAACAATTGCAATGCTACTACGATTTTACTCTTAAAGCTAAGAATATAGAATCATCATTTTAATTCCAATTGTTTAATTATGTCCTTATATGTAAAAAAAGACCATAAAATGACTGAACAAGAGCCCCTGAGACAAAGTCGTTGTACAATATTTCTAATAAACTTAAAGTAATAACTTCAGAAAAGTTAAATTCCTGGTTGTCAGGAAACTTATTCCATGCCACAAGTTTAATATTGAGAATGGAAGATAACATCATATTTTTCACAAAAAATCTGAATTCCCAATCAAATGCAAAAGAAATTCACTTTTACTTAAGGAAACATGAACAGACAGCAAACAGCCATATATTGAGTTTTAAATTAGTTGCCCATTCTCTGCCTTGTGTTCTGCTTTAATTGATCTACATTCCCACTGCTTTTGTCGAAGGACCAGCAAACTGCACCTTCAGCAATCAGCAATCTATTCAGGCTAAGAAAGTTTATGATTGTTTTAAAATACTGCATAGACTAAGTATTTCCCGTTAAGTGAAAGGCTATTTTCCCTTTCTGTATAAATCTATGACTATTGACCACCTCATAAAGGCTTCTACTATATTAAATACAGCCATGATAGTGCACCAACTGAGTAATCCATTATTTTGTAACACCAATATAGGCTCTGGGGATGAATTTATTGAACTTTAAAACAGAATGTAATCAACAATCCATTTCATCTGGCTGTATAACACCCTTCTACCAATCACCCAGCAAAGCTGTCCTGTTTCACTTATCCTGTCCCATTCAATGAACTGTAAGTACATCTTTGCCTAATGATAAGGGCACTGGGGGCCATATATAATTCAGAGGCTTCTTGAAATGCATCAGCCAACTGTCCTGATATGTTAATCCACTCACTGGAGGCTTTCATTTGATGTTTAATATAAGCCCATGTTTGTAAGCTTCAGCATCATTATCATTATTGTAAAAGAAGACAAAAATGAAGCGGCAGCAGCGCTGGTACTAATGACACCTGAAAACTGGTCCTGCATACTATGAAAGCCAGTTTGTATAGTTCCCAAGTGCAAAAGAAATGAATGAACTTTTGCATAGCATTTCAAAACAAAAAGAATACTCTGCTAAGCTCTTCTTTAACCTAGCTATCTACCTTTAAAACATATCTGTCTAGTTACTAGAAATTCAGGGTATCTTGAGAAAACAACTCTCTCACAGTGGGTAATATTCAGTCATTTCACATGGCAGAGAAACAGAAAGCAGAATATATTTGCAGAAAATTTAATTTAATTATAAGCTACTATCCAGTCTACCAAATTAAATATTCTCCAATGCCTTTTGCACATATAGGAAAGAATGAAAAATGATTCTTGCAAGAAATGTAGGTCAATCAATTTTTTACAGACTTTTCTTAGGCTAGCCAAGAGCTTAGTCACTAATGAAACTAGTAAACAGACTATCAAGTTTCTAAAATAAATTGAAAATCTCAAATGTTAGTTAAATTAAATCTGTTCATATTCAGTGATAAGTAAAACATTTTACAAAGTGTTGTATGATGTAAAATGGTAGATTAATTAAAAGCAGAGCCAAAAATAGCTAGAAATATTTCTTCTGTCTCCACCCTAGTCTCAAATTCTGTGATTTATTTAGTCCAGCTGGTGTCACCCCTCTATCAGAACTTTCTTTGGCCTCCTGGTAGATGCAGGAATTCATTGATCAGAACAGTTGCAACTTGAGAGCTCAGATGTATTATCATTGTAAGAGGGGGAATAGGCATAAATGTCCTTTAAATTCTGTGCCAGACCGGCCTAATATTAGTTGTGAAGGTATTGCTTTTCCTACAATCATCACAAAGTCAGTTCTCTCAAAGGAGCTTAAGATTGTGTAGGCTGGCAGGGGAACCCCTCCCCAAGGTCATTGTTTCCATAAATAAGGTGCATTATTACTCCTTGGCATCCGGCATCCTCTGTGCCATGTGGGTCTCAATGGGACAGCTGGTGCAAGCCTCCAACAAAATTCAGGCTAATTCAGCTGAAGATTTTAGGGATGATGGTATTATTGATGCAGGGCAAAGAAAACAGGATTTTTTTTTCTTTTGATGCTGGGTGATTTTTTAAAATCTCCATAAAGAATATAAAACCTTGATTGCAACCAGGAATAAATCTGTGCTTGCAGAATATTTTGGGGATATATGTAACATAATGGTAAAGTCTGCCTTGAAGAAGTCTGTTTATATGTAGCTGCTTTTCAGAACCTACTTCAGTGCCAAACATGACTCATTAAAATTTGTTATAAGTTAAAATAAGCAGGTAGAATGATTCATAAGGCTACAAGATATAAATTTAAATTTGGACTTAAATGATTGATTATTCAATGGTCAACTAAAATTTGCCTTCAAAGAAAACTTAAAATTGCTTTACCTCAAATTGTATCTTTAAAGTCTCCAGCGTGCATTGGAGCAAAATGTTCAGTGTGATCCTTCCTCTGGCAGCAGTGAGGCACAATCTCTTCTCCAGCTGCCAGCAGAGGATGCAAGTTAGAGAAATTGGAGGTCTGGGACAGTGAGGAGGGAGAAAGGAAGGAAGGCAAAGGGACACTTATGGTGAAACCAGGCCAAAACGTCATCTGCTCTTTCCTGGGAAGTAGTTTTCCTCTCTGCGCTGGTCCTGAGGGACTAACCCAATACAAAAAAAAATACAAATAGTCAGTTTGAGTGCAGGCCCTGAGGGATGCCAAAAATACAGATTAAAAAAGGAAGGGATAGCATGATAGCAGTGTTTGAGCCTTCTGGCTAAGATCCACAGATGGGAATGTGGAGTTTCCAGTGAGCTAGCGCTGTAAGCCTAAAGCTCACCTTAGCTGATCCATCTGTAAATGAACACCTGCTTGAACTGAGGACTTACAGATAACTGGCTGTGATGCTAACTTTACTGCTTCTTTACTGACCTCCTGTGCTGCTGGCTACTGAATATATGTCTTAATCATGCATACTAGGCCAGGAGCAGCCAGTTGAATTTTGGGCACACCATTCCCAGTCCCCTTCACATTTGGCTTTTGGATCAAGAGGTGTGTTGAAAAGATATTTCCTAATGATGCCAAAGAATCAGAACATGCTTTCTTGTCTACATACAGGAAAAAAAAAAGAGATAAGTTCTTTTGTGAATAGAGAGCTCATGGTTCTATGGCTAGTTATTAAATTCTGTGAGCAAAAATCATTAACGATAAACAGATAAATTAAAACTCCTTATTGATCCAGTTCTAACTCAATGTGATAGGTATCTCTTTTCTTCTGAATTTAATGGAACTTGGATTAAACTGGGAATAGATGCTCATCTGATTAGGCAGCGTAAAAAAAGAGTCTGATCTCCAGTCACAGCTACTAAACAACTTAATTTTAAGACATTGAGGATCACATGCAAAATATTCTGGTATGTCCCAGGTACTTTTGAAGCACATTTGAAGAGAAAATTGTAATCTGCTAGCAGTCATTCCACTGCAGCAAAAGTAGGCTAACTTCATCAAGTATGTTATTTGCTATGAATTATTCATTCTGCAATGTTACCATGGTTACAGCTGTGTTACTTATCCTCACATCATTATTATTATTTTCTGTAGTCATTATGCTTACACTGCAAACAGTATTTTATTTTTTTCTGATCATGGCATTTGTAACATGAATAAGAAACAAGGTTCACAAGAACATAAATATTGATTGTATGCAGTATGGCTTTGGCATTGACATTAATGTTCCTCTGCATAAGGGCAGCATGACACTCATATAAAGTACCTGATCAGCCTTATTTGGCTGCTTTTGATTTCCCTACTAATGTCACTGCATAAGGTGACTAATGAAGGCATCATTAAAATAATTTCAACTCTTGTATTACCTATTTGCAGTGTACCTTATTATTAATGGAAAATATTTTTTTTAGGTATAATTAGAGCCAACTGTATTAGGATAAATGTATCTCATGAGAATATTAATGAGTTAAAAAACTAAACAAAACAATGTTCATACTAAAAATTGTGGGCCTTTTCAGTTAGTTTCACTTTCCTATTATTCTTTTTTCTGATTGTTTGTTAATATAATGACTTCTCACAGGTTGATAAATTAGCTAATTCTTCACTAACAAATAATTAGTAACACAGAGATTTTGCAGCTCTTTGGAAGACAAACAAACCAAATGTTGAATGTACATCTTCTCAACTGAAATTTTTTTTTTCCCTGGGGAAAAAAAAAGGAAGTCAGAATTCACCACATTACACAGATCTCTGAGCTGAGGCAAAAAAGGTCCTAATGCAAAATACAGCAAGATGCTGAAATCACTCCTGAAATTGCTAGAAATGTTTTAAGTGTTGCATATTTTGTAATCTCATTGAGTAGTTTTCATCCACTATATAGTGAATATCTGAGTTAGGATCTTCCTTAATTCTTTTAACTACCTGCATTTAGTCAATTGAAGTCCATGTTAAATATCTAGATAACTTAGATTGTCTTTATTCGCAATGGAGAAGAATTACATTTGGATATGTATTTATAGGTCCTAAAGTAGATGTTTGAAAAGTGTCAGCTTAACTGCATGCCAGAAATATCTATCTCCATCAAATACAAAAATGAAATATAAATGCCTGAAGTAAGAGGAGACTAATTCTGCCTACAAAATCTGTCTGCTCATAATGAAGGTGCTATTTGGTCTCTTTTTTGTCATTTGCCTTAGATCAAACAGAGCTTTGGAATCACTATTGCATTGTTAATGTCATATGCTTTTTATTGATAGACTATCAAAATTTTTCTTAATGTCCATATCTGTCTCTTTTATTTACTCAATTTGCCAAATCTGCAAAGATATTAATCCATTAAAATTAGTCAAGAGCAAATTTGATGTCTATGTAGCGAGTCAATGCTACTTCTTACTTCTGAAATTTTGATTAACTAAAAAGTTTCAGATCAAGTGTTATAAATAACATTGAATAACACAGTACAGATAAGTCTTATATAGAATAGTAATAAATACAGGGTAGATATGTCTTATAGATAAGACTCTAAAACTCCTATTACAGCAAACTTCAAAAGCCCTCCCTTTGACAATCTTTACACTGTACACTTTTTTTTTTTTCCCCTGGAAGTATGTCCAAGAGCACAAAAGGAGGGAATTGGGAAAAAAATGACAATGGTAGTAATGTGCCTCAAACTTCTTCACATTAATACCTTAACCTTTGGGTGGACACAGTTTGCTATTTGTGTTTTCAAATAGTGTACAGGAAGAAGAGAGGGATCTAAGGAGATAGGTGAATTTTGCTGAACATAATGCTTCACTGTTACCTCAGGAAAAAAAAAAACACACACAAGGCTGAAGATGACTCAAGAAAACTACAGTTTTAGGGCTTCATTTTAAAGGTTACAGAACAAAATCATTTTTTTTTCCCAAACATTATTCCTATCCCACACTAGATGCACTAGAAGCACCTTTAGCTCTAAAGGTGCTTCTACAGCTCTGACTGAGTTTCAAACAGATGCCTTACTTCAAGGAATCAGGAGTAGAAACCAGATATGGCTCAGAAAACAAAAATAAATAAAATATTTGGGTTCATCCTGCTTGTAATTTCTTCTTCTATAGAAAAAAAGAAAGTAATCTGGGAAGAAGAAATCTGTAATGTATTGGTATTCCTGTCAATAATTTCTTCTGCATGTGTGCACCAGACCTTTAGTTCCTTGTAGGCCTCTAGAAACAGACTAATATAGTTTGATTTTTGAGAGTCTGTACAGTCAACTTGACATTCCATGGGCTGCTTGTTTTCCTTTCCTCAGGATCCTCAAACATGGATTTTAGTCATTATAGAGGGATATGTATGTGTGCTGTAGCTGGGAGCAGTCGTCCTCTGAAATGTTCAGAAACACAGGTGGTGCCAAGGATTTATCTTTAACCTCTGTTCAGCTCAGTGGAATATAAATAAGCAGGTCAAGGTACCAGGCTACTGGATGAGGTGACAACCTCAGTCACCAGCAGTCCCTCAAGTGGGACCTTCAGTGCATACAGGTGCCCATTTCACTTTCTGCAGACACTGCCATTGTTCTTGATATCCACATAGATCCAAAACTTTTTCATTTCCATACTTTTCTCATGCTAGCTTGAAATGCAGCTGTGGTAACTTCTGTTCTGGAAATTAAAGCAATCTGCTCTCTATGTGTTTCCATTCAAGAGCAGAGGATGGGAGAGACTGATTAATGTTTGACAAAGCCAAGAACATTTTCCCTCTGGTTTCCTTGTTTTCTAGTATAATTTGAGAAGCCACAGTCTAATATCAGTTTCTAAAGCCATGGTAACTTCTAGGTCTCCAAAATAAAGCAGTGTTCAGATTATCTATAATTCTATTTTAGGCGTTCACCCTCTCTCCCAAGTATAGTGGCCAGTATGATTCTGTATGTGAATATTTCATGGGAGTTCTCTATCTTCCTCTCTATACCTTTTTTAGCTTTCAAGTGCTAACATATTAATTCTACACTTCTATCTACTTTAAAATGCATTTGGCACTTGCCAAAGAGGTGAGGCAACTCACAGTAGTGGTCTTTGGTCATCATCTATGGAAACAGGTTTGTAAACTTTAGGTCTCTGTCTGTTCTGGCAAATTAAACACTCTCAAGGCATGCCTCCAGCTACTGGAACTTTCTTATTAAAATTATTAAATTATTCAAGTGATTCAAACATTAAACAGTTAAATTATTTAAAAGGTTTTGGCATGAGTCAGTTAGCATTCTCCAAATACATATCAAGCACTGTTTTGGAATTAACTCAATCTGGAGACTCTTCTCAAAAGTAGTTCACTTGGTCATTCTGTGTTGGAGGTTAACAAAAAGTTCAGTGATAAAGGTTAGGTTTGTGTGTCTCTTGTAAACCCATAAACCCTCCTCTTTTCAAAATTATCTCATCTTTTGTAGTAAGTAAATTGTAAATTTTCTTTTTTAATGTTTTGAAGTAGTATATTTATATATATTTACTATTTTTCTCAGAATTCAACAATTAAACCCAATTTTAGAACATGTAACTGTTATTACAATGCAGCATATTCATTTAAAAGTACTAGAAGCTGTGGCAACAACTAGTAATTAAAGTTATACTTGTATCAAGATTCTTACTTAGTAAGATAAATATATGATAGACCATAGAAAGGGACATAGATGTGGTAGAACATATTTTAATAAATTGTGAAGTAGTATTCCTGGGAATTTTCTTCCAACAACTGCTCAGTTGTAGTGACAACATAAATATATGTTGCAAGTTTAAGCACAATGCAATCAATATTTTAAAAGTACTGGCTATATTCTGGATTACTTCTTGCTTTTGAAGAAGAGTTTTATCGTGGGATCGGAAACAGCAAGTGAAATTATTTTTGGAATTACTTTTTGTAATTATTGAATCATTTACAAGAACATGTAATTACTCTGCAGTACATCATTTTTAATAGGTAGTGTCTTTTTCTTTCACTCGACAGAGGTCTGACTCTGTATCTCTGAAATGAAAGGATGATTTGCCAGTGCCCTTAGTGTCATTGGATCAGAACATAATACACCAATTCTTTTTCTAAAATGTCTCTTGGATAAGTGTATTTCTGCTAACTTTATTTCAATAATTCATGGTAACCAGATAAAAGTAGATGTAAAATGAAATTTAAATTTAGAAGTAAATGTAAAATCAAAAATAAAAATAAAATTGGATGTTCAACAAAACTTTTAAACTTACTGATTTTGCCTTGGTAGGTTCTAATTTAATATTTTTCCTGTGTCATTGCTCTTGCATACATTACATTATTTAGACAGTACTCATTTTTAGTTTTCTGTGCAGGAGAACAAACAAAGGAACATTGTCATCTATTGAAATCAGATAAGTCTGGCTCAGGACAACACTTTGTAATATTATTTTGCTACTGGATTTCCTAGATAAGTAGGTCATTCATGTCATTTTTCCATTTAACCATGTGTGGAGCCGGTTTTATAATGAGTCTTATTTGTAATGAAAGGATATTCTTTTGGGACCTTCCAATATGTGATTGTGTCACAGGACTGTTCAGACACTTACTAGTGTCCACAGCTTACGTTTGTGCCCCTACCTCTTCACCTTTAGTGCCATTTTATAAATGCATGCTGCTTTGTGCTTTCATATTTATCATACGTTTTTTGTATTTTGACTATCTATTCAATATGTGCACCTCATTACCACTAAGATCTCAAAGATTTTGTCTTGAGAGACAGCACAGCACCTTTAAACTTTGGAATCAAAACTTTCTTGAGTAAATATTGGCACATATTTCCACAGTCAGTCTTCAGAATCTGTAAAACAGTCTTGCCTGCAGAGCACCTATAATACAGCTATGCAAAATTTTGGGGGAACTGGAAGCAAAACCTCTGGGTATACATGAAAAACAGCCATCAAAGAATAAAAACTGTAAAATAAGTAAAAAATCCTCCATAACTGGTCCCATAATTCCATTTTAGTAGTGGGTAACTCCTCCTGCTATTGATTTGCATGGTGCATGAGCACTTTGTGTGTATCTCAGCAGTCAGCTGTGTTACTTATGTCAGGTAACAAGAGATATGGCCCGAGGCAAAAGTCTGGTTATGTACATTGTTGTGACAGGTGACCCTTTTTCATCATGGAGTCTGGAATGGTTTGGGTTGAGAGGGACCTTAAAGATCATCAAATTCCAACCCCTCTGAAAGAGGTGTGGGGCACCTTCCACCAGACCAGGTTGCTCAAGAACCCCATCCATCCTGGCCTTGAATGTTTTCAAGGGAGCACCATCCACAGCTTGTATTTTTCTTGGATTTTGTTTCAGAGAAAATATCATTGCCATCAGAAGAGCAGAATCATTAATTATTCTTTAAGTTTTGATGCTACCTTACTTATTTGCTCTATGTATGGCCCCAGATTAGAAGAGCTAGAAGTACTTGCCCTTTCTTCCTACCTTTGTGGAAGATACTGGTATAGAGATAGCCAGAAGCATCTACTTAAAAACTCAACATCCTGGGAAATTCCCTGAATTCCACTCAGCCCACAACAGCTCTTGAAGTCATAATTTGTCTGGGATAGATATTTTGAGGTTCAGGTAGACCATTGCACTGTTTCGGGGAATGAGAACCATGTTTATTTGTATATATTCACTTTTCAGTATAAGTGTAAAATTCTGTAGGCATCAGGAGTTTCAGGATACAGGCCTTTCTGGAAAATTTGTATTTCTCAGAATGGCATTAACCAGTGCTGAAATATTAATATTCAGATTTTATAGGTTGCTTAGACACAGCTCTAATTTCCTTCTTTACTTATAGTATGAACACTGAAGCTGCAAAAGCTAGGACCCATAACCACTACCCACAGTCATGTCACCTTCTCAATGAAATGTGGAGGGGTGAAGTGGAAAGGGAATATTTTTTTATGAGCAAATTTATATTTTGTCTCAGGAAGGTATTATAAGAAAGTGATGAATAATTGGCATAGTTTGTATCTTCTGTAGCAAGGGAACTTCTGGACACTGCTGTAAATGAGATAATTTGTCATTGTAGTAAGTCTGTCCCATATAAACACTACTGTTAGGAATACTGATGTTGGCTGACGGGAATAAACTTTTCAATTAAATCAAGCATAAATTTTATTGAAGAAAATTTCAATGCAAATATAATGATTTTGTTCTTTTAATGATGGATTTCTTTTAATGAAGTTTCTAGATTTTTAAAACTGTTCTGAGCCTAACCTTATATGTACTTAATCATGCAAAAGATCTACCCTGCTGTCCAGAAGGGTGCAACACTCTGGTGAGTGTTAGTAGGATTTTCATATTTGCACCAAATGAGAATACACCTCAAAATTAAAAGGTGAATTCAGCATTCATATTTGAAAGGTTTAATGTGTACCTTCTCTTTCTTTCACTATGATTAACAAAAAAAAAAAAAAAAAGTGGTCAGAAAAAAGGAACAAAGACTGACAGAAATCTTCCATCTCTACAGGGTGACCTGTAGGTGATTTAATTATCAGTGGTTTAATTTTTAATTATATCTTCCACCACGGGAAACCAATCTTATCACAATAAATGGAGAAGGAAAATCTGTATATGAATGAATTCAAAAGTTTCAAATGTACCTTTCTTTTCAGTAGTCCTGTTCATATAAAAATCTTTTAACCATGTTTTTCACTACTACAGATAAATTAAAACGTAGGAGAAGCAGAACAAAACTCTCTTTTAAGAGGCAACAGAGCAAAATGTATTGATATTGGCATTGTTGTAGATTCATTTCTGCTCACTGCAAGTGGAATATAGCTATCTATTACAGTCAGATCCTGTTTTAGTTTTGATAGTGGGACAGCTCCTTTGACATCAGCTGAAATAGGTAGTGCTTTTAAATGCATGGGTAGTACTATTGAGCTGCTTCTGTTTAGTCCCCTGTGCTAATACAGCATCAGAGCCATTTATATGGTGAAAAGACAAGCTTACTGGAGAATTGGTGCCAAACAAAGACAAATGACACCGCTGCATAATGTGAAAATGCATGAACTTCTCAATAGCTTTTAAATTGGTACAGAGAGCTTCTGATGTCTCACTTCCATTTACTTGATTTCCTGGACTTTTTGAGTTACTGAGTGAAGGGCATGGATAAGAGGTGGATATAGTTCTGTGGAGCCCTTCTAAAGCCAGTTATTTTTTAAGGTAACATAAAATTAGACTCATTAGTAACTGTGTAGTCTGTAACTCTTGTGAAGGTTCTTATATCAAAGTCTTAGTGTATCTGTGAACTGAATTAAAGAAAAGGACTAACATATGTTTTGTGGTTGCTTTTTTGTCTTCTCCTTGTTTGAAAATGATCAGCCTGGTGTGTTTGAATTTGAAAGACATCCAGAGAAACAATAGGTTGGCCAGCACAATTGAGAAAGCAGAGCACAGATGAATGCATCATGAGGGTAAGGTCACAAAGTGGTGCTTATTTTCCCTTGGAAACAATTCTGCAATGTTAGACCAAGGTCACATAAGTCTGCATCAATATCTTTTCTAATAAAGAAAAATTTTTATGTCAAATGAACAAAGTGGTTTTCTTTTTTTTACTGCTCTTAAATCAGTGTTTTGGTCCCCTTCATATGAGAACCAACTGAGATCTTGGCAGCAAGGCTATACCACTTCTAGAATTTTTTTTTTCTACAAGTCTGTTGTCTCAAATGTTGAGATTTGTTCATGTGACCATGGTCAGTGGACACATATTGCCTGTTCAGCACTGGCTGGAGTTTGGTATCTGCCAAAGACCACAAGGTTTGCTCTAGCTGAAAAGTGATAGACGTGAGTGATGAAAAATAGATCACTGCTTCCTGGTGGAAACAGCAGCAACTGGGAGGGTTGAAAAATTGCTCAGGGGCTGTCCCAGACTTTAACATCAGTGGAAACGGAGGAATAATCATGGACTGTAGACTAGCCTGACAATTTGGAGACATATTCTTCCCTCTGCAAATGATGATAAGCATGGCTTCTGACTTTGAAACTATTTTCTCTGTCAGTAACATGATTCAAGCCTTTTCAAAAATTCTTAGTCAAATGATCCTTTCCAAGTGAGTTGCTGATAGCCTCCATCTTCTGTGGTGAAAGATAAGTGATGATAATAAATAGATGTAAATAAAAGCAGCTATGTGAGCAAAGGTTTGAACAGTGAAAAATTAACTGATATTCACTGTTTTATGGCAGAATAGCAGATATGACAACAATAAGACTCTGTGGAGATGTTCTTCTGTTACTTGGAGAATAAGCTATTCATTCTGCTGTCTTCAACTGGATTAGATATATTGATTTATTTCATTTCAGTTTATTTTTATCAAAATTTCCTCAAGCTGCGTGACTATCTGAAGAGTGATATGTAAAGAGTCATCTAATTCTGTAAAACAAATTTAAATACATGGAAATTTCCATCTAAATTTACCTACTTGAAGATCTATACCTGCTTAAATATTGTGCTGAAGCACATGGCTGGCTAGTACAAACTATTGATATGGAATATCAAATACTTGTGGAGAACATAGGGACTGCTCTACAGAATTAAGGTATTCCCCAAAACAATTATAACACATTATGTAGTTTCTGTAATCATGATTGCTTTCCTATTCCCAGAGCATGAAAGCCTTAATCTGTCAGTTTTCATAATTAGTTGTGAATATATTAATCTATTTTACTTCCATGAAAATCAAGACTTGTTAGTTTGTGCTAATACCAAGCCACAAGAGCCGTGTGTGTTAGACAGGACAGGGACTAGAGGGTGCTTCTTGCTCTATGGATAACATCCGGAAGAAAGCATCGGGAATGAGATAGGATGGGCTTCAGGTGACACTGGTGCTTTGGGGTGGAGCTTAGCCAATGAATAATGAATTACATGATTATATGCAGCAGTACTAGAAACAAACTGTGTTTTGTAAGGTCAGATGAAGGCCAGGAGAGAGCACATCCCGAGCTGCAGTGACTAGAGAGTGGACAAAAAAATACCTGATGGGCAAGCTAAGGTAGTCTAGTTCTTGGCAGTGATAGCAGAATCACTACTGCCACACAGCTTTGATTTGCAGCAAACATTTCTTAGATATTTGTTCCCTTTTGTTCAGATAAACCCAAATCTTTTTAACTTTTTTCTCCTAACATCACAACAGAAAGCATGGATTAGGTGAATGTTTAGCTCCTTGGCACACGCAGACGTGTGCATGTTGGCTGAGCCACCAGTGGTATCAAAACTTACAGAGCATTTCAGGTCTTAAAAATCACACATATAATGTCTTTTAAATACCTCAGGGCATCCAACTGGAATTCAAATTCATGTCTTGGGGTCAACAAAAATTTTCTATTTAATGGTGTCCTGTGAATATATCTGAAAGATGGAATAAAATTATGGAAATATTAGTCAAGATGTAATCACTATTTTTTAGTGTATAGGAAAAGTGAAAAGTAATATTCAGTGAATTTATATGAACAAAATCAACATTTCTAATAAGACTTATTTGATAAAGTACTGAGAGCACAATGCAGAATTTTTTGCTTCTTAGTTTTCACACAGTTCTATTTCATATTGCATAGAGGGCAAGACAAGTTGTAAATAACTTCTACTTTGTAATGAAAGCTATCTCTTTAAAATGTTAAAGTAGCCTCTCCCATTTAATGAAGCATAGTCCTTTAAATAAAGTAACACTTGAATTATATTTATTTGAATAAAAGATAAATAAAACTAATTGAAATAATTTTCCTTATTCTTTAAAAAAAATTAAGGGAACAGTTTTTCCACTTTATGTAATCAGGGCAGAATCAGCTCCTTAGCTGGCAAATGAAGATAGAAGAAATGTATATGATTCAAACTACTTTATCTGTGATTAATAACTAGATATTGACTTTTTAGGAGACCAACATAGTGATTTATTGCTGATAGTAAGAGATTATTATTGAGGGAGGGAAAGCCCTTGTAAATATTAGACTGCTATGGTCAATAAATCTCAGTAAGACTGGCCAATGCTTCATATTATACATTAATTCAACAAATTGCTTCTCAGATAAAATTAATACTAAAACTTTAAACCAAACTATTTGAGACACACTTTTCACACTCCTAGTCCTGTTCTACAGAACTTGTGTGAAGAGCATATTCCTGTTCTGCTCATGGATATGGTTCTCATGTCAAAGTCGTTCACATTAATTTCAGGGAAAGCAGAACCTTGCACTTGAACAGGAGCATAAGTGAAGTTCTCCAAGTGTAAACAGCTCCATTGTCAGTCAGCCAGGAGTATGAGGCTGTTTGCTCAAAAAGTTTCACCAAACCATTTCTCTTCTCGACCTATACTGGAATGGATCCAGTGGGTGAATGACAATATTTGCATCCCACCTAAGATCACTTTAAATAAACACTTGACTTTCTTTACCATCTTTCATCAATTCTATGCAAATTTCCATATGTTTCAGATAGAGATGTTTTAGCATTTGCCTTAGACTGCCTTAGACAGAATTTCTACACTTACTTACAGTTTCTGAGTCACAATTTCTGTTGATGGCATAAGTAGAATTCTCAAATATTTCTCCTGGGGATATTGTTCATAGTGACTTGTCTTATAAAACTTGAAGTTTTAATATTTTGTTTTCAACTATTCTGTATATCCAAGGCAAATTGAAAATTCTCACTCTTTTTCAGCAGCAATTTTTCTTTTTTTGTTCTCCCTCCCCGTCACCACACTTCACTGCCATGAGGACAAATCTATATTTTTATTATAGATCTTAGTGGTTTAATTGTCCTTCTTAGAAAGAAATATAATCTAGCCACAGGCTTGGATCCACAGTAGAACAAGAAAATGGAAATGCATTTAACTACCATACTTTCAGAAATTAGTGTTAGAAATTGAAGAGTTTCATTTCAGGGCCACAATAAAAAATGAGTCTTCTTTTTTTAGGGGTATTACATACTTCATGTTTGAATTTTCAAAATAATCCTCTTTTGTTTATTTACTTAAAACTTTTCTTGCTTTTTTTAACTGCAGAATTAAATAGAAAAATAGCAGATGAAGGAAGAAAACAAAAGATGAAGAACTATAAACATTTTTTTCAATCAGGCTATGCATATTTGAAATATTAATTGCTTTCTATGACTATGTTTGCACCCATATACTTAACTATTGTAATATCAGATAATTTGCAACAAAATCAGTTTACATTGGATTTTTCATTCACAGATTGAAATATTAAAATTTCACAGCATATTTGAAACAAAATGTGTTAAAACCCTGAATTTTTTTTCAACCAGAAAATTCAATAATTTATAACAACCAAAGGGTAAATTATCTTGCATACACTACATATTATTTCCAACCCTTTAATAAACACATTAAAGGAATTTTTTTTTTTGTTAATTTTTTTTCTGGTTTCAGTGATATTTTGTTTGAACTGTATATTCTCATTTGAACCTGACTGGTTTGTAATGGAAATGTGTTTGGAACCTTGCTGTGAATTACATAAATTTTAGTAAGTTTCAACTTTTTTCCTTTCATGTGCAAGGTTGTTGCAGACATTGAGAACACTGATTTTTTAAATGTTGAAGACTTGAACTGACAGAATTCTTTAAAAATTTGTGCATGGGAATAAACTTTGCTTAAAAAGTATCTGCAGACAATTTATTTATATGTATTTTACACAGTGTCATGGTATTTATGAGACAAGAATTGTATCATTGTAGAGTGAACACTGGAAATTATTGGTTTGGCCTTCTAACCCAGAGTTCAGGATAAATAATATTTTTTTTTTTCTTCCCTGCAGTGTATATTTTTTTTCCTAAAGAAAACCTCATTTTAGGCACAGAATCTGGTTTTCAGCGATGTGATATTTTCACACAATTTTCTAGCTGGCTTGACTGCTTCAGATGAAGGTCAAGTGATTAGCCCAAGGTCACAGACTGAGACATTGACTCAGTCAGATTAGAATTGAGGATTCTGCCTACTGGAGAACTTTATTCAGGGAGAGAAAGATTGTAATAAGACAGAGACATATTTCAGCACAGAATAATTTATTTTTTTCCTCCTGCTTAATATAAGCTTCACTATCTATTGCAAAACATTTTTATTTATCCATGCGCTACAAGATTCTGGGTATCCTGCTTTTCCTTTGGCACCTTCCAGAAGTTCTTCTGGCTTCTGCTGAGAGATAATCAAATACGTTTTGACTGCAGTGGGCTCAGATTCAGATTAAAATTGGTTTCATTTCCTGTGTCCCTGTTTGCTTCAGAAGAATAATTTTAGATACCTTATCTTCATTAGGGCCAGTTGCTAAGGTAGATTAATTATGCTATTTGATGAGAGTAGTCAGTCAGGTGAATTATCTGCTCTTTCACTCCACTGTATCCTATCTCTCTCCTGTGTGGAGGCCTGGTAGCAGGCAATACCTTTGTAACAGCAGAAGGCTCAGCACAGTAGCTTGGCTTCAGGTGGGGGAATGTGCAAAAATGCATCTCATTTATTCTTGTATTTGCGTGTTTTTTTTTCCTTAGTCTTGCAGTTTGTTACTTCTTCTATTTAAATACAGCCATGTCTTATGCCTTCCGTGTGTGATGTGACTGGGCTGACTCCTCAGCTCGCAAACTCTAACTCAGCACAGCCACACTGAGCTGTGAACAGCAGAGTCCTTTGTCTGCTGTGTCTGTCCTGGTCTCTTATCCTGAGCTGCAGAGATCCCTGCCTGCAGAAGGTGCCCTTGCCCAAGGGCAGGGAATGATGTTCAGCAAGAATCCCACAGCTGCAAAGTTTATGTCTTTTAAACTTCTGTCAGATGTTGTTTTGTTTTCTGTTAAAAAGGAATAGAAATATCCCACCAGGTAATACCAAACTAAAATGAGTCATAAGAGGACTGACGTGTCTTTTAGGTTTTAATTGGCAAGAGCAGAGCACAGCTTGTTTCTGATAAGAATGTCAGCTGCAGTCTTTTGGTGTAAAATTTTATGGAAAACAAGAAACTAACTTGTTTTATGGAAAACAAGAAACTAAAAATAATTTTCACAAACCCTATGTGCAGCACAGTACAAACTAAAATTTCTTTCAACTTGCAAATATGTATTTAAACACCATATTGCATTCCTCTATGAGAGGGTTTTTTATTTCACTCATCCAAAAAGAAATTCCCTGGTGTGCGTGTATATTGTTATAAATATTTACTTGGTCATTTGATTTCAGCATACTGATGAAGTATGTGTATGCATAATACAGTATAAAATCCTGTGCTGTTTGTACATGTGTTGAGCTGATAAGAAATGTGCTTTTGAAAAGTTTAGATGCAAGATGAAAAAAAAAAAAATTGTGATGTAGAAGATTCAATTTTTAAGATCCAAAGAGCCTCATTCTCATGTGACAGGTGGAAGATTAGAAACAGGGAATAAATATTCCTTTTGGAATATCTTTTTTCTTATCTGGAAGTTCATATAAGTAGTGTATAGGAAGTTGTGCCATTACTTAAATAATATTAAATATACATGTTTTGTATACACAATGCAGATGAGATGAATATTTCCCACTGTTATGTGTTATAGTACAGAGTGAGTAATAATATGTATCACAATTTTGATATATACAGTATCAGAGATTTTTCCAAGGGCAGTTAAAAGGCCTGACAATACCTAAAAAATTTTCCCCTGCTTTTTTTTTAAACAATAATGAACTGAGATATAGGTTAATGTATTGACTTGGTATCAGAGATGAAATTGAAGTTTTTTGTGATTGTATTTTTTCCTTTGCACCTTAAGAGCTATTTGTGTAATTGCTCACAGAGAGTAATGTTTGCTGTATGAAAAAGAGATTTTAATGTTTAGCTTTTGAACTCTGTTTAGATTTTCAGATATTGAAAACAGTTGTAGGATCCCTATGTCGAATTTATTTGCCATTTTGGCAAGAGAACTAATAATGTGTCAGCTTAAATTATCTGGTATTGCACATTGTACAGCATGATTTGCATATTCTGTTTATTTTGAGGTACAGACAGAAAAATGAAGTAATTATTTGAGTAGACTAGGAAATATTATGTGGATTCATTACCACAGACTCCCTTTTTAAGGTCAGGGTGACAATTTAACTTCTGTTCTTCAGTTGCTCTTCTCTCCAAATTGAGAACAGCCCTCTTTACCTACCTCCACTATGTTTTCTCCACTTAGACTGCAAATTCTTTGCACAATGAGAGCAATTCTATCATTTATCATGTTGCTTTTGTTTGGGGGTTTTTACACATTAACAAAAATATATTCAAGTATACCCTAAAATATATTTGTTTTGCTGCTATTTAAAGTTGCCTCAATAGGCAGAAGAAATGGGCTAAAAATAAAGCACAACAAAAAGAATGCACCTGAGTAGGAGTAACTCCATGTA
This sequence comes from Peucedramus taeniatus, assembly GCA_013400575.1. NCBI lineage: Eukaryota > Metazoa > Chordata > Aves > Passeriformes > Fringillidae > Peucedramus > Peucedramus taeniatus. Next base: position 54,010 of record WBNO01028060.1, read on the forward strand.
TTGAAAAGGACAGAGGGGCAAAATGATGGAGAGCAACTTGGTGGACATCAAGTTATTCCCAAGCCAGCAAAGTGTGCTGGCAGCAAGGAAGCCTAGTAGCATGGTGGGGAGGTGATCATTCCCCTCCTCTCAGCATTGCTGAGACACACCTGGAGTACTGTAGGCAGTTCTGGGCTCCCCAGTGCAAGAGAGACATGGAGATACTGGAGTGGGTCCAACAAATAGCCACAAAGATCATTAATGGGCCAGAGCATCTGGGGAACAAAGGGGTGCTGAGGGAGCGTGAGCTCTTCAGTATGGAGAAAAGATAACCATGGGGAGTATATATGTGATGAATCATAAAAGATTCATAAGGATCCAGGTTCATCTCAGTGATGATCAGTGACGAAATAAGATTCAAGGAGCAAAAAACCAATGTGGGAAATTCCATTTAAATACAAGAAGATTATTTTTTTTTACCCAGAAGGTGTTCCAACACTGTCACAGGCTGCCCAAAGGGGCCATGGAGTCTTCATGCTTGGAGATGTATGATGTCTGACTGGATATGATCCTGAGTTGTGTGCTGTAAAGGATGCTGCCCTGATCAGGGGTGTTTGGCCTAGACCTCCTCCATAGATACCTCCCAACCTCCCCCCTACTGTGATTCTGTGATGCATGTCCTGTCAGTATAAGGCTGTTGTGCAGAACAATATCACCCACCTGGAAAAGAATCAGTATCAAGAGTGCTACAATACAATGTAATACTAAATTGTACTACCCATTATTTTCATGTGTCAATATAAAATTTTAAATACTACAGATATGAAATCCTTTTTTTGTGATTTTTTTTACCTTTTTATGCTTTCTAGTGAGATCAGATAAAGCTGGTCACGTGGGCTTGTAGTTGTGATATTTGGTGGGAGTTTCCTTATTCTTCACATTCTTGCTTACTGTTTCACTTGAAATATTTCAGTGCATTTCAATCTTCAAACAGAAATCTCAGCACAAAATGTAATGTCAGCAAAGCTAGGTAGCTTTGCACTGCATTTTTAATACCATTTATAGCTGTTTTCGTGTCCTAAGACAGATGTAATGAATACAGACTTCAAAGAATAAGTATTTCTATCTATTTTTTTTGAAAATAAAAAACCAGACTGCGTACTTGGGATCAAGCTATATGTGCTGACTTCAGTGGAAGTACCATCTCATCCACTCTCTTAATTATTTCTTGCATGAGGTCAGGATTTCAATTTACCGTATTGTTTCCAAATGCCAACAAAAATCATGCAACAATGGTTACAGTTAGTATTTCAGCAAATTCCATGGTCCCAGCTTCCTTATTTGGGTTATTTATCAGACTAAACTCCATCTAATCTGCTTTTTCTTCAGCCAAGTCAGTAACTCTGTTGATTTTGAGGGCTGAAGTTGTTTCCTAGTGGGAAAAAGCACACCGGTAAGGTCACAGGTAAGATCATTAGGCACTAACTCACCATGCAGAGGTTTTATATTTTCACCCACTGTGCTACTGATGCTTTTATGTATTTCATGACCCTGCAAGTCCTCTGAAAAGCCAGCCCTCTGCAGGTAGCATGTAGTGGTATTTGGTGCTGTTTGACTATTACTCAGTCCAGTGATTATAAAGCACCTTATTCCAGTTGCCTTCTTCATTAAGGACAAGAAATTCCATCACAAGGGAATATTCTCTACCCATTGGTAGGTGTGGGAACAGAACATTTTACTTCTGCACTGCAGCTTTTATTATAATGAAAATGAAAATGAAAGGGAAAAAAATTTTGAGTCCTGGTCCCTGATCACTGTTTAAAATAATGCAGTGCAGCATATTCACTTCCTGCAGTGGGCTTGCCCAGATGAGGGAAAGGCTATAAAAAGCTGTGCTTTTCTCTTTGGCACACACACACAGAGACAAACACGTGCACATACACACACTTAACTTATTTTTGCACCATGCTGAACTTGCTATGGTGGAAAGGCCTAATCTGTGGAAACATCTTCACTGCAAACATTTGTCATCTTAGGTAATGCTATTCAGATTTGTGATGGCAGCAGGAGAGATTCAACTTGTGGACATTTGAATAGCTGCATGATCCTCTTTCTGATATTCTACACATTGAGCAAAATGAAAGCAGAAGTAGTAAAATAAAATCAAACTCATTATTTATGGTTTTCAAAATGTATAAGCTTACAAAAAGTTTGAAATATTGAACAAAACTTTTGACCAGCTTGCTGGTTTGCATTACAATGTTGTGCTTTTTAAGTTCATATATAAAAAGCAATAGTTTTACTTCTCCATCTCCTTGAAAAAAACATCTGTGGCCTATTTCTGAGTGATAATACTTAGAAAAAAATGCAACAAACATCTTAATTTAATACAGAAGCCAACAAACCAACAGGAGGAGTCATTTTTCTTCTTCCACAGCTGAACACCATGGAAGACCATACCATAACTACTTATCTCTGAACTTTAATTCCAGATAATGTGAAAAAACAGTCATATTTTAAAGTAATCAGGTTGTTGCTCTTTGTAATAAATGCTTCTTCAGTTTCTTCATAAGTGTTGCCATTGCTAAATAACTAAACTGCAGCTGCACACAGGGTGTGACAAACTGCAGTTTTGGTTCCTATTCTGTTCTTGCATCACTCAGTTTTGTGTGTTGGCTGTTTGATTTTGAATGAGATGCATCTTTGTAAATACAGGAAGTTACAAACCTGCACCTTCTTACATATGTAGCATCCTACAGTAGTACATGAATTAAAAATTATTCAGTTGAATTTAGGTTTGCTATAGTTTATCTGGGAGCCATTAAAGGATTTCAACACTTGTCATATTTTTTACCATAGTTGATAAATTTCCATTTTGATTCTTTTTTTCCCAGTTGTCATCAAAATTTTATTCTTTTATCTAATACTGTTTCAATTAGCTTTACTTTTCATAGAGTTTTTAAAGTTAAAGAAGATGGGACAATCTTGAGGGTTTGAAATTTTTTTAAGCAGCATGAAACTTTTCATGTATGTACTCATTCCTTTACTAAAATTGTTTTTCAGGCCATAATTAAAAGATTTTGCTTTTCCTGAAACTCATATTTATTGAAAACAAAAAATGCAAAATATAAATGCCATGGTAGTTTTGATCATCATTCAAAAAACATTGAATTGTGGTTTACACAGGAAGAATATGCTTAGAACATATCTAATGTTGTCTGTCTTTTGAAACAGGAATTTATACTTCATGAGGAAAAACCTTATTTATTAGGGAAAATATTCTTTTCCGGCTTTCTCGATTTTGTAGAAGGTGGATCCCCCAGTGGAGAAGGGGGATGTGGTGTTTGGGGAAGGGGGTTCCTGAGGTGGGGAGATCCCAAGGGAGTGCCAAGACATGCCCAGAGCCAGCACCTGGCCCAAGAGTAGAGGAGGAGTCTCATGTGTGGTGGGCAGGGGTAAGATCAGCCACCACCTCCCGCCACACACATCAGAAATCCCAAAGGATTGCAAGTGACCTGAGCACAAAGACAGGCTGGGCAAAGAATGGACAGAGAGCAGCCCTGCTGAGAAGAGCTTTGGGTATTGGTGGATGAGAAGATGGACATGGCAATGTCTGCTTGAAGTCCAGCAAGTCAGACCTATTTTGGGCTGCATCTACAGCAGTGTGGGCAGCATGTGGGGGGAGGGGATTTTGCCCCTTTATCCGCCCTCATGAGACCTCACCTGGAGGGCTGCATCCAACTCTGGGATCCCAAGCACAAGAAGAACATGGACATCTCAGAGTGAGTCCCAAGGAGGGCCAAGATGATCGTAGGGCTGGAGCACCAATCCTGTGAGGACAGGCTGAGAGAGCTGGGATTGTTCAGCCTGGAGTAGACAAGACTCATTATGTCCTTTCAATATATACAGGGGACTTCTAGGAAGAAGAGATACTTTTTACTATACTGGAAGGATGATATTTTTCATAGGGAGAGTGGTGAGACACAGGTACAGGTTGCCCAGGGAGGTTATAGATGCCTCATCACTGCAAGTGTTCAAAATCAGATTGGATGGGTCTTTGAGCAGTCTGATGTAGTAGAAGGTGTCTCTGCTCATGACAGGAGGTTTGGACTGGATGATGTTTCAGGTGTCTTCTGACCCAAACCGTTCTAGAATTCTATGAAATACAGGAATATGAATCAAAAGTGTTCATGAAAAAAGAAAAAAAGAGAGCTCCTTAATTTTAGAAGAAGGAATGCAAAGGAAGATAAGGTAATATCATCACATTTGGTGTGGAAGAAGTGGGACCATTACCACAAGTAATGGTTAAGAAGGGTTAAGAAGACCACAAAGCCTGGACAACTATCAGTGGTATAAATGCACTAATGAATAGAATAGCAACTTTACAGGATAGTGTTACAGCATCACAGAATATTCTGAGTTGGAAGAAATCGAGTCCAACCCTTAAGTAAATGGCCCATATGAGGATTGAACCCACAAGCTTGATGTTATTAGCACCAGGCTCTAACCAACTGAGCTGATCTCAGTGGCAAGACTGAAAACTCTGTGCTGGACCCTCTAAGATAGAAATGTAACTAAGACTGATGAATTACAAGAAGATAACACTAGATAATCACAGAAGTTTTCTGAATGCATTTTTCCTGTGCCTGTGGTTTCCTGGGAAATGCTGTCTGCCACTGAGAAGGCTTCAAAGTTACTGTGTCTCAGTTTTCTAGATTTGTTATCCTCTTTCTGCATAGCAGACTTGTCAGGTGTGAGATGGTTGTAAAAACTGTAGTAAACAAAAGGTGTAGTAGCCACTGCATCTGGAGCAGGAGTGTAGGAATTTTTTACAACAGTATCTTGCCATATGGGGTATTGTCATATTGTGCTGGAAAATTTTCAGAGAGCCACAACTAATTTTGAAAGGTATCCTCATGCTTTGAGAAGAAATGACAACATTCTCAGCCCTAGCAGTTTTACTGAATATATGTCAACACTAAGGAAGGTATTTCAAAAAAATAGGAGCTAAATAGCCTCGGGTACATATTTTTTTTAATGAGACGAAGAATTATGTAGTTGGACTGCAAAAAAACAAGGAGGATGTTCACCCTCTGGCAAAACTTGCCAGTTCTCTGGGTTGAAGACTCCAAGCTATATAAATCTCTCTGTGCCAAATTATAACATATTCCTCCCAAATTTGTTGATCTCTTCAGTGCTTTAACATAATCAACAGAGGACCTGGAGCCTTTGTAATATTAAAGACATGAGAAAGAGATTTCTAGATGTCTGAAGAGCTACATAAGTCCTTTGACTTTTTTGTTTTGACTTGACAATTTTATCTATCATACTCCATTTAGTATAAAGAAGCCTTTGTTTGATAATATGCTTCCTAAGGAAAATTAAACATGTTTTGTTCTCAAATAACAGTAAAATCATTCAATTAAAATATTCTTTTCAAAAGAGTGTTGAAAAACTTTACAATAAGATTTTCTGCTACTGCTGTAATTTGACTTACCAGCACATACATACGAGCTTAAATAGAACTCTAAATATATCTGACCACTGCAAAAGAGACCCAGGCTCTTCCTTAACATGTGATCACCTGGTTTTCTGTTGCACAGCTTGCAGAAAAAGCTGGAGATTGGTGCTTCACATTAAACTAGTAGTAAGAGTGGAGGGACATGGAAGAACCTAGGAAAATCATTGCTGGAAAACTCTAGTTCTTTCTCAGACTGGGGATATATTATATCATGCAGAAAAGTTTAGGGATAAAATATTATTTCCCTGGACTAAAGATATTGATCCCCTGGATTGTTTTGTCCTTCAGAGACTGAAATCTTGCTTGCTTCCATGGTCAAAGAGTGTGACCAAGAATAATACAAAGGGAAAAGAAAAATGCACCTTTTAGAGAACCCATAGTCAGAACACCTTTCCAGGGCCCAAAACACATGCCTGTGAAGTACTTTTGGTTGCCCAGATGAAATGTGCTATGCAAGTTCAAGATACCATTATTTTGCCCTAACTCTCCATGATGTACCTGATAGTAACTGTGCTTTATGTATTGTTTTTGAAGAGGAAGTTGGGGTTTTTTTGCTGACTTTCATTACCCAGAGCAGTTGTGGATGTCTCATCCCTGGAGGTATTCAAGGCCAAGCTGGAACTCTGAGCAAGCTGGTCTAGTGGAAAGTGCCCCTGCGCACGACAGTGGAGTTGGAATTAGATGATCTTTAAGGTCCCTTCCAATCCAAACCAATCAATGATTCTTTGACTCATCCCCTCTGAATGCCTTACCCTAAATTCTGAATGATTAGCTGTGTTACAGGGTTGACAAAGTACTGTCTCCTTTTCAAATAGTCCCAGCTGCTGTATGTGTCTTGAATTTCTACATGCTGTAGAATGGATTTCTAGCTTTCAAAAGTCTGGTTGAATGATAATAAGGTACTAAGTAAGAAATCAATTTACATGTCCTTTTCTTATTTAATTTCAGATTTTTCAATATTTACCTGCATTTTTTGTAATGGAGTATGAGTTTATTATTTGATTTTGATAGATCATTGAAGTCTGTGGCAGGAGAAAAATTCTGAGGTATAAATAAAAAGTTTATTTGCTAACAGGTTGTTAAAGTTGCTATGGCAGTTAACCTATGAAACCAAAATTCAGGTGTTCTGCACAGATTGACTTTCCTTGTGATGACACAAAGTTTTCTGAGTTTATTTTTTGTCCAGAAATTGCATGCCTCCTTTGTGGATAGTTGATTTTAACTGAACAAGTGAAAAGAACTTAATGAGGTGCCATATGTCAGGTCTGGAGTCAGATTAAAAACAAATAATTAAATTATATCCCTTTCTTGTCAAAACAGACTGTGATATATTTGTGAAAGGAACCTGAATCTGACATACTGTGTTTTGATAGACTTTTGGGACAATGTTGTGATTTAACCCCAGTCAGCAACTAAGCCCTGCACAACCTCTAGCTCACTTTCCCCAGTGAGATGGGGGAAACAATAGAAGTTGAAATAAAGACAGTTTAATAGGTAAAGTGAGGCCATGTGAGCAAGCAAAGCCAACTGAGGAATTAATTCACCACTTTCTGTTGGCAGGCAAGATTTCAGCCATCCCCAGGAACACAGAGCCCCATCACATGTAATGGTGACTTGAGAAGACAAACACCATCATTCCAAATGTTCCTGGCCTGGGGAAAAGGAGACTCAGAGGAGACTTTAATGCTCTCTACAACTGCCTGAAAGAGGCTGTAGCCAGGTGGGGTTTGGCCTCTTTTCCCAGGTAACTTGCAACAGGACAAGAGGAAATGGCCTCAAGCTGCACCAGGGTAGGTTCATGTTGGATGTCAGAAAGAATTTTTCACTGAAAGGGTGTTTAAGCATTGGAACAGGCTGCCCAGGGAGTGATGGAGTCACCCTCCCTGGAAGTGTTTATGAAACAACTGGACATGGGACTTTGTGCTATGGTTTAGTTAGCATGCTGATTCAGAGAAAGGTTGGATTTCATGATCTTGGA
>WBNO01028063.1:0-95456 GCA_013400575.1 Peucedramus taeniatus
GCCCGGGGCCCTGGAGCCCGTGCGGGCCCCCTGCCAGCCCCGCGGCCTGCGCGCTCCTGCAGGGTCCGTGTCCCGGAGCCCCCCGCCCCGCTGTGTCCTTTCCGTGCCCCGGGGAAAGCTGTCCCGGAGCCGGCAGCTCCGAGGGCTCGGGGTGGGAGTGTCGGGAGGGCGGCCCGGAGAGTTGGCGGCTGACAGGGGTCAGGGCCTCTCCCTGCCCCTGCCCGGCTCGAATTGTGGAATTGTGCCCTGATGCAGAATGCAGCCCTCGAGAGAGCACGTATGGCTGCCAGCCGCCTCTCCTTAGTTTTTGGAGGAAAGACACAAGGCGTGTAGAAAGTGACGTATTCAGGTATCCTTGGAAACAGAACAAGATTTGACCCGAAGAATGAATGTTAGAAAAAACTTAGTCGGAATGAGGACCGTACGTCATATGTTTATGATACTGGAGAAAATTGTGGAACTATTGATAAGTAGTGCATTCAGATTTTTTATCCCAGTTACTGACAGTTCATTCTGCCTGTAAAGAATGTTTGAAGCTTTATTCTATTATGTATACAAACAGTTATGGCACTCAGTGCAGTGCAATCCTGAACTTTACTTGATTGCTCCAGGGAAAGTGATTAGGGGCTATTTCTCTATGATATTCAACTTACTTTGCAAAATTTTATGCATGTCAACTGTACAGTTCCAGTGTCTGCATAACCTGTCACACAACTTGTTGTGCTCTGCTCCCCTCTCAGTGTTTTACTTCATAAATAGACTTTGGTCTATTTACTACCAAAACTGTCTTACTGGCTATTTGGAAATGTATTTCCACCTTGTATATGTGAGTTAAACACAAAAGGAATCCTGATTATTCTTAGTGCACCTGTTCAGAGTTTTCAGTAGCACAAGTTGCAAGAGTAAAGTCAAGTAAAGCAGCAGCAGTTCTTGTTCCCAATTGTTTATTTAGGGCTTCACGGGGCCTACTCACTTTGTGACTGTTAAACTTTCTGGATAGAAATCTCTCAGCCTGAATTTCACCCTTAACTCTGTTTAGGGTAGTTTAATATTAGAGATTTTAAGGGGAGTTTTTTTTTTATCCTTGGAATACTCAGGATCTTTTGAAAGTGCTGTGTGGGTGTTGTAAGGTGTTTAAATGACACCAGTTTTCAGGGGACTGTTTAATTTGTAATGGAAATAGATTCTAGAGTAGAGACAAATTGTTACTGGTGAGTTTCCTGAGCTAAAAATGAAACTACTTTTGTGGTGGTGAATTACACTGAGACTTCTGCTGTCCTGGTTCCTGACAAGTCTGCCCTCTACGTGATGAAGATAGGTTGTGTAAAGTTTCTAGGGAAAAACTCTCAGACATCATGAAATGTTTTGTGTTTCTGTGTTGTATAAAGCTACGTGGTGTAGTTGTTAAGGGGAAGTATTCTTAGTCATATCAAAATCTAGTAGTTGTCAAGGTGTAGCTCTTTGTAATTGAGAGCGTTGTGCAGAAGCTTGGGTGTGGTGCCTATCCCTGCCTGGCACCCCTAGCACAGAGTAGCAGTTCAGTGAACCTGCAGCCTGTTCTCCCCGTTGAGAGGAAGAGAAGGGGCACAGGGATGCATGTGTCACGTTTGTCTCTTTCACTGGCTTTTGAGAATCTCCTGTTTGTTATTTCTGACGCTGTTGAGCCATCTATTCAAAAGAAACAATACTCAAAATATTCAAAAGAAACTGCAGTAAGAAGCAGAGGGGGAGGCAGAGGCAGTGTGTTTTTTCTTGAAGGGTAAGGTGTATGCTGTGATTTTATTGTGCTGTGGCTGCAGTAATAGGTCAGCTCATTTACTCTTGTAACTCAGATGTGTTATTCAGAAATACTTATTTCAGAATAAATTTGATTTGTATGCCACCATAAGTTTTATCTTTGTGGGATAATCTGAGTAGGAACAGAACTGGCATTGCAGCTGTCTGCCTTGGGGCTTAGAAAGATAATATTGCATTGCAATATACTTGGGAAACTTTCAGTTTTAAGGGATTCTCATAGTATTCAGTTGTTCTGCTTGAAGGAACTTCATACCTGAGGTAGACAGACAGCTTTTTTCCAGTAACACATATCCATCTAATTTATTTCTAGGGCAAGTGAGGGAGATGCCTGGAATGGCTTGCTGTCAATTTGTTTTTGTTTCAGGAATAATTTAACACTTCAGTTGAAGGACTGGATCTGATATTAGCAATGTCAGTCTCTTTTTGGAGTGTATGTTGTACAGTAATATAATGGAGATGTGAATATACACATCTATGTGACCTCTCTTTGGCATGTTGGAGTAACTTTGCTCTCTGAGATGAGCTGATTACCTGTGTGATTGAAGAACATTTAAGTGAATAGGAGTTTTTCTAATGCTACCTATTTGCAACATTTGGCCTTGCAAAGGTGAACTGGAGCATTTATAAAATCATTAAGCTGTCAAGCAGCTTCATTATACACTTAGTACTGTTCACCTCTGCAGAGAATTATGGCTTTGGGCCAAACTTGAAACAGTAATCTCTGACTTCAGAAAATATTCCTCCGGTTTGAAGGATTGTGGTTAAAGAAGAAGCTGGCATGTGCATTTTCAGTAACAGTTCTGAAATTTAAATATTGCTTGACAGATTTTTTTAATATTTGGTACCATTTTGGTCTGGTTTTGCTGCTGGACCCTGAATAGTTTAGAGTAACTGTTATTTTAATTTAATGTATTTAATAGTAGTCTGATACTCAAAGCACTTAAAGCAGATTTGTGCTCTGCACTATTTACATTTTATGCAGAGGTGCACTCTGGCAGCTCCTTTTGCTTTATTCAGAGCTTTTCAAAAACATTTTTAGAATTTAAAGCATTTCAGAATAGATTTATTTTTTTATTGACATATTTCAAAGACCAATTAGGAAAATTTTCCTTAATTAGGGGGGTAAAAATCTACCATTTCATAATTTTACCAATATAGTTGTGGAAAACCTGCTTTGAGCTTCGCAGTTGAGGACAGGTATGAATCTCACAAACTACAGAAGTTACGTTTTAGTTACAATTCCTTAGATTTCTTTCATATGTAGTAAATAAGGTGGTTCCTCTGGTGTCTGAGAGTGTACCATGGAATTGTTGCTGCATGGATTGGATTGGTTGGTTGTGTATCTTCCTAGGTTTATGGTTAAGTGTAGTTAAGCTGTGTTTCCAATTGAACTTGTGGCTATTGATCTAGAAGCAGAAACCGACAAAACCCAACCAAAGTGCAAGGGTCAGAACTTGCAGTTAGGAATCTGACATTTAGAAACCAAAAATTTAAAAAATGTTTAAAATATCTTTTCAAGATATTAAACCTAATTATGCATTTACATGAGGTCTCTATGGAAGATTAAACTTAGTGCTTTTTCAGTAATTTATTTCAATTTGGATCCTTCTTGTAGAGATAAATATGAGGATCTTTAGTTTCATTGTGGACATGAGGTTTTGCTTTAGGTGAAATCATATGATTAATACACTCATTTCATTTTGAAATAATTATTTTTAAAAAGTAGCATGCTTGTCTTGCGGTTTGTAGGTTTGTTCAGTTTGATGCATTTTGCTAAAAAGTGAATAAGCTGGCATTAATAAAATGTTTAACTTTTGAATTCCAGAAAAATGACCCCCCATTTCAACTCAAACTTCCTCCAAAGGCAGCTAGACCTGAAAAAGAAGTTGACCCAGAATATGAAGAGAAGATGGTAAGTGCTTTCATGACAAAATGTACTGCAGCTTTTTATGGCACTGGGTTGTTGGAGCAGGATCAGCACAGTTACAAGGAGTTACTGCAGCCTGGATGTGTCAGAAAAGAAAACAAATCAAGCTTCATTCAGATGTCTAGGCCCATGTTGTGTCTCTCACAGTGACTGACAGGTCAGGCAGTGGTAGTTCTATTAAATACTGTCCCATTCTTCCATATATTTTTGTCTGCATGGTTTTTGGAGTTGTAACCTGGGGTTTTTATACTCAGCAGTTGTCAGTGGATTTTTGGTTTTGTGGTTTCATTTTTAGTTATCCACACCCATCTGTGGTAAGGAGTTACTATTCAATGACTTTATATTTAGAACTCTCCCGATTTTGTTTTGAACCTGTCTCTGCCAGTTTTATTTGATGACTCCTTGGGTCATGTCAGAGGCATCCTTAAGCTACTTCTTACTTAAATGAAATAACTGAAGCTGGCAGTTTCTCTCATATTAAAACATTAAGGCTTTAAATATTTAAATGCCCCATAACATGTGTGCCATAACAATGCAAAAGAGGATTTGTCCATGACACCAGTGTTGGGAGCTTGCAGTGCTAGAGAGGAGATGTAACAGGGTAACTTCTGTGGTACAAAGAGGCAGAAACCTGGAGGATATTAAAATAGACTCCTTGAATGAAATTTTTTAGTAAGTTCTTGATTTAAGCTGGTACCTCTATCTTGCATTGTTTTTACAAGCTTTAATGTTAAATGGAGGCCTAATAATTACAGTAGAGTCTGAAAGGACTGGATATCACCAGAAGTCAGGGAAGAATATAACTGTTAGACATAGGAGGACTGATACTACATGTATAAATACCTAATTTATAGCCAAAGAGAAGAGGCACAGTGAATCTGTTCTTTGAGAATGAGTTGAGTGAACAGCTAAACTTGTTTCACAGTAATACATGGCTTTACAGCTTTCCTAAATTACATGTTAGTTCAGTTGTCCTAAGAGGCAAAGGGATTAGGGATCAAAAAATCTACCTTTTATCAATTGTGCAGTTCTGAGTAGACTTTTACTGTTTTATCAAGATATACTACTTATACTGAGCCAATAATACTGCAGGCAGATAATGATACTGTTTCATTCAATATACCTTATCAACAATGATTATTTTGCCAAAACCATCATGTGTTATTTTTTAGCTATGAATCCTCTGAATGGATTTGTTTTTATCCTGACGATCATAAACATCAAAGCCTCTACTTCCCCCTTCTATAATTTCTTTTTCGTAAAGGTTTTACTTGATATTTACATTTTATTCGGTTGTCAAGTTATTTACAGAAATGGTCCAATAATAATGCAAGGGAGGGAAGAGCAGTAATTTTTTTTCCCGGGAGATCTTGGTAAAGCTGTTCCTTTGCTGGTGAGTGGGGCGCTGTTAAAGAAACAGTGCCCTCGTGTGGCGGCATCCTAGATTGCACGGCAGGATGGTTCGGCTGCCTTGGGTCGCGATTCTGCCGCTGAGGGAGGCTTGCTTGTAAGCGCCCTGCAGAAAGGCGTTCTGTGGGTCGAGTATTCCTTGGAAAGGTCACGATGCAGAACTACGGTTTCACTTTTGTCGTTTATATCATGATATGTAAATGAGATCACATGGACGTTGCCTTACATGGCGCTTAGATTTTTCGTAGAGAAACTGATAACAATAGCATTCTCTCAGGTAGAGTTTGCATTTTGCCGTTTTTCTTTAAAATGATGTAACTTGTTATCTTCCAAGTGTAAGGTTTTTGTGTGTGACATAGTGAAGTGCACGTGCCCCATTGAGATGGCAAAACTGAAATGCTTGAAATTTGAAATCTGACAGCAAAATTCACTCAAAACTTGAGTGAAAGCAGTTCAACCATTACTTCAGAAATAGTTCTAAAAGCAGAGCTACTACATTGTTGTCTTTGATCTAATCATGATAGCCTTGAAACTGATGAAAGTTCTATTGCTGACAGGCAAGGTTAGGATTTCATCCCTTACTGCAAGTCATAACTTTAGTTTTGTCTTTATCTTTTGTAGACAAAGATTAAAGCATTCCTTCACCACTGCTGGTGTACCATGAAGCAGCTCCAGCTCTGTTTCACAATGCTTGTAGCCTTTGAGTTGTATGACAGATGGTCTTGTCAGTCTTTCCTCGTATACGTTGTTCTCATCAGTGTCTGAATTCTGTTTCTTAACAAAAATACATTTTTATGAAGAAAAGTTATCTATTTTTCTTTTTTTTTTATTCTCTTCTCCACTTTGGAAACTAGAAAGCAGATCGAGCAAAAAGGTTTGAATTCCTCCTGAAGCAGACAGAACTTTTTGCACATTTTATTCAACCTGCAGCACAAAAATCACCAACGTCTCCTCTGAAAGTCAAGCTGGGACGTCCCCGGATGAAGAAGGATGAAAAACAGAGTTTGATTTCAGCTGGGGAGTATGTTTTATTTTTATTTCTGACTTCTTACATGTTCAAACAACTTAGACTTCTAACATAATCTGTTTAGAGGTTGTACATAGAAATTATACTTTCAGTAAATCCAGACAATTTCCTGTTAGTGGTGTATCAATTTCTTTAAAAGCTGGTTGGTTTGAAAGCATCAACGTAAGTGTGACCTTGGATCAGAAATGCACTTTTAAAGCAAGTTGCCTGATTCTTGCTGTGTAAAATGCTTTGGTCTGTATTGTGGGGTGACTTTGGAACACACAAATTGAATTTCTTTTGCATGATGCTGAAGGGGCACTCCAGAAATCCACCTGATGTGACCCAGCTTGTAGTGCACCAGTCAGTGGGACCAGGGTGGGGCTAGACCAGGTTGTGACAGGGCAGTGTCCATGTAGTGGGGAACTTGGATCCTCAGCACTAATTGGCTCTCCCCACTGCTCTGTCTGTGTTAGTATTGCAGCAGAGCCTGCCTGTGGTGCCTCTCAGAGGTCTTGAAATAGCAAGCAACTATTTTTTTTAATGTTTGCAAAATGACATTCTATTTTAGAATTTTAGAAATGTTTTAAAAAATGTGAATATGTGATTTTTGTGAACTTTGTAATTATCAAGTAATTGAGTCTAAGGCCACCACTGATGTGTCTTGTATTTCTGTGTTGCTCATTAAAAAGTGCCACAGAGAACTCATGATATTGTCAGATTATAGCTGTGGCTCTGAAAGAGAGAGGGCTTCATATCAGCCTTTCTAATTAAAGCTGGAATGACTCCTAAGGAATAATGTGTTAACAGGATGAGAGTTTGGTCAGAATACCAGAGCATTCACACTGTGGGTCAGTGATCACTTCTGTTGAAATTTGTCTTTGGAGTTTGTAGCAGTGTTTTGCAGTGATTTTGTTCACACATCAGTGTTGGTTCTTTCTTTAGGTACCGCCACAGGCGCACGGAGCAGGAGGAGGATGAAGAGCTCTTGTCGGAGAGTCGGAAAACCTCCAACGTGTGTATTCGGTTTGAGGAGTCTCCTTCATGTAAGCATGGTGGCAACAGTTCTGACTGATGTGATGTAATTAAGATCTGAGCAGATTGCAATTAAAATTTTCTACTTAGAATTAGTATTTTCTACTTAGAGGAATCTTTCATTTACAGATGTGAAAGGAGGAACACTGAGAGATTATCAGGTTAGAGGTTTGAACTGGATGATCTCATTGTATGAAAATGGAGTTAATGGCATTCTGGCAGATGAAATGGTAAGCAGTAATCTTTTGGATTTTTTTGGTATAATTATTGAGCAAAATACAGCATTGAAGTGCTTGTAGAATTTCATGTACGTGCAGCAGTATGCTTCATTCTACAGCAGTCTGGTTTTTCAAATCTGAAATTGTAATGAAAGAAATTCTATTGCAAACATTTTTGTGTAATTTGCATTAAACAAATGGCAGAATTATGTAGTAAGAAAATTATTTGAAAGTATTTCTTTATGGTATTTCACTTCAGCAAGTTTCTTCCCCCTCCTCTTTGTCAATGCAGGGGCTTGGTAAGACTCTGCAAACAATAGCTTTATTGGGCTATCTGAAGCATTACCGAAACATTCCTGGGCCACACATGGTCCTGGTTCCAAAATCAACTTTGCATAACTGGATGAATGAATTCAAGCGCTGGGTTCCATCCTTACGTGCTGTTTGCCTTATTGGAGATAAAGATGCCAGAGTAAGTGTTTTACATTTCAGAAATTTATGCATTATTTGGCAAAAAATATCAGTTGGGTACGTGGAATTCTCCCTAAGCTATTTCCTTAATTGCAAGATATTTTAGTAATCTGGAACTGCACTAATGTTGAAAATGTAAAATGTTATGCTTGTGACTTTGAGGAAAAACTGAAAAACAGTAGATGAAATAATAGACTGGAGTTCAAGTACAGCCCTTTGAGTTGTCTGTTTTTCTGTTGTCTTTCTCTTTGATTTTTGCACCTATTTTTTATTTCTCTTCAATATTTGTAATGTGACAGTGTGTACTCATTTTTCTTTACTGCACTCACTTTGTTACCTCTTTCTTCACCATTTTTCAAGTGACTTTTCCCACTCTTGTATTTTATAATTCTTTTGTAGAGGTTTTCATCTTTCATTGTGAAGGCCTTAAAATAGTTATGGAAAGTTTTTCTAACTGAAGGGGATGAATGAGCTGGATGTTTCTGTGAATTCTGTAGCTGCTCATATGGATTGCATAGCTGCCTGTTATTGCTTGAGGGTAGAAAGGCTCTAGAAAGGGAATAGGAGCTGGCAGTGTGGCCAGGAAGGCCAGTGGCATCCTGGCTTGTACCAGCCATGGTGTGGCCAGCAGGACCAGGGCAATGACTGGCCCCCTGTACTGGGCACTGGTGACATTGAGGTGCTGGAGTGTGTTCAGAGACAGGAACAGAGCTTAGGAAGAGCAGCTGAGGGAACTTGTTTTTCTGAGTGATAGGACAAGAGGAAATGGCCTCAGGTGCACCAGGGGAGACCTGTCTGCATGTCTTTCCTATGGGATGATGTTCTTTCATGTGAAAGGATTTATATGCTTTGATCTGTGCCTTGCAAAACAGAGATGGGACAGAGGAGGGAGGTATTTGGGGAAGAGGGAAGATAGTTGGGAGTGGGCTATGTAAGTTGGTTTGACACACTTCTGTGGATTGTATCTTTGGACAAGTTAATTTAGAAGGTTTTTTCCCCTTTTGGTTGTATGTGCTCTGTTTGAATTACAGAGAAATGATGCTAAAGAGCAAATAGCTAATTTTGAGTAGGAACTTGTGTTTTGCTTAACTCCAGCTTTCTCTGTGCTTGAAGTACAAAGGATTGAAGGCTTTTGTTACAGTAACTTTGAGTTACTGAGAAGATGTTTCAAAGTCTTTTGTGTGCTAGTTTAGTGCATCAGTGATGGTGGCAGAGACAGCTGTCCCTGAATGCCATAAAAATTGTTGGTATTTATAAGTGTTTATTAATGCAGTTGTTCTGCTCTAGGCTGCATTTATCCGTGATGTTATGATGCCTGGTGAATGGGATGTTTGTGTCACATCATATGAAATGGTAATTAAAGAGAAATCAGTCTTCAAGAAGTTTAACTGGAGGTACCTGGTGATTGATGAAGCCCACAGAATAAAGAATGAGAAGTCTAAGGTAAATTTGAAGTTCTTTGATATGTGGAAGTTAGTTTGATACATAAAGATGCATCTGATTGGAGCAGATTATGTGTTAGGTGTGGTGTTTTTTTAAAATAGAAGCAATAAGGTATTGGGTGGTAAATATGAATTTCATAGGTAGCTCACTGTCTCTAAGTTTAATTGACATTGTTTTAGGTTTCAAAAACTGATGCACTGTGCTTTTAGTGTAGATGGTGTTGATAACTATTTTGTGTTTCCAGCTGTCAGAGATTGTACGTGAGTTCAAGACAACAAATCGATTGCTGCTTACAGGAACTCCATTACAGAATAACCTCCATGAGCTGTGGGCATTACTCAATTTCCTTTTACCTGATGTCTTCAATTCTGCAGATGTAAGTTGATGTTTGGAAGTACAGTGTTGTTACTTTGATTCCCAGGCTGCTGTCAGTAGAAGAGAAGAATGACCAGCCTAGTAGGAGATGGGCGTTGTGCATGACCCAGGTTCAGGGAAAGCTCTGTGACTTACTGTAGGCTACTTCTTTTACTCTACCTAGTTAAAACAGTGCATTCTGCTGGTGTGAATGAGGCCTCAGACCATTAATAGTAAATGCAATACTTTAAATAGTTCAAGAATTATGCAAAATCTGAGAAAGCAATGAAGTAGCAAGAATATGAAGCATCCAAGTAGGCACAAGCTTTTTTTTTAAATTTTGAACTTAAATAATCTATCTTCTCTTTTACTGTTAAGGTTTCTTTGTGCTTGTATTACTTGCTTATGTTATTTTTGCTCTGCTGTCCATCTAATTTTCTTAAGGATTCAAGTTAGTTTTTTTTTAACTTTTTGCCCCATCATCACATAAGCACTGAAAGGAAGCACTTGGACACTGCAGTGATGAGCATGGAAAGTTGTTTTATGTTAAGCAGAATATAATGGTATTTTGTCTGCAGAGTGATGCACGTGACTCGAATGTTACAACATACTGGGGAGATGGCACAGAATTGCAGACTGATTTTTCTTTCACAGAAGTAATTTGTCTCGAGATTTATGCCACTCTCAGCTGGAATGAAAGAGAGTCAATATGTGTCTGTTAAAAGTACAGGTGATAAACAGTTCTTACCAATTGTGCTGTTTCTCATCACAGGATTTTGACTCATGGTTTGACACTAAAAATTGTCTCGGTGATCAGAAACTTGTAGAAAGACTTCATGCTGTAAGTAATTAAAGCTGCAATCACATGTCATCATTAGCATGCACACTTTTAAGAAGAAAAACAGATTATTTTCCCCTTCATTTCAAAGTTGAGAAGATGAACATGAAGGTCTAGTTACAGGAATGCCTAGCAGAATTTTCATGAATTAAGCTTCCTATCGTAGGTACTACTTTTTGTGTTACTGTTTGAAGCAGACAAAATCAGAACATAAAATATGAAAATGAAGAATTTTGAAATCTTTTTGAAACCATTTATTATTGTGAATAGTACACTGATACACGTCATGCTAGTCTGAATAAAGGCATGCCTTTATCTTTGTTTTACTGTGCATAAGACATTTTTTGCAGTAGCAAACGAGGTCAGAGATAGTACAACATGCATTGCTCATACTTGAAATGTTGGTGTGTTTTGTCCCTGCTAGTGGAAATGAAATGGGGCTTATGTTAAAAGGATTAAATTTTATAAACTTTAAAAGTTTTGCCCCTTCTTAAGATAACTGGGATGATTATGGCAACCCTTATATAGAGATACATATATTTATGTGTGAGTTTAGTCATTGCTGGACAACCTTGTTCTGCAGAATTTTTCTCGTGGAGTCACCATGACAGCAATAGATACCGATGAGTTCTGAATAAATATCAGATAATTGAATCTGTTAGTTTTGCATTTGTGGTAGTCAATTTTATATATTTATCTATGTAAAACATCTTAATTTGTGTAGGTTTTGAAGCCATTTCTCTTACGTCGCATAAAAGGTGAAGTAGAAAAGAGTTTGCCTCCAAAGAAGGAGGTAAAAATTTATCTTGGGCTCAGCAAAATGCAGAGAGAATGGTGAGTTATTTACATCAAAGTAGCATTCTTTTCTGATAAACACTATAGCTCTTCACATTGATACTTTTTTTCTTTAATGGTTGCATGTTGAGACAGAGAAACTTATTTATAACTGTATTAGGGCTTTTGTAAAAAATGCACAAGTTTCAGGGAGCTCAGGAAGGGTAATGAAAAGAGTTGGGAGGAAGAAAGCAGAAACTTTTTTCCTTCCTTAAGTTTATTTGAAAGAACAAATGCCTCCTAAGCTTCCTCCTTTGATCCAAGTATGTATGCACCACAAAGTCTTACCTGAAATTAAAAGAAAACCTTGAGGAGCTACATACCCAGAAGAGACGTGAGAAAAGGAGCCAGGTCAATGCAGCAGTTTCTGTCAAATAAGTGATATTTTTAATTGACTTTGTACTGCTAAAATGAAAGTGTAAAATAATCCAGTGAATGGCAGATCATTGTCACTCACAGAGAGATGCCCTTTCATATTTAGGTATGAATTTAGAAATCCTTATTATCAGTCAGATGTTTCATAATAATACAGCTCATTGTTGCTTAAACAAAACCAACTCCCACTTCCAGAAATAAGAATTGAGATATTGCAGGGTTTCATTCATTCATTCAAATAAAAACCGGAAAGTTGTTCAAAACTGCCCTTAAAACCTCAGGTATACCAGGATCCTGATGAAAGATATTGATATCCTGAATTCAGCTGGCAAAATGGATAAGATGCGTCTGCTGAATATTCTGATGCAGCTGCGGAAGTGCTGCAACCATCCTTACCTGTTTGATGGTGCTGAGCCAGGCCCTCCTTACACCACTGACACTCATCTCATCACCAACAGTGGTAAAATGCTAGTTCTGGATAAGCTGCTGGCAAAACTCAGAGAGCAGGGTGAGTATTGCTTATGGACAGTTAAATAGCACAGGTTTAGCCTTTCCTGCAGTGAACACATTCATCACTTTCTGTGAGGTTTTTGTTGAAAATTAGTTTTCTGTGGATCTTACCACATAAAGGAAAAGAAATCTTATGGGAATGGTGGGTAAGACTAAAAATACAGAGAAGCAGAAGGAAAGGAAGAGTAGAGCTTCCCTTCTTCTTTCTGTAAGAAAATTTCTGATTATAGGATTAATTAATCTATGCACATCAGTCGGCACAAGATTTCCTTACAACGGCTTTAAGTGTTCTGCTTCTTTGGTTGTATATTTCTCCTCTATAATTTATCAAGTAATATTCTTGAATGGTTAAATCACTACCAGAAAAATAACTTCAGAAGAAAGACTTAAATAAGTTAGGCATAGTACAGAATATTTCACATAAATTCTCAGTCATGCTCTGTAGTAGCTCTGTGATAAGATCAATGGTAAAACATAAAATGAATATCGAAACCTTCTGTGTTCTGTCAGGTTCCAGGGTTCTGCTGTTCAGTCAGATGACTCGCCTGCTGGATATTTTGGAAGACTATTGCATGTGGCGTGGTTATGAGTACTGCAGACTTGATGGGCAGACACCACATGAGGAAAGAGAGGTGGGAAAGTTGTATGCAAACAAGAAAAGCCTTTGGGTTAGGTTAATAAGTTATTATTTACATATATGTATGTAGCCACATCATTGCTTAAAGCAGAAATGCTGCAGTTTTTAAAAGGCTGCTAAGGGAATGTTTTTCTAACCAAAGTCCCCAGTATGTTTCATTTGATTCTCAGCTAAATGAAAAATACAGTATATTGTGGAGTCAGTATGTATTTTATCACCTGTCCAGACACAGAGTTTCTTACTTCAATAAAATTCTTTTTTATATGAAAATTGTATAAGTTTAAAAGAAATTTAATTGGAAAGCCACCAACATACTGGAAACTTGTTTGAAAGATCTGATACTTTAGTGACGCCTTTTTTTTTTTTTTCTTTCAGGAAGCAATTGACACATTTAATGCTCCCAACAGCAGTAAATTCATTTTCATGCTGAGTACCAGAGCTGGAGGTCTTGGAATTAATTTGGCAACTGCTGATGTGGTTATTCTCTATGATTCAGATTGGAACCCTCAAGTAGATCTGCAAGCCATGGTGAGTTAACTCCCTAATACACATTTGTTTGTTCAACTTGTCAGTGTTCTATTTTGTATAACTGCTTTCAGAACTTGCACTTTTGTTATTTTTCTTTACTTTTTGTATACACAAGACAATACAAAGAAGCAAAGGAATTGAATAAAAGGGCGTGAACAGAATTTGTGGAGGAAATTGTAGATTTTTGCCTATAAATATTTGTCTTAATTATTTTCATAATGAAAATATTGTATCAATATTCTTAATAGAAGTATAGCATTATATTTAATTCTGTCTTTTCAGAAGAGAACAGTCAATGAATAATAGGGGCCTGTTTCCAAAATAATAACAGATAACTATAAAAGCATGCAGCCTTATATTTCTCTAATTTTGGAAGTTTATGGTTTTACTTCTTGTTTTTGCATAAGCATAAAGGCATTTGGTGGTGATGCTGGGGTGGAGGGAAGTTACCTTTGGGTTAAATTTACTAACATCTTCTCTTTCTGAGTACTGAATGTGAAAAAATAGAGTCTGTAATTTGTTTCATATGGAATAAAACTCATGTGATCCTTCTTGCATGATTAGGAGGGTGGGTATTTGTTCAGTGGTTTGTAATTTTAAATTTTCTTTTAATGCACCTCAGCACATCAAATATTTAATATCAATAGCTCATCCTTTAGATTTGCATGTTAACTGCCAATAGTTGACCAACTTCCTGGAGACTGTAAATGTGATTTGTGAATTTCAGTAAGCTGTTCAGGAAGAAATGAATATTATGCAGGAGAGTAAAAGATTTAACAACTTGTGTTTAAAGAGAAAATCCTGGTACCCACAGCTTGAAGGACAGCTGTTTAACTTTTTTTTATTTAAAAGGACATTTTTTCCAGAGAGGGTGAACACAAGTTTTGCTACAAATGAGTGTAGTGTGTCAGTCATAAACCTCGTTTGCTGGCTTGGGATAAGCACAGTGTTGGAGCTGTGGCTGCAGGAACTCTGCACATGGAATTAATGTGCTCAAGCCAGGGATGCAGAATATCAATACCTGTGTCAAGTGAGAGAATTCATTTGAAAGCAATTCAGGTGTATGCATGTATGTACTGTTGTGTGTCCACTTCCCAGCTGCAGTCTGGACAGACATTCAGTTATCTTGATTTACAATGAGGGAGATGCATTTATTGCTATGGAATGACTCAAAAATGTAATAGCCAGGTATAAGTAAATATTAGAATACTGGTTTTACAGTGATCTCTGCTTTTGAATAGGCTAGGGACCAAGAAGTACAATGCTAGTTTGAGGCTGCTATTTCTGCAAGCTTAACTGTCTATTGCTTGTGAGTTCTTGTTGCTGAACACTCATTGATTTATGTTTGTTAGGATCGTGCGCATCGTATTGGTCAAAAGAAACCAGTACGGGTGTTTCGACTTATCACTGATAATACTGTTGAAGAGAGGATTGTAGAAAGAGCTGAAATAAAACTGAGACTGGACTCTATAGTTATACAACAAGGTATCAACTGCTATATATGTTTGTCTGCAACAGAATTGTTCAGTCCCTAAAGTATGGTTAAATAACTGTACAAATGTACAGTGTTAGAGAAAGCAGGCCTTGTGTATAATAGCAGTGTACTAAATCAACCTAATGTGCAAGGTATTCACTTGTTCAGCTGGATTATTTTTAAATTCTGTTTTCCTGATTAATGTAGACATAGACTTATAGTGAGTCTAAATTAGGAAAGTAAACTACAGCTAAATAGAAGTTACTTAGTTTTGTGATCTGTTGAAAAGAAAAAAAAGAAAATCAGGTATGTTCCATGGCAGTTGAAATAATGATATACATATGCTTCTTACCACATAAGAGTTAACTGAACAATAAAACACCTGTGTGTATTTTTGTTTGGAAGCACTTAGAAGAATAGTTTGTCAAAACTAAGGTATTCAAGCTAAGTTTTTTTGGTTGTTTGTATTTACTAAAGGGTGGGCTACTGAAAGGATGATGGTCAAAATTTTGATAGCATGAGATAGCATAAGTGAAATTTTGGGACAGCAATTAAATTTTGGGAAAAATAATTAGAAAATTGGGTTGAAATCAGTGATGTGAATGTTGAAAATGTCAAGCACTTCTTAGTGGTTATTAGAGAATACTTCGTTAAGTTTTCATCTTGAGATAAGATTGTGATCTTAAAAGTTCAGCTAACTTTGTAAGAATAAGATCTTATACGTAAAATTCAGATTATCTGAATGTGAAATGTTTTTTGTTACAACTTGAGTCAAAGTTGTTTTTTTAATTTTCCCCAAAGTTCCTGACTTCTATTTATTCTCATCTTGAGCGAAATGTATTTTTTTGTATGGTTGTTCTGTTCTGTCCTTTCTTGTTCTGTCAGTGAAGTAAAAAAATCCACTGCTAGCACAGTCCTACTAGAACATTATAACTTTCAACACATTCCTTGTGATTGTAGGAAGGCTCATAGACCAGCAGTCCAACAAACTGGCAAAAGATGAAATGCTGCAGATGATCCGGCATGGAGCCACGCATGTGTTTGCGTCCAAAGATAGTGAGCTGACAGAAGAAGATATAACCACTATTTTAGAAAGAGGTGAAAAGAAGGTTAGAGAACTGTTTAATATGGAATTCAAAATACCTATGCACAAAATAGAATGAGATCTGATTATGTAAATCAATTATTTCGTTACTATTTGTGCAGATTTTAAATATTATGAAAGTTTTGAAGAAGTAAAATTAGTGATTGTAATTATTTTCAAGGATCATGCTGTGTGCATCATATCTTAAGCAATGCTTATTTTGTGGTCTTGTAGAAAAATGTATATTTAATGCCAATAATTCTGACAGACACAAAGTCTTTATGGAACTTCATTAGGCAATAGATAGCTCTGTGAAAAAATGAACTGCCATTTCAGCTCCAAGGAGATGGGCATAAATTTAATTTAAATTTTAAAGTTAAATTCTGCAGTTGTAGGATGACATCTCAGCATAATAAATTCAGTTTAATGGAGAGTTTTGAAGTCAAATTGCTCTAAACTGAAAAGGACAGTGGGTATCTCTCTTTAGAAGAAAATGTAAGTAAAAGTTAAAATCAGAAAAAGATGTTGAGAATGTTGTGATGATGATGACAGCTGTTTTTTTCAGAAAAGATTAAATAGCTTGAGTGAGTCTAAAAATATCTTCCTCTCATTTTAGACAGCTGAAATGAATGAACGATTGCAGAAAATGGGAGAGAGCTCCCTACGAAATTTCACTATGGACACAGAGATGAGCTTATACAACTTTGAAGGTGAAGATTACAGAGAAAAACAAAAGGTAATTTTTGTAGCATTTAAAACATCAGTTTAGAGGTGCAAGCATAAAAGCCATACCATAAATGTTATGACTATGAAGGTTTCTAGGTTCTAGAGAAATAAGGAAGTATTGAAAAATTCACTTGGCTCTGCCTCAGCATTAATATTCTGAAGTTTTGTTAAACTTTCAGCCTCACTGTTTTTTTCATGGTAAAATCTGATAATATTGGTCAGATGTTATCCCTTCTGCAACAAAACCATTGTGTTGCATGCTACTATCCTGCTGCAGTCAGTATTATTTTACTGTCGCACAACTAAGGAGAAAAACCAGGCCTGATAATCACTTTTTATGTGGATCTTGGACTTGAGTCTGTTTTTGCAGTGAAGATTTGTCTTAGTTTAAAAGACAAGTGTGGCTAAGGAAGGCAGGAGCCTCCCTTAGAATGGCAAATGTAAATCCCTTCCCTATGAATGACAAAAATTTGAAATTAAGGGGGCTCTCAGGCATAGATTTGGGAATAGGAATAACAGTCCTTTACTAGTGGGTACAATAAACCAAATAAGCCACAACAGCTACTGCATTACCAACAGCCAGAACCAGGAACCCAGTCCCAGCCTTGGCTGCAGCACCTCCCCTTTGGTGCAGTTCCGGGCACCGCCAGCAGGGGCGCTGCTGGCTCCTGGCGGGCAGGGCAGCTGCGGTGATTCCCCCGAGGCTGTAGGGGGCGCTGTGGTGCGAGCTTGGGGAGCACGGAGCCATGGCGGCTCAGCCCAGACGGGAAAGGGATGGAGGAGAGGCTTTGCTCCACAAACCCTGGGGGCAGACAGTCCCAGTGCCTCAGGAGGACTCTCAGAAGCAGCAGGCTGGGACAGCAGGATGTCTCAGCAGGCAGGGAGTGCGGGAGTGCAGTGCAGTGAGAACTCAGAGCAGTGCTGAAGAAGCAGCAGGGACAGGGCACCGGCAGCTTCGCTCCCAGCAGGGCAAGGAGAGGTGAGCTCAGGATGCTGGGCACCCGAGCAGATGGGGATAGGTCCCTCTTTCAGTGAGGTAGGTGTCAATAAGGTCCCAGTTCAGTGGCTGCTCTCAAAAGTGGAGGCTCACCCTGCAGCACTGAATTCTCTCCTCCAAGCAGCAGCTTCAACCTCCAAAGCTGAGAGAAAGAGCCTGCAGCTGCCCCAGCCTCCTCTGTTACTAGCCCTGTTCCTGAGGTATCTCTGCCCTTCAGAGAGAAACTCCCAGATAAGACAGGTGCAACCAGATGCCCTCTTCCCCTGAACTTTGCCACTTCTTTAGTTTTTCTTAAGTACCCAGTTGTTAATGTTTCCTAGCAACTTTCAGGGGAAAAAACATTCCCTAAGTAAAAAGGAACAGAAGGAAAGAAACCTAAGCCCCAACAAGGTTTTAGTTTGTACATTGATTTTACCTAATAATAGAAGGATCATCCATACAAAGAGGTATTACTGGGTCCCACAATGTTCCCTTTGCACCTCTGTTTTCTGCAAGATGTATAGTGAAGATATGCTTAAGGTCTTACCTGGAATCAGATATGTGGATTCCTACTTGTTCACTACAAAATGCCCTTCTAACTCAGGTTTTTTATTGGTTTTGAAGAAACATTTAGAAAAATAAATTATTCGATGAGTATATTGTACAGTGTGTGGGTATACACATAAAATTCTTTGTGTTGCTAATTTCATTACAAGAAGTGAGTTAAATACTGCATAGTATGAAATAACATTAAGGATTTAGTTAAGATTAATCGATTGCTAATGGATTTTTTGTTTGTGTTTTAGCCTTTATAGAGGTTATTCATTGTGATATTTAGAGGAGAAGCAATTTATTCGTATCACAAGAAGTTAGAGAATTCAGAGACCAAGTCCTCAGCCCTTCTGTTGTGTTTTGGTAGATGGAATCATAACCCTACTCAGGTGTCTGAAATACTTAGAATACTGTAAAATAATCTGTTCTTGCCATGTGTATTATCTTTTAAGTGCTTAAATATTTGTTATAATTAGCTAGAATTTCTAGCTAATTTTTGAGCTCTATTGTAGTATCGAAATTATTGAGCACAATCATTAGATTTGCTGTGCAGAAATACATTCCTGTTTTGCAGTGCCATATTAGTCATTATTCTTGTGACTTTAGGGAAGCAAACAGTTATTTAAGTAGCTTTTTATTCTGTTCTGTGTGTAGCTGAGCATGATGGAATGGATTGAGCCTCCAAAAAGAGAACGCAAAGCCAATTATGCAGTGGATGCTTATTTCAGAGAAGCCCTACGTGTCAGTGAACCAAAAGTCCCAAAGGTAAGAAAGTGGCAAGTATGGAAAGGTTTTATGTTGTTCTTTTGCTCCTCTTTTCCCATGCTGCATTCCTGGCTCTACCCCTGTATATTTACAAAGTCATAGGTTGCCACTGCTGCTGAATTATGGTAGTTTACTTGTGGAAAAGTTAAGCTTCTATAATGTTGATTCATATCTATATTTTTGAAGGCTCCACGACCTCCAAAACAGCCAAATATTCAGGATTTTCAGTTTTTCCCACCACGGTTATTTGAACTTCTGGAAAAAGAAATTCTGTATTACCGTAAAACCATAGGATATAAGGTAATGCTTTTTTTTTTCTTTTCAAATCAGTGAAATGTATTTGTATTCCTTTTAGTAAATTTGTTGCAGCCTTGACTTGTCAAGTTATTGTGAGAGAAATGGCTTAAAAGCCTCTATTATTCTTTTTCTGTTCCACTGAGCAGCAGAAAAAATAATCTGTTGTTCTTTCCTTCACTAAAAATTCTGTATCTGTATGGCTTCGTATTTTGTGGTGGATTCCTAACAATAAAATAGATTAGAAAAAAGACAGTTCTGATGCTTCATATACTCAAAACGAAAGGTGTGACATGTGATCTAAGGTGAGGACAATTTGGCTAATATAAAGTCACCTTCCAGGGTATGATTTTTTTGTAAAAACTTTTGTATGTCTTATTTAGAAAATAAGATAATAGTGACTTTGTGTTGATATGAAGATAATTAAAATGACATCAATTTTCCTTGGATTTGGGTGGAATATGAAAGGTTTAAAGGTGTGGAGAAGTCTGAATGTATTACTACTACAGAAAGGAAACCAACAACAGATTTCTCTATTTTCCTTTTATTTTTTCTTCCTACTATGCCTTAGCTGAATTTCTCCCTTTTCCCTGCTGACATTACTGGACAAGCAGTGAACAGATTGTCTTTTAATGTCGTTTATCCTTACTTGGACCAGTATTGATTGAGTAAACCAAATGGATTCTCTGCTTCTAGCCAGACATGTCTGTAACTTGCTTTAAAAAGCCTCAGGTTTCATGACAGGTTGCAGCAAGAAAAAAAACCACCTAAAAATGTGTTGGATAACATAAAATTGTCGTACAAAGCAACAGATAGAAAATTGGTGAGAGTAGCAAAATGTATTTTTAAGAAAAAGCAGAAGGTTTTTTTAGAATCTTGTTTGCAGCCAAAAGAATTTCATGGGGATGTCAGGATAGAATTGATATATGTATGCAATTAGTTTAGGGAAAGAATTTATTCAATTAATGCTCCAACAAAGAAGGATGAGAGAATTACTAATTTCGACAATATGCATGTCTTTCAGACCTGTTATGGAAACCTGTCAACCTGGAAAGGTTGAACATGAATAGTTGTTATCTTAAAAAGCTAGTATGACTGTTTACTGGTGGGGAAAGTGATAAATATAATTAAATTTGTTTAGCTTTGAAATGGAAGTATAACTTCCAATTTGAAGAGCATTTATTATTAATACTGAAAACTGCCATAAACAATATCAGAAGGTAACCAATAGGCAGAGACCAAGCTTTATGTGTCAGTCTTAATTTAAACCAGTGAAGTCAAGAAGATTTCTTATATATTAAAACCAGCTCTTTATATATTAAAAACAGATCTTATCTTCCACTGCTTTTGCTGCAAGAATAAGTAAGGTCTACTAAACCTTTACTGGATACTGGTTTCTGACTTGTTTGCTGTTGTGTGCAGTGTAATTGGAGTACAGGTGAAAGGTCACAAATACTGAATTGGTCAGTGTGGAGAGGGACAGGTGAAATGTTGCTTGTTCTTGTTTACATCATTTACATCATGTTGTGTCGGGTCCTTACTTGGGCAGTGTGCATGGCTTTACAGTAAACCTGGGAGAACTTAGTGTTTCAGTGTAGTTACAAAACATTCTAAACCAATGAATGTAGGAAAGCAGGTCCTCTGCTATTGAAAAGTACCTCTGAAATCAGTGGGCTGTGACAGCTCAGCCTCTCACAATATCCTGAGGTCATTGTGTGCAGGAGTGGTGGGTTCAGGGTGCAGCAAACTTAAAATTCAGTCCTGTTTTTGGGAGGAGGGGTTTAATTAATAAGATCTGAATCTAGGTAGAACACATTTGGTAACTTGTACAGATTAGTGCTTTTAAAATGCAGTCTTTGAAATAACATTGCTGCACTACTGCTTTTTGATACCCCTGATTTTAGGTCCCCAGGAATCCTGACCTCCCAAATGCAGCTCAGGTACAAAAGGAGGAACAAAAGAAGATAGATGAGTCCATGCCTCTGAATACTGAGGAAAGTGAAGAGAAAGAAAAGCTTCTAACACAGGTATAATAAAATCAGCTGGAGTATTTAATCATATATTTTTGCCAGTATGGAATATAAGTAATGGTAAATACACACAGGAAAGCTATGCTGATGTTATTGAAAGAAGAAAGCACAGACTATTTAATGATTTTTGATTGGTTTTGCTTTGAGGGAACTTTCCTGTCCTTGAACAAGTTTACATTTTAGTCATCTTCTGTTTCCTTGAAAGTCCTTGAACATTTCTGAGGCAACAGCTTGTACAGTAGAGGTACTACCCAGCAATACATGCAGAAATCCAATCAGTGGATTCCTTGTACATGCATAAAGCTTGTGTGTTGTTTTTAAATCAAAAAGAATTTGAATCAGGACAAGCCTGTGTCAACATACATGATGTTTATGCAGATCACATCCATTAATTTTGTCCCAGTCGAGTTGTTAGGCATGTTCTCTTTATACTGTGACTGAATTTCTGTCACTAACTAGTTTCTTGACCTTTTGGCTGATCATCCTGCTGAGTGGGCTTATTAAAAGCTGGTTGTTAAGGAGAAAGGTGTGTCTCAAAGTAACAGGACTTTTTGATTCAAAAAATTTTCTGTAGAAGAATTTGGGATGGTGTACCTTGGAAGAAAATTGCAAAGTCACAATTTTACTATGTTGGGGGTTGGATCTGTTTCCAAGACATAGTATTAATTTCACTTATGTATAGCAGAGGAAATATTTAAGCTGGTACTGATATTCATGCTGTTAATGATTAAAAACAAATAGTTGTATTATGTATGTTAGACTCACTCTGAACATGCTAATTGTGAAGTGAGCTTATTCAGCTGGAGAACTGACAAAGTTCCTTGTAAATACGTTTCTGTGATAAAAGAAACTCAGTGCACTACAGATTATTGCCCAGGCATGTGATTGTCTTGTTTGTTCTTGTCATTTTCTGCTTTCCCTGTCTTTAAATTATAGTGTCTCTTTCTTGGATGATGTTTTTGTGCGTTGCATCTCGGTTGTTCAGTTTTGGATTGATTTCTTTGGTACATAACAAATTCTCTCTTTGACAGTACTTTAGAGTTTCCATTTGATTGCATCTTTTTGGACTAGAGATCTTTTCTTGACATACTTACGCTTTCATCCAGCTGTTTGTCTGGTTCCAGGTTTGTAAATGTCTGAAGTAGGAGCTCTTGCTTTAGATACTTGCACTGCTCTAAGAACTTGTGATGACTTTGGCATTGCTGCACCTTGTACTCCTCTGAAGTGTGCTGCTTGTATCTGCAGAAGTGCCACTGTCACTGAGCTTGTTTCTTTGGAGAAGTATCACAAAAACTTAAAAAAGAGAGGATAAAAAGCTCTTACTAGTGCACGTGGAGTCATGCCCAAAAATAACTCTTTAGTTATAGATTCAGTAATAAGCCCTGGATAATGCAAGTTTATGGAAATCCTGAAAGACCGTTAGCCACTGTCATTATGTGATGTTGCAGAGGAGCAAATGGTACATACATAAATCAGAGTTTTGGAAAATGCTTCCCTTCGACCTTGTAATGCCTTCTTGATCTCTTGTTGCTTACAGGGTTTTACAAACTGGAACAAAAGAGATTTTAACCAGTTTATTAAAGCTAATGAGAAATACGGTCGTGATGATATAGACAATATTGCCCGTGAGGTGGAAGGAAAGTCACCTGAGGAGGTCATTGAGTACTCAGGTTTGTGATATTTTGAAATGTGTTTATTTCCTAATACCAGAGTATTACCATGATTTTTGCTACATGTTCTTTTAAAATTACAAGATAGAGAATTTGGATGCATTTAAGAATTTTTTTTTTATTAAAGTGTGCGATGTTTTTTTTTTTTTCCAGAAGGCTAAATTCTATGAAAAAGGTTGATTTTGCAGTATATAACTAACATGTACCACTGCCTTAAGCCCTCCTTAGTCAAGATTTAGAATTTGACATAGTTAATTCCCGCTGACAACATGGACTTGTGAAATTGTGAATTTGCCTTATAGTGCCAACATGATTCTTTATGCTGTATCTCTGCTATTTTACCTAGTACTCCGTATCTTTGTCTTTTATATTTACACAGTGCTTTTGAGATTTCTTCCTCTTTCACCCTTGAATGTAATTTTACTAAACACCTTTAGAAAATCAACTTTGCAATGTTCATCTTGTAGTTAAAAAGGAAGAGCTCCGCTAGAGTTCCCTTCATTGTTGAATTTATTTTACAATTAATTATGTTGCATGTAAATTTTGTTAGAATTTTTACTAAGCCTTTACTTACAGTCAACTTTTAAAGATACTGAATAAAGAGTCAGTGCAAGCTTATTTTTTGGCTAGCATAGTAAGCTGGAGAGCATTAGCTCAGTGTTTAAGATTTAATGGAACCACAAGCTAAGTTCTTTTTTTTTTGCCAGAGTACCTTAACAAAAGTAAAGTCATAAAAGCAGGGGAAAAGATTATATTCAACTATTTTGTTTTGTGTTTTTAGCTGTTTTCTGGGAACGTTGTAATGAACTACAGGACATTGAGAGGATTATGGCTCAAATTGAACGAGGAGAGGCAAGAATTCAACGGAGGATCAGTATCAAGAAGGCCCTTGATGCCAAAGTAATTATTCCAGGTTTTTTGTTTTCTACAACTGACTTCTTCCAAAAATTCCTTCAGAAAAAGAATAATAGGGGATGAGAGTTGTGTCTTTTTATGCAGCATAGGTAGTATACCATCTCTCAGTGATCTACAGTATCTTGTAATGATTCCTTGATGTAGCATTGTATGCTTATTAGTCCTTATTTTTGTTTTGTGTTCAGATTGCAAGGTACAAAGCACCTTTTCATCAGCTGCGTATTCAGTATGGAACAAACAAAGGGAAAAATTACACAGAGGAGGAAGACAGATTTTTGATCTGTATGTTACACAAGATGGGCTTTGACAAGGAGAACGTGTACGAGGAGCTGAGGCAGTGCGTGCGCAACGCGCCTCAGTTCAGGTTCGACTGGTTTATCAAATCCAGAACTGCCATGGTAGGTACCACTTACAGGGCATAGGCATGACATGAGGTATCTTGCTGGTTTTTTAAGCACCACCACATAACATTTGTTTAGGAAGCAAGTGCTGAAAGAATAACCTCAGGTTTTATTTTCGTTTCTGTTTTTTTTAAAGTAACCTTTTGCCTTAGTACAGAAAAAACACAATACAGCTGAAACACACATTAGAATACCTGCCAGACTGAAGTCCCATGTTACCCAAAGGGATTAATGCAGAGATAGACTAGACTTACAAATACCCTTGTTACTTTTATTGCAAACTGAGTGTTTTACGAAATAATGTCTCTTAAAATACGACTTTTTTAGAGTTGTTAGATAATATTAAAGATTGAAAACATTTGAATAATATACTTGGAGCAGCTTTTCTAATACAGTATTTACTTTCTAACAGCATTAGGAAAGTAAGTGATTCACATAGAAATTAATCATTGAAGCAATAGTTTAAAATGCACTTTGTAGTGGTGACTGTGGATTATCCCATGCAAATGTGCTTAAATTTCTTTTGGTATACTTTACTGAAAATTTAGTTTGTATTTAGAGAATATAATACAAGGTTAATAGTAGACTAGTACTCAGAATTTTAGAGCAGAGCCATTCATTTTTAATTTAGTCATTAAGCAGGAATTGATAACACTAACAGAAGCTTTGGTGGTTTGCAAATATTAAGGTATGTAAGTACCAACATCAGAATATGGAACTCTTTCAATGATAAAAAGCTGTTGGATCTGCCCCAAAATTTTTGCTCAGTTCTTTCTACTTGTTGCTTGTCTTCATTTCCTGACCTCAGGATTTGTTGGTCTGAAAGAATGTTCTTTCAGAGTTCTGGGTGCTGTACTAACAATCAATAAAATATAAAATAAAGTATTTAAAATGTGTATTTGAACAGGTGCGTATATTTGCTTTTCCCTGTACTACTTGTAATTATGCAATAAACTTTTTACTTGCTATTTCAGCAATTGAAGTGTTTCTGGATAGTGCAGCAGTTAGCCCTTAATTAAAAAGAATTACATGTGTTTCTTACTAAAATGTCTTTTTGAAGAAATACTAGATTTTAAAATTACATCCATAAAGAGAGAAGCCTGCAGTATTTAGCACATTAGGAAGTTTCTTTTAAGTTGTCTATGCAGGAATCCATTTAAATAAATCATAGAAATGGGTACTAGAAATTAAAAATGTAGCTCAGAATTTAATATTAGTTGATATATAGTTGTCAGGGGTAGAGTTAAATATGCAATTTAAGTCTTGCAGATCCTTATGTTCAGTGTACTTTTTTTTAAAACGGGGTAGAAATAATTTGCTCAAGTGTAGGAATATGTTCTGTGGTGTCTTAATGCTGAAACTGAGACACTGGGAATATAGTGAATCTTTTGGCTTAGGTTTTCTTTTAAAATTCTATCCATTAATAATTTTAGTTTTTCTGCTACTACACGGTTGAAAAAGAATATTATGGAAATACAAACTTAAAACAATCTTTCACTTTCAATGTGCATTTAATTTTCTGAAATGTTCTGAATTATCATGCTCTGTATGGTTTAGTTATATAGCTGATATATTCTAATGTCCTGACATTTGTGGAGGTATTAATTTCTATGGGTCCATTTTGCACTAGATTGGTGATTTTTTTTTTTGGGTAAAGAAATGTGCTGGAAAATCACATGATAATGACAATGAATGAAGTATAAATACAAATATTTGTAGAGGAGTAAATAAGTGAAAGTGGAGAAGGCTTCCTAAAGTGCTGAAATTCACATGTGATCATTTAAAGTCATATGAAACAAGATAAATAGGGCAGCATAGTTCAGAAAAGGGCTTAACATGCTCTTTGAGAAAGCTTTGTCTTCTAACCACTAGATGTCTCTTGAATTCCATATAAATAGCTAATTTATCTTCCATCTTACTATTTCTGTTGGTTCTCCTGAAAATTTTTCTTTGAAAAACAAATCCTGCTTCATTTAATTATTTCAAAATCAAATGGTTTACCCAAAATGTAAATTTTTAAAGATTCCATGAGTACCTAAGATTGTAATTTTTTTTTTCTTTTTATATTGAGCGCAGGTTTGTTTGTTTGGTTTTTAAAAAAAATTTCTGCCCATGCAGGAAGAATGCAAAATATCATGGCAGTAGTGAAGCATGTATCCATTCTCTGAAGTCATAAATTATGCATACTCTCTTTTAGCTTTCTGCAAACACTCCCCAGCATAAGAGAAATGACTCCTTAGTAAATACAGGAGTACCCAGGCCTGTGGACAGAGCTGAGGGCTGCCTTTGCTCCCAAGTCAGCATCTCTGCCTCCAGCCATGCGGAAGGCAATGGTTCAGTGCTCCCATCTTATTTATTGCAATCCAGGTCTTTATAGCTGTGAGGGGGTGAACAAAGTATATCTTCTCTCTTTCCATCCAAAAGAGAAAAGTATCAGGGCACACAGAATAAAAAGTCGTCTCTGAAAGTGCAAGGCATTTTAAATAAGTGTATTTTTGTAGTACTAAAATGGAATGCAGCAGTCCATACTGAAATTTCAGTAGCTTAGTGCAGGATTTATCACTCAGATTCTTTTTCATGGTAGATGTACAAGAAACTTGTGTGCATGTCACATCTTACTGTCAACTGATTCTGTGATTCTCCAGAGAAAATTGTTCTTCAGTCCATCCTCTGTCCACAGCAGATGCTTTGGAGCAGTAGTCCATCTGGAGAGTCTAACTATGAACCTGAACACTTTATAAATATATGTATTTATGCAAGCATTTGTCCCCTGGAAAGAGGAGGATATTTGAGTACCTTAGTCAAGTGGATCAAGGTTATTTCCTAGTCCTTTCAGATTAGTTGCTTGTTTTAACACAATCCCATTTCTCATATGCTAGAAGAAATCCAGATCATGATGATGAAGCAGCTTGTCATCACTCTTTACGTCAGCTCCTGAGTGCATTATACATAAATTTAAATGATATAAAATACTTCTGGCATGTTGACAGTCATCATTCTATTTTGGTCTTTTTTCATCTCTGTTCATCTGTAGAGTGTAGGTTTTTGGGACAGAGGCTCTCTTTTGTTCTATGTTCGGGGTTGCAATTTATATCAGGATGGCTCAAACTCAAGTTTGCTCAGAGTTGTTGCTTTTTTATCTAAAAGTTGTTGTTTGGGTGGAATTTGAGGGAGTTTATTGATTGAAGTTGAGAATATTTTAGCTCCAGAAGGACTGTCACATACCAGGGCACAAGCGTGGCACCCTAATCTGTGGTTTAACCTTCACTGGAAGGTGTGGGGTTGTTGCTACAGGGATGTGATAAAAGTGACTTATTACAGTACTCTGTTGGTGAAGCTACAAGCATGACAATGGAACATTTCTGGAAGGGACTTGTAAAGAAAAAATGAGGATTTTTTGTGTGTGTGTGTCTGATAAAAAGAATTCAAGTGGTGGTAGGATTCTCCATGTCCATTCTGAAGACACAGTTTTTGCCCAAGTCTATGGAGCATCCTTGGTAGAGAAATCTGTGGAAACTGTAGAACTTAGACTGGTTAAGCTTGGGGGTTTGAGTGTCTCAAAGATGAGTCACATGCTGGCCTGTTTGGGAAGGTTCAGATCAGGAAAGCACCAAGGCTGCATCTTATTCATGATGGACCATGGTGGCTGAGGCAATATCCAGCTTACATATGCTGAGAAAATAGAGAGTAATTTCTGGGCATAAAGGTCACCTGTTCACTTCATTGCAAATGGACCCATTGTAGGTTAAGATACATGCTACTAGGTAATTCTAGGATAGCTTATGTTCCAAAAATGTCTTCACTGATTATAGCGGAGATGAGATTTTTTGGGCTTTTTTTTCCTCAGAAGAGAGCTTCTTGCTTGAGTTGGAAAGAAAAACCCATGGAATCATGTTCTCAATAGTATATAGAATATACTGGATAATTATAATAAAAACAGGCACTGTTAGGTGTTCTGTAAGATCTTTTTCTTTTAAATGGGGTACAAGAAACTGTCCAAGTCAAGTGAGTTCTCTTAAGCCAGCCAGCCATTAGTAACTGCAATGCAGATATTTTGAGTTGTGTTGGAAATACTTCTTAATGTGTAAACAACCTTATGGCATTTAGTCCTGATGGCTTGCAAGTCTTGATGCTAGAAGCATTTAGGGCCTGTTGTCTCTTGGGTCCTGTTTGAATAAAAATACAACAGTGAGTTCACAATTTAAGACTGAATAGTTTTTTGGCCAATTTGCAGCTCTGCTTGGCCACTTTGCAGCTCTACTATGTGTCTGTTCACATAAAAAGCCTCCCTAGTCTGTTTGCCACAGAAAAGTATTGCTTAAGATAGCTTTGCTTCCTTTTCTTTCTGCTTTAAAGAAGACCTCTTTCATAAAATCTGGCATACTATGCTGGTAGGCTGTAATTTGCTTCATTAACCAAGATGAAAGACCACATCAGTCTTTGGAATGTCAGTTTGGAAGACAGAATCCTGAAAACTCCTTGTCAGGAGGACAGTAAATCCTTTTCTGTTTCTAAAGGTTACACTGAGGGAAAGAAAGACAAGAGTAACTAAGCTAATGATTAGTATTATTGAATATTTTAGGAAAATGTAAGTGCTTTGAAATTAAAGGATTTTGAACATAGTTATATAAGCAAGAGAAGTTGTATAATTTACTTAAAAATTTGATGTGTTCTCTTTCCTTAGGAGTTTCAGAGACGCTGCAATACTCTCATATCATTAATAGAAAAAGAAAATATGGAAATTGAGGAAAAAGAAAGAGCTGAAAAGAAGAAAAGAGGAGCAAAAGTTACAGCAGTATGTTTAACAGCACTTACTTTACTTCCAGTGGGGTTGAATTCAATTACATATTTTTTTTAAAAATGTAGACGATAATTGTAGGCACTGATGGTGTTAATAGAAACCAGAAGGTGAGAGATTAAACTGAAATATTTGTATATTCACAGCTCTCCTAGATCTGCTTAGGTAGGTATTCCCCATGCATAGTATTCAGGGGCTCCCTTTTTTTTTTTTTTTGAGAAGCCTTTTGTCTAAGTAGCAGAGGAAGACTCTTTTTAGAAAGTTGCACTGCCTACTTTCTGCCTACTTATGTACATCACATGTTGCTTCAGTTTCTTCTCAGAGATTTTTTCCTCCCCTACATAGTAGTTGCTGGAAGAAGAAATGAAAGTGCTTCTTTTATTTTGAAGGGTTGTCATCTTTAGAACAGATTGGGTATAAGTCAAGGTCCTGATCTTTTCATCCAGTTCATGGTATGTGTGGTACCTGCACCACTGAGACCATGTAATGATTTTAAGGATATAAAAAGGGTAGGAGAATTAAGTGTCTACATCAGGGATTAATGTTTGCCTTTCCATTATATCCTGCAAAGGTGAGCTGAAATCTAGAATGCATTGGGGTCATACATTCCCTTCTGAATAGTCAGTTATGTATTTAAACTTATTTTTTTATAATGCCACCATCTTGTTAAATTTATTCTTTTTTTTTTTTTTTTTTCTCTTTAGTCACAGAAGAGAAAAGCAGATTTGGCTGCTGAGAGCTCTGGAAAAAAAGATGCTAAGAAAGTGAAGTCGTGAACCTGAAAACTGAATTCTCAATATTAAGCTGCCACTTTCTTCACTCCATCTATGTGTATTAATTGCCAACTTCTTT
This sequence comes from Peucedramus taeniatus, assembly GCA_013400575.1. Classification (NCBI taxonomy): domain Eukaryota; kingdom Metazoa; phylum Chordata; class Aves; order Passeriformes; family Fringillidae; genus Peucedramus; species Peucedramus taeniatus. The sequence goes on from WBNO01028063.1 coordinate 29,921, forward strand.
GTATTCATGGTACTCTTCCCCAAGTCCCATGCTTTTTTAATTTTGCGAATTTTGTATCCTTTACAATGCCTTTCTTTACCTAAAATGTGTAGCTTTATATCTTATGCATTCCAGTATTTTTGTGTACTGTATTTTGTGATTTTCATGTCTTTGGCAAAATTCACTCAGTCCTTGGTTTTTTGAAGCTTGTGCTGAGGTTTTAGCTTTTATATGTTTTATATGCTGCTGCTTTGAAAGAAAACCTAGATTCTATAGCTGTATTATTGTTGTTTCATACTTTAAATTTATATGGCTGTTGGAAAATAAACTTAATTATTTGAAGAGAAATATACTTCACCTTTGTTTTCCCTATCCTCTCTCCCTTTTTTGCATAGCTGCATTTAGAGAGAATGTTAAGGTTTGTATAATTGTGCCTTCATCATCAATCAGATTTTTTTCAGAGGAGTACTTAGACAGGATCAGGAGCATGACAGAACAAAATCTAATTAGACTGACATCCTTATTTGCTCTCTGCATTAAATGGACATTTTCTCTGAAATGTTCAGGAGGAAACCCAGCAAATAGACATTTTTTGTTTTTCTTTATCAGTGATTTCTGCTGGGCTACATGCTTAAACACAGGGTGAGGTGTTTCTCAGAATGGCCTCTAGATGAAAACTTTTCTATGCCTCATAAAAGGAAGTAGTCAGCTCACAGCTTCTGGTTGTTTAAGTAGCAAACAAAATAGTTCACTTTCTGGTTGATAGACTCCTCAGCTCTGCTGCCTTGTGCTGAAAGAGCTTCGTTGTTCTAATTATCTCTGCTAAAGTTCTTCTTTTACCTTTTATTCAACATGTCAGTCAGAAGCAATGGGGATATGTTATGGAGTGCTCCTTTTTAGTATTTCTATTTTAATGAAGAGATGAAAGTGTTGGATGTATGATTTTTTGACTTTGCAAGAATGGCCTTTATTAAGCAGGTTCACAGTTCCTGCTCACTTTAGAGTCTCTGCCTTTCCTGGATCAGTAGAACAGTGGCTGTGACATCTGATGTTTTACTTTAATGTTCTGTCTCTGATCTGGTGTTTAGTATAGACCTTGCTACAGTGAGACATGCCCTCATAATGTCAGGTCTAGATTAATGCAGTGTGCTTTACATGGTACTTCCCTTGAAGACTACTTGTAAACTTCTTCTAGTGCAGTTTGCTTCCTTCAGTGGTTTGAGGTGTTTTGAGATAAAGAAACCTCTTTACTCTTTGTATTTTGTGCTTTGCATTGGCTACCTTCTTCTGTGTTTGTAAAACATAGGACTTTATAAAATAAAGTTCTTGAGCTCTGCCCATATTCTTTTATGTCATTTAAAATATATTGGTATGTCTTTGAAGTTTTCTGGGATTAGTATCTCTTAAGTTTGATGAGGAATTTCCAGCTTTTTTCATAGTGTCTGTTAAAGGTTTGGGGCAAAATGGGTCTGATGATTGGTTGAGCATTTCAAAAGATAATTCAAAAGATTAGATTCTGTATTTTGGAATGTAGCTTTTGTCCAGGGACCACATTAATTATTTCACTGGGCTTATACTTGTAAGACTTGGTATTTGTCTGTTGAACTTCATCTGATGAGTTGAGAGGTACATTTGATAGTGATGGGGCACAACTTCCAGGCAGGAGATTGGTCATTGGAGTCAGAGCATGCTTTTAAATGAGTGTGCAACCCAGGTGGAATAGGTGTGCTCAGGAAGAAGTATTGTCTCCTCAGAATGTAGTTCTGATATTGGAGCAGTTAACATCCTGCTTTATCCTTGGGAGGAGGACATCCCATGTAATTATGGAAAAAGGCTGTGTAGCTACATGCATATATAACCACAAATCCCTGGAGCATTGCTATTAATAGAGAGAGGAAGATGCCTTATTTGCATTTGCATTTTGGCTCATGTGCCACTCACTAAGTTTATGGCCTGAAATGATAAAAACAAGTTGAAAGAGAAATAAAGGGAAATAAAGGCTGAAAGAGCCAGTTGAAATGTTTATGGAATTACATGGCTAGGTCTAGAGCTTATTCTATTGCTCCTATTTAGCATTGGATGAATATTTTAATGTTTTAAGTCTTGAAATGTATTCTGGTTTTGTTTATTGTAGATTAGCTTTGTTTGACTTGCATGTTTTTGTATATCCAGTTTCTCTGTGTTGCAAAGTGTATGGAAAGTCTTAAAATGGTAATATCTCAACATGTTGTTTTATGCAGGTTTTTTGGTTTGAGTTACCACTTGAGTTAATGTTCTTTCTTCTCAATGACATGACACACAAACCATATAGCAAAAGATCATGCAATTGTTCTTTCAGATATTATCCCTTGATCAGACAGCTCCTCTGAAGAATGATAGATTCTCCCAGGAACTATCTGTTAACTCTTCAGTGTGTACTCCCTAGTTAAACTGAATGTGCTGTTGAACAGCAGTCCTTGAGAGCATTTGGACACTGTACACCAGTTCCTAGCAGATTGAGCCTTCCCATCCATCATGTCCTACAGTGATAACTAAAGAAAATTGCTAACAGCTGCTGGTCGGGATTAAAGGAAAATGGATCTTCCTTTTCCCTTTTTCATTCTTCCAGTTGCCAATACCCACACTGTGTGTGCCTAGCAGTATCTTAAATTAAATGCTGCTGTGACTCAAAATTAGGTGACAGAAATGAAAGAATCTTCCTGCTTTTAACTGCTATTTTCTTAGGTGGGGAGCACTGTTTGTAAGAAATTAGTAAGCCCTGAATGTTATGTGACAGAAAATTTCTGAAAAGTTTGGGTCTTTAGGCAATTTTAGAGTTGCCAAAAATGCTGCAAGATAAAACATTTTGAAAGCTAATTTAGTTCCTTTTCAGTGCTCAAGTAAAATTTGATTGTGTAAACATCAGGCTTGAGGAAAGTCACCTAGCACCTTTGACTCACCAGGCAGTGCATGTAACATCCTGGGAGAGGTCACAGCAATTGTGGTGGTTTCCTTTTCACGTATTCATCATTTCCAACTTATTAGTCCTTTTACTTTTGAGTTACATTAGTGATGACACCAAAAATGTAATGCTGCTAACCACCTTCACTGTATTTAATTTCAGTTTGTTACAAGGAGACAGAGAAGAAATGAACTTTCTTCTTGCTGGTAATATTAGACCATCTTTAGGTGCTGGTTTGCACAAGTGGTGTTACTATACTAAAATATTAAGCAAGAATTTTTTTTCTTGTAGATAAGCATTGCTTGTTTGATTTAGTGCTAATGCTGGTTAGGGTTAAAAAAAAAACAGCTATCACTCTTTGAGATGATGAGCAAGGAGTACAGTATGGAGAAATTAATCAGAATCTTTCTAAGTGCCTGATGGTGATGCCAAACTGATTTTTGCTTTTATATATTCTTCATATATATTTGTAGCTTTGCAGCTATATGAAGGATATATAAAAGCAAAAATCAGTTTGGCATCAATGGAAGTAACTTTGTTGTGCAGTGCCTGCAGTTCCTGCTGTGTGCTGCTGTGTTACAGGCACTCGGTACATGCCTCCTGCCCATGTTCAGTAGGGGGATTAAGTATTTTCAGTGATGAGAAATGCCAAAGTGTTACAGGTTAAAAAAAGGTGGAATTTTGCAGTCAATACCAGTTTATGTGAATGCAAAATGATGAGGTTGGTGCACACATTGGCACTTGTGATGCTGGAAGGGATTGATCATCAACTGATCAATCCTTTAGTTCTGATCTGACTAAAGAGAGGTTGACAATTGTTACCTGTTACTTAATTTTATCTGGTCCACACATACTTCAAGCATGAATCTAAATATGTTTGTGGCTCCTAATTATAATATTTGACATGTTCTTTTTCTGAAAGACCTAAAGTTGGACTTAGTTTGCATATTTTGAAATGTAATGTACTCTTTAATTGCATTTGCATGGTATCCATCCTTTCATGAGAGCCTTAATAGGAGTAATATTTGCTGCCTCAAAGGTATGTCGGTGTTGTGTTGTTCAAGATAACTTCTGAACTTTTTCAATCTGGGATTTGTTTCTTAAGTTGTACATATATGAAAATAAAAGTTAATATGAACCTGATGTCTTCTGGTCATTCTGGTACACAGGGCTCTGTTACTTGGATACTTTCAGGATAGTTTGATTTGGTTTTCTTGCTCTTGTGCCTCCCATAAACTTCAGGCCATGGTGGCTGAATGTAAGGGGTGTGTGTGGCTGTTCTACATCTGCTCTCAAATTATAGTTTATTGTAATCTAAAACTATACAAGTAGTGCCTATGTTTTTGTGACAGCCTTGCCTGTGTTGTCTCTTAGTACAGTGTTACACAATGTATGTTGATCCTATATTAAAGTGTATTGCTGGTTCCCTTTTATTTCATACCTTTGATGTGTTCCTAAAATGAAATACTTTGGAGCTTAAGTCCAGTTGACACAATGATAGGAACCATGAATTTTGTTGCAGTTGTTGATCACTAGTGGCCTTGCTAGATACTGTGCTTGGAGAGCTGCATGCCCTAAACGACTGCTCAGTTTTTTTCCCTATTGATAACCTAAAAAAAAGGGATGGACTGGAGGACCAGCTTCTCTGGTGTTGGCTGGTAGCAGTTCTGTCTGCTCCACAGTGAACTTTTGATAGACCTCACTCTTTTTCAGGTGAGGCACCTAGACCAGGATGGAGGAGCTGGGACAAGACATGTGGTTCCACCTTACCTGGTCCTCAGTAGCAGCCTAAACAAATTTGGGTTCACTCCAAGAGCTGAAGTTCTTGAGGCAAGACAAGAAGGGAGATAGCAAGACAAGAAGTTGCCAGCTCTTACTATAACCTGCTTTAAATCCTGACTAGTGTTGGGATGGAATGGGAGGTGAAGTCAGGAGCAGGAAGATGCACAGGTATGTGATGTGCTCTTCATTGGGACTAAGCCTTTGCTTCTAGGCCTTATTTCAAATCCTGCTGGGTCAGTTAACATCATGGGTATTTCCATGTTTTCATGGCTCCTTGCAAAGCTGTCCAAACTAACAGATGGGGTGCCTTGGCACAATGCCCAGTCCCTGTGCAAGCCCTGCTCACACAGCAGGCTCCCCGTCCAACATTTGAAATGGGGAGCAAAAAGGCTGAATCCTGGAAAAAATTGCCTGTACTGGGCAGGGGTGAGAGCTGGGCTGGGAAAATCTGTGTGTGATTAACTGGAGGTTGATGGCTAAATCTATCTATTTTTGTTGCTAGTAAGTGGAAATGGAAGGTAAAGCCACTGTAGCTTGCTGCTGAATGGAGTTCAGAAGGCACTGGAGTGTCCGTGTGCAGCACAGCTGGCGAGGGCACTGCTGGCTGGGCTTTGCTCCTCCGCCTTTCCTGCCTGCAGTGCTCCCATGTTGTTACCCGTTCAGACCCCAGGTGGTGGTGTTGGGTCTGAAAGGAGGAAATGTGGAGGTGGAGAAGCTCCTGCACTGCGGACAAGGCCAGTGGTGTGGCAATACTGAGCTGCTCTAAGCAATTCCTTCCTTTCTGTGTTGACAGGGCTGTAGTCCAGCTGTCTCCTCAGACCTGCCATGTCTGGCTGCATGGTTAGTTGCCATGTAAGAGGTGATTTGAGGAGGTCTTCCCATCCAGAAATTGCATTGTGTTCAACTTAAAAGGCCTCTCAAAGTTTAAACTGAGCTATAGCTGATGTGGCACTCGATGTGATGCTCAGAGCCAGCCTGCAAAGTCTGTGTTGGCTTTGTATTAAAGCACATTCAATGGCTGCTTGGAAGGCAGGCATGTCTGCACCACAAAAAGCAGGACTTTTCTTCAGGGAGTTACTATTACAATTATGTTGCTGTAATTAAAAAAAAACCCAAACCAAAACCCCCTGCCCTTTCAAAATGTGTCAGCATTAATTTATGGCTTCTATACATACATATCTTTGAAATAATTTTACTTATTTATGTTACAAAGGGTTGATTAATGTTACGTGACTGAACATGTGGAAGAGGTACAAGAAATTACTTCTTCTTAAGTGTCAGCCTTGGAGACTCAGCATTTTCTTTCAATATTCAAAAAGAAATTTAATTTTAGCTTTTTGTGATACTCACTGGTAATTAACTGCTCCATGTACTGCATCTTATTATGCTACGGGCCTGAAGATTTTCTGTTGGAAACGAAAATCGATTTCAACAAATTCAGTTGTTGCCATCTTATTAGGTTATGGTACTCAATGTAAATTAAAGTTTTGAATTTGTCATCGATCAATAGATGCAATTATTGATTTGGGATGTATGAGGTAAAAAGTGAATAAATAAGTTTTTGTCTTTGTTTTTATAACACGAAAACATGTCAAAATTTATTGAGCTGCAAGTTACTTTGTAGTGAACCTGAGGCAGAATCAGAAACACAAGAGTAATGTTGGTCTATTTATTTCTTGGGTGCTGCAGGACTTTGTTAAAATGCTGGCTGTCAGGCATCCTGATTCAAAAATTTGTTTAGAAGCCTGGGGTGCAAGGATTGGTTGGCTGTCTGATGCCAGGTCCCAGTGCCCATCCATGAATGCTGTACACAGGCAGACCCATCTCCCTTCAGAAATGGACCTCTCTGCACAGAAGGCTCCTTGCAGTGTTCAGTGTATCTGGAGGGGGGCAGAAAGAAAGTCTTCCTCACTGGAGGAAACAAAGTAATATGGAGCTAATAACACCCTAATGATACACTCCATGCAAATCAGCACAATCTTCTGGATTGGAAAGAAACCATTGATTGCCCTCCAACTTGTTCCCAGAGTTTGGAGTAGATGTGCCATTCCTAACTTGTTCCAGGAGTTTGGAGTGGATGAGCCATTCCTAACTTGTTCCAGGAGTTTGGAGTGGATGTGCCATTCCTAACTTGTTCTCAAGAGTTGGGAGTGGATGTGCCATTTCTAACTTGTTCTCAAGAGTTTGGAGTGCATGAGCCATTCTTAACTTGTTCCAGGAGTGTGGAGTGGATGAGCCATTCCTAACTTGTTCTCAAGAGTTTGGAGTGCATGAGCCATTCCTAACTTGTTCTCAAGAATTTGGAGTGGATGAGCCATTCCTAACTTGTTTCCAGAGTTTGGAGTGGATGTGCCATTCCTAACTTGTTCTCAAGAGTTTGGAGTGGATGTGCCATTCCTAACTTGTTTCCAGAGTTTGGAGTGGATGGGCCATTCCTTGCTCAGAGCTGGCTGTTCTGGAAGGATGTCACTCCCAGCCTGCTCGTGTGCAGGGGAGCTGAAGGGGCTCCTCAGGGATAAGAGCAGCAGGATGAGTGTGAGTTTCTTTGGTCACATTCAGCAGATGAGTGTGTTCAACACAGCCTTGCTCAGACTCTGGTCCTGGGTACCTCGGTTTTCTGAGTTGCTCTTGGTTAAACAAAGGTGCCTACAACCTGAGATCAGCAGCGTTGCCAGTTTCTCTGCATTAATATATTATTTTTAATTTAAAGGGCTTTGAGGGCTTTGTTTAAGGGTTGCTATAGAAATGTTTTTCTCATTGGGAGTTAGCTATAGTAATAAAAGTTGAGAAAATGCAATATTTTTTACTGCTTTCATGGTCTTGGGCCATTGAATTTAAGAATAGAGAGGAAAAAAATCAAGAAAGGTTGATTGAGGACATAGTTCACTTGATCAGATGGATACAGACCCCAGCTGGCAGGAAACTGATTAAAATAAAAGACAAAATAGATAGTTTTGTCAGATGGAGACCACATTCCTGTGGGACATGAGAGGATTTATCAGTCACAGCAGCAGTAACTGCAGGTTGTATGTAGCAGGGCCTGTGCAAACACTGGAGTTTGTGTCTCTATCTTATATAGGTGGAAATAGATACAGATATCTTGTCAGAGTCAGTGGTATCAGAAGGAAAAGTATATGTCAGTATATGAACTGATGTACTAGAGCTTGGTAGATGTTTAAGCTGTTGAGGCAGATTTGAGGAAGTATCTCTAAGGTTTGCTGTATTTTCCAAGTAGAAAATTGAAGATGACACTCTCTTCCACTTCCCTACCTAGTAGCCATTCATCTCATTAGAATGAAATAAAAATCACTGTTTTGGAATTGAAGTGACTTAAACCCCAAGACCCCCTGGGAAAGTCCTTGGTGGCTGTGTCAGGTCTTCATTATCCTGCTGCTGTCAGAGGTGGTTGTGTGCAGTTTCCTAATGCTGGAGAGACTCTTTACTGGTGTGAGTGTTGAGCAGAACTTCACAGTGAACCCACAATTTTGCTTTAAAATGTGGTGACACAGTCCAGCCCACTTTGTCTGTGCTCACTGCTGGTGGACTGGTGCCTAAGGTTCATTGGAACTGTGGATACAGATCCCAAGACTGGCTTGGATTTCCTGTTCTTTCCAATAGTTTCCTTGGTCAAATTCAGGATTTGTCTGGTGTGGCTGTAGAGGATTGAGCTTCTAGTGTCTAGATGTTATATCAAGATTGATTGATGTAGGCCTGATGGTTCTTTTTCCAAGTGTGAGGTCTCATGTTCACCTGAGCTGGGTAAAACCACTGAGAAGCAGCAGAGAACTTTTGTGCTCAGACACAGTGGGCTTGTGCAGCTGTGGCAATGGCAAGGAACTGGGTGAGAATGAAACTGTGTCACTGCAGCTTGCTGGGTCCCTGGCTGTGCCTGCAGGATTTGTGTCAGGCTGTGCAGGAGAGGCACTCGGAGCTGGGACACTGCCATGCTGTGCTGTGTCTGCTCTGGGACTGCAGCAAGCTCCTTTCTCTGCACACTCTCTGCTGTTTCTTCTGTTTTTCCTTTGTCTGTTTATGCTGTGTATTTCCTTTAGGGGTAGGATGGATATTATCTCTGGGTTATGGTAGCACTTGGTGATGTGGGCTGTGATGCTGGGAAGGGTCTCAGGGTGCTGCTGTAATATTAATAAGAGCCTTGTAATAAGATTCAGTGTCTACAGCTCTTTCCAATTCATGGCTGTTCTGAGTAGTTCAGTGCATCGGGGCCTTGGCTATATATAAAAATAAGTAATTGATTTGCTTTCTACTGAATAAATGACATGCTGGAGGAATGATTAATGAATAAGAAATCACAAGTGTCACTGGCACACAAATGGAAATCATCATTCCCTTAACAAATTTTTTTCTAGTTGGGTTTAAGTTTCCGTTGGGAATTACAGTTTCACTAATTCAACAAAACCACCTGATAAATAACTCATAATTTTTTATAGATGTCCATTAAATAAATCTATATTGAAGTACCAAGAAATGACACTTGTAGAAGAAACATTGCTGCAAATAATGAGAAAATTGCAGACGTATTTTATACCTCTTCTGAAAATCAAAAGGTCTCATAAATACAGTCTGTAAAAATGTCTGTGGAAGAGTTAACATAACTGTACAAGCAATAAGCCTGACCTTTCAGTGTAATTTATTTTAGATTTGCTCAATCCTTTTTTATTAAAACTAGCACATCTGAAGCAGAATTAAATCCTATTATAGCAGCTCTGTGATTGTATCAATTTTTCTCTGCCATGGCACACTTTATTAAAAATTACTTTGTTTCATATTGGTTAACGCAATCAGGGGAGTAAATGAAGTTTTGTGGTCTTTGGTAAAGAAAGAAGTGTGTAGTTTCTATCCTTGAGAGCAGTGTAAATTGCTGTGAGGATCAGCTGAGTTCCAGCCCTGCAAAAATCACTTCAGGTGTTTCCTCTGTGGTGGTAAGACCCAGGTCCCCATCCTTTGTCTGCACTAGTCCAGGGACCAGGTTACACAGGACCAGCTGCATCAGATGTTTCTGTCTCAGCAAAAATATTCCTGTAAGCTAGATACCACATCTTGTTTCTGCCTCCTCCACAGTTCTGTGTTCGAGTGCAGAATCACCAGTTACCACCAGTGCAGCCTGTTCTTGTTCCTGTTGCCTGGGATGGCTCAGATGCACCTTTGATCTGAACAAGGATGTGAGCTCACAGGCATCCCCTGCCCGTGTTTCTTTCACTTTCAGGAGTGTTTGTCATGCTGCTGTTGGTGTTTGCTCCAGCAGCCAGCAGCTGTGAAAGTGCTCCTGTATTTTCTGTCCTTGTTTTGGTTTTACCTGCTTGCTTTGTTCCCCTCAGTTTCTTGCAGTGCAGCATTGGGTTGGATTGCAAGAAGGGGATTTAGATGGAGCCAAGTATTTTTTTTGTGGTTTAAAGTCTGTCTAGTGCTTTTTTTTAACTGACCAAGATCTACAGCACTTTGGAGTATTTACTGCTCCTATTTAATGGGCTGTTTACAATTTCAGGACCAGCCTCAGTAGCTTTGTGGAGCATATTTCCATGCTGATGACATGTTTACAGTGAATAATAAGAACTGACACATTTTGTGTGCACAGGTTAATGCCCCCAAATCAGGTGCTATAAATTGTTGTGGGTGGGTAGCTGGTGCAAGAACCTCTTTTTCTTTTATAGAGCATCATAGCAAGGTCTGGAAAACACGTTAGTTAATTCCTTACTTCCTCTACTCATTGCAGGCAAAGTGCAAGGTTTTCTTTTTCTTCTCTCTCCTGTGTGCATAGACTGGGGGAAGAGGCATGGCTGGAGCTATCCTGGAAGGATGCTCTTTGTGGGAGAAGCTGACCAGAACAGCTTTGTTGCTCTGAGGATCACGGTGGTGTCTGCAGCGTGGCTCTGAGGCCGGGAGGGTGCAGGAGCCTCCCTGATCCCCTCTCCGTGCGTCCCCTTCCCGCAGAGCCCCGGGTGCCTGCAGGGCTCTCCCTGCTGCTGGGGCTCGGCAGAGCGGCATTCCTGAGGGCGGTATTCCTGAGGGCAACATTCCTGGGGGCAGCAATCCCGGTGGCGGCAATCCCGGGGGCGGCATTCCCGGGGGCGGCANCGGGGGCGGCAATCCCGAGGGCAGCGTTCCCGGGGGCGGCAATCCCGGGGGCAGCATTCCTGGGGGCGGCATTCCCGGGGGCGGCAATCCCGAGGGCAGCGTTCCCGGGGGCGGCATTCCCGGGGGCAGCATTCCTGGGGGCAGCATTCCTGAGGGCGGCATTCCTGAGGGCAGCAATCCCGGGAGCGGCATTCCTGAGGGCGGCATTCCCGAGGGCAGCATTCCTGAGGGCGGCATTCCTGAGGGCAGCAATCCCGGGAGCGGCATTCTGGGAGCCGCTTTCCTGAGGGCAGCACTGCTCTCCCTGAAACAGTGTCTCGAGTTCTGGCCTTTAAAACGCTGTTTCAATTTGGGAACTCTCAGGTAGCCTTTTGCTTTTCAGGTGCACTAAGTGTGTTGTGTCGCAGGAGTAGAAGTAACTCGCTATGCAGATCAGGCAGGGAGTGAGGCCTCTGGGCAGTGTTTTTAGTGGTGTGGGATTACAGAAAGGAAAAATGGCTTATTGCTTATTTCCATCTGCCCACAGCAGCCCTTTCCAGGTGCAATGTGTTTCATGTGGTGTTTCTGGAAATGCTCCAAAACTGCAGTCTCCTAGGCTTTGGGACTGTATGTATTTCTTCTAGAGAAAATCACGTATCTGCAAATAGGAAGAAAAGGAAAAACTTCTAGAGGAGAGCAGCCTATTCATCTCTGCATCAGATCTGAGTTTTAACTGGTTCTTTTGGGTTATAAATCCTGCCTTCAGCATTCACTTGGAGCAATTTTAATTCTGGTGACAAGCAATGAGCTAATAAGCCCCAGTGTCAAGAAATCCTTTGTTTTGTTACTGAAGAACTGCAAAACAGCCAGCTCAAGAGCAGACTTTCCTTCATGGAAAGGTAACTCAGGGTGCAGGAGGGTTTGCTGCTCACTGCACTTGCCTCCCCACCAAGACAGTCAGTAGTGTTGACTTGAAGTGCAGGCACTACAACAAAACTCATTTCACATAGACCATTGAACATTAGACATTAAAAAAATCTTCTGTCCCTACCCCCAGGTGGAACCTGAACCAGTGACCTGGAGGTGAAATGCTCTCCTGCAGTCCTCTGCAGCCTGCAGTGTTTGTGTTCATCCCACAGAGCACCTTTTCTGTATCAAAAAGCAAATTAATCTGTCACTGAGACTAATCCTACTTGTCTCAAGAGTAAACACAATTTTCAAATGTAGCGGGGCTATTTGAGATGGTTTTTACATTCTGAGTCAGAATGTCGGAAAAAAATGTTTGCATCTATTTTGTTATGGTTTTTTCTGTGAAAGTCGAGTGAGTACTTTTGACCTAGGTAATTTTTATATGAGGAAAAAAGGTGGACAGCATAACTGTAAATAATAATGTAGAAGCCTTTCACTTCCAATGGGCAAATTTTTTTTAAAATTCTGATTTGGAAGTGGGATAGACAGAAAACATGATTTTATGCCAGCAGGTGGGTCCATCTGGCATCCCAATCACTGTGGGCTTTGCTCCTCTTGCAGAATTGAGTAATCCCTTCCAGGCCAGGTAAGACTTGGAGAAGTGGATGACTAGAGAGGCAGCTGCAAAACTGCATAAGTCTTTATTTTATGCAAAAAAACCCCAGCAGTTTTCAGCTTTCTTGAACTCTTGACTCTCCAGTAATTTAAATGAAGAGCCACTGTCTAGTACATCAATTAACCTGGTCTTGTACTGACACAACTCCACAGTTGCCCTGCTGGGACACCTTGTCTGGTACAGGGTCTGTGACAGGAAGGTTTTGTGAGCACAGCTCAGTTTCAGTGCAGTTTCTGAGCAGACCATTAGACAGTGGCTCACTGCTGAGGGAGCCCAACTTCTGATGCCTGGGCAACACTGGAGGGGGAACCTGTTTATATTCCTGTAGTTTCTATCAAATTCCAGTGGTGTGCATAAAAAATAATTGGTGAAATAAATACTCAGGTGTCAGTGCTCTGGCAGGAGGCAGCCAAGGGAATCATCTGTGTGCAAAAGGATGATTCAAGTTGAGAGCATCTACAGGGATAACTGATGCCAAATCTACCATTATGATTGATTTGGGCATAATTCGTTTGGATGAAAACAAAAATACTGTCATCAAAAATAATCAATTGAAACATAGTAGGTAATTCAAGAGTCAGGAGCCTTCATCAGAGATGTTTGAGGAAGGTGTTTTGATCCTTCTACACTGATTATGTGACTTGGTGCACTTGCTCTGTCTGGTTTGCACTACAGTTGGGCACAGACTGTACTACAAGAAAATTATTCTGACTCTCTCAGCATTAGCAAGCTTGTTTGTTGTGTTGTATTTGGAGAGCTCTACAGTGAAATGACCTTTCTGACCTGTTACTATGTTGGGGATTTCATGTGTCTCCTTTACAACTCACTTTAAGACTGGCTTTTATTTCTGGATCTGCTACTGGTTTTTAAAGGCTCATGTAGCCACTCTTTGTTCTGAGCTTTTGTAACTGGCTCTGAACTAACCTCAATTTCTTGGTATTGCCCTTTCATTGGTACATATTTTGAACTTCTTTCCCTTTACCCAATGGACCAGGCTTTTCTTTGACTCTGTTCCCTGCTTGCCCTGCAGGACTTTTGTCTTCCATCAAGGGAAGCCCAGTGCAGTTGTGTGCTCCCCTAATCCCCTGGAGAACATGAGGTTCACAGAGGATGTGTGCTACAGACTCAGCTGCAGTGAAATCACAGATTTTGTTCTTTCTCATGTGTTTAGTAATGGAAATCTCCAGTTCACAGCTCCTGCATCAGCCACAGTGCTGGTCACCACTGGTTACCCCACCAAGGTTTTGGTTGTCTGGTGAGCATCCTGGGAAGGCACCCCATGGCAGCTGGCTCTGTAGGATGCAAGGCAACCTTACAGCTGCTAAATTAACACCTACTCTTTTATTTTTCAGGGTGGAGGGGGATAAAATGACTGTGGTTAGAGTGTAGGAGAGGTGACAATGAACTGGTGTGGTGAGGAGGGTGCAGCCTCCCCAGCTCACTGCAGAAATGGCTGAGGTGGATTGATGCCAGCACCATTGCATCCTCATCCATCTCCTGATGGCCACCGGTGCAAACTGAGCAGTCCAGGGAAGCAATGGAAAGGAGCTGCACCTATATGAAACTTGTCTGCAAGATGCTTGTTCACAGGGGAGTAAGAAACTAAGAATATACTGGAAAACTGAATGGGACAAAAAAGAATTTGAGAATTGGGAGGAAGAAGCAATTGAAAACAAATCTGTTCCAAGGTAAGTGTGATCTTCACTCTAACCATCTTCACTCTGCTTGAGGCTGTGTTTTCACCTCAGTTTACCAGCATTTTCTATGTTTTTCTGCTGTGAGTTGCTGACCTTTTACTTGATAGCAAGCACACTGAACAAATGGCCCAGTGCCTTCTGCTGAGCTGTGCCAGCTTGTCCTGGTCCAAGGCCTGCCCATGTGCTGGGCTCAGGGGACACTCCCTGCCAGCTGGCTGGCTTGGGAGCTTCAGGAGCCCTGTTCTAGGGGCAGATCCAGCATTGCAGCAATATGGGAATGAAATGCACTGTGTGAGTGATCCTCACTTTCACCATCACCCTATAAATATGCCAGGTGAGTAACAGTGTGTCACAAAAGCGTGTCCTGGAACACCCTGGCAGGATGACTTTCTGCTAGAGTCCTCCAGGAACAGGCTGGAAACACCACAGGCACAGTGGAAAATGGTAAATGGGGATGGAAAGTGGCCAAAGGAGTGAGAGTAGCATCCAACTGGACAGCCTCAGCTCTCCAAACAATCCAGCTCTGTGCATGAATGGAAGCAAGCAGTTTCCACCCCTTCTACTGAACTTTCTTCTCATATTAGAAGGTCACCAATTATTTCTGACTGATCAGCAGAATTTCTTCCAGGCTGCATAAATTCAATGTGGCCTTTTGTTCTGTTGTGTGGCCACTTCTTCCAAGGGGCATCTCTTTATTGCTAGAGCAGATCATGGAGGCAGCACTGCTCCCAGGAAAGGCACAGATAGTCTGCCTGGGATTTAGATAGCAAGAGGCCAAAAGAGATTGTTTAAAGTCTGGCCTAGTAAATGAATTTAATCTGTATAAACTCTTGATAAGGAGCTGGTTCCTCAGACACTAAGTGTCAGAGTGATTAGCTGGTACCAGGTTGGATTGATGCTGATAGAGGAGCTGGCTCATATATATTTCCTTTTTAATTTACATTTTGCTGTTTTCTAGTTCTGGGAAATGAATTAAGCAGAACTAAGGCCACTTAGGGAAAGTGTCTGTGTGAGGCTTGAGGAAAATCTAGCTGGACAAATCTGCTAGTTCAAATTCGTAGCTGAACTGAATTTGAATTAGGCCTTTCAAATATCTTGGTTTAAGCAAGCTGAAAAGGTAGGCTGGAGGAGCAGGACAGGGGGAAACTGGTTTTGTCCTCTCTGCTGACATCCCTTTGTACTGTGCACGTGGTCAGGCACTGGATGACAGCTCTGGATTTATTGAGAAAGCATCCATCCTGAGAGAAAAGGAAATTTGGGTTAATGCTGTCCTCACTCACATATGGGTTAAGGATTTTTAGATCAGTATTAAAAGAAGACCAGTGGTGGCTGTGAGGGGAAGAGACAACAGATGAGTGTGAATTTGCCTCCCAAGGCCTGGAAGGCATTTTTCTTCCTGCTGAGAAGGAACTTTGGGGAGGGCTGTGCACAGTGCTGCTGCCTGGCCCTTGTGTACTGCAGAGCGGCCCACAGTCCCACAAAGCCATTCCCTCAGAGGGGTACCAGGAGGTGAAGATTTAAAATGAAAGGATTCTCTGAAATGCAAACAATGTGCTTTATAATAAAAAAGCATAAATTAACTAAGAAGAAAATAACATCTGTTGAAAACAGATTAGTGAGGAGTGTGCCTGTGGATGCCTGGGTAGCTTTACCAAGTAGTCAATTAGAGTCAATTATCATCCTCAAACCCCTCACCCTGTGTTTAGTATGCTTGCAGTGTGTCCAATTTAGCTTGTGCTGTTCCATAGGTTCACAATTTTCTCTCTGTGTCTGAAATGATCTAGCTGGAGACACCAGGAAAGTGCCAAGCTTTAAGTATATGACAATTGTAATTCTTTTGACTGAAACCTGATTTGATTCAGTTGAAAATGACTTTAGTGTATTGGATTTACGGTTCATTTAACAAGTGCTGTAGATGTCAATACATTAGTGTAAACCTGATGCAGGTAGTAATTTGGTTTCTAATGAGGTTCCCCAGCAGTATCCAACTATGAAAAATGGGGCATTCTTCATTGGAGCACAAAGTGCACCTGCCTGATGGCAGATGTTTTCTGAGGCCCTGCTACTTCACTTTCTGGGAAGAGTGTGGTGTTATATCTTGCTGTGGGCTTTAAAAGTGCCTTGAACTGATAAAATGTTAAAAGAACAGATTGGAAAGAATAAAAGATTGCTCTTTAGAAGTTTTCTTTTAATTATAGGTTTAAATTACAACTTTATCTCTTGCAGTCTTAATTGTGCAGTTGTTGCAGATGCAAAATTTCAGCCAGATTTAATGGAACTTTAAAGAGAAACCTTTTATTTTTATGGGACTGTGTGATCAGGTGTTCTCCTTCACTGAATGATCCTCCTGGTGTAGTATGGAAATAGGTGTAGTACAGAGAGGCCAGGACAGAGAAGGCAGTGCTGTCTCCCTGTCCCCTGACCCTCCTCTTCCCTCTCTGGATATGAGATAAGTTTCAGAAAAGCAGCTGTAAAAAATATCATCCCCTTCCAAGGTGAAGTGTGGGGCCAAAAGTGTGTCAGGTCTCACAGGAGCTCTAAGCAGCCCTTTCCCTTTGGGAGAGACCCCTCTATGCTGGGCAGCCCACAGGCACACCTTCCCTCAGCACCTGTGCTCAAAAATTTTAAATTCTTTATGTGCTGCCAGGTAGCTTTTGTTTCAGCATTAAGCTGATTTCTACAGGTTGAGGAATTACTGACCAATATGAGGATATTTGAGAGCCTGACCCCAGCAGCCTGTGCTGGTGTGAGTAAGGGCACAGAAGATATATTCAGTCCTACACAAAGCAGTGTTTCACCATCTCTCAATTCTCTCCATGTCTCAGCTGGAAATACAACTCCTTTTGCTCCTCCATACTTCTTAATTTCCTCCCTTTGCTGTTATTTAGCTGCTAAGTGCTACGTGCTGCAGTAGATAATGGAAGAAGCTATTCAGAATGAAATGGCGTGGCATTTTCTGTCCTTTTGTAAACTATATAAAATAAAGATGAACTTTTCTGCCCGTTTCAGCCAAGGCACAGCTTGCTGTAGGGTGCTGGCTCTTTGTTTTCCCCTGGATCCAGCTGACTCCAGCCAGCTGTGTGTTAGGAGCACTGTTCACAGCATCTTTGTAAGGCCCAGGGTCTGGGGGACTGCTTACCCGTGGTCACAATTAAAAATGTCTCTTTGGGGTGTGTCATCTCCAGAAGAAGGAAAAACCATAGACTGAATTCTCTAGCTGCAGAGAGGTGGCTCTGGGGTGATGTGAGTGCTCAGTGCTGCAGTGCCTGTAAAGGGTCTGAAAAGACACTGCAGTCTGCAAATGCTGCTCTAGATGGGGGCCCTTAGGAAAATTATTCCAAAGTACCTTTTAAACCAAATTATCAAATTCTCAGTAGACTTGTTACTTCAGAATTTAAGTGACAAAAAATCATAATAAGCTTTGTTTTCCCTTGGAAATTAATAAAACTCACTTCAGTCAGGGGTACTTTTTAATTCTGAGTGAGAGTGTCCATACAAAGACTTAATGCAGTTTAACGGAGCCTTTCAATCTGTGTTTTTCAGATCTGTTTAGTTTCCTTAACAGTGCACTGGTCTAGGCAAACCTCAAGTTTTGTGCTCCTCTGCTTCAGAGAGAATTTCTCTTCTGAGAAAGAAATTTCTCTTCTGAGAAATTCTGACTTGGAGGGTGGCAGACAAGAGCTGCCCAGCAGAATTTACAGACAGGCTGTGTGTGTCAGTTTTATTGTCTCATTTTGTATATTCATGTTTAATTAATCCAGATATGATTAATAGTATGGGCATACCCAACTGCTAATCTAAAATCAGAAAAACTAACCTGTTGGAGTCTCAAAGGGTGGAGTTCACACCTTTCCCAGCTCACCTCTGCTCCCTGGGATGGAGGAGCCGCAACTCCGTGGCAGAAGAACCTGCTGCCTGCCTGGGCCACGTTCCCTGCTGGGTTTGCAGCATCTTTCTACCACCCCTGTGAGATATTTGTGTGGCCACCAGGTAGCAGTAACACCTGCACAATATTTTGCAGCAGCCAGGACCTCAGCCTTTGGTGATTTTGTGTCCTCATACATTTGTTCCTAGGTCTGATCTTGTAGCACTGTGAAGATAGGGGAGGGCAGAGGTACCAGCACTGCCATCCCCTAATGGTCTAAAATCAAAATTGAGGTCAAAGCAGTCACAGATTTACAATACATTAATTAATATAAAGGTATTTTTCTTGTCTTCCACTCTCTGCTTTCATAATTCCTGTTTTCTAGGCTTTTAGGAAGCCACAAATGAGTTGGTGGATTTTTGGCTGGGCTGCTTTAATATTGGTGTGAGTTTGACACAACCTCACGTTTCCAAGCTCTGGAAATTTAGAATAAAGAGCCTTGTTGTTCATGTCTGAGATCTGGCAATGCTGCTTATTCCCTTCTAGTCCCTTTTATCATGCAACTTGACAGAAATATTTTGTTTGTTATTTAAAAAAAAATGTCTTTGTTAAAAGTTAATGTTTTTTTCTTGTAAAGGCTCATCCATCCTGATATTACATTAACAATTCTACTTTGTTCTTCTGTGAAGCAAGTTTCAGTTTACAGGTACATCTGCTTTCCATTCCACAGCTTAAAGAAAGTCGTCAAAAAAATCTTAAAACCTACTTAATGAAGCCTTTTAAATGCTCATCCTGCACTTTTGAGTGAAGAGCAATTTATATTTCATAAAAGTAGAAGCTGAGCTGCAAGCTGTAAGTAATTATCATATAATTAAATGTCTACTATGAAAGAAATGAAAACTCAGGCTTCTTGGGAGGCTTCCGTGACTGGTTTATGCAATCACAAATTAAATTACATTTCTTTACCTTATGAATGTTCTGGAGGTACATTAATCTAGTTTGGAGGTGCACCTTGGAGACTGCTAAGCTGTGTTAAAAGGGGAAGGGAGTTTATCAAACCAGTAAATTCCATGGGCCAAGAAGAAGAGCACATAAATATCTGTGATGAGTTCTGCAAATGTGATTGTGCTTTTCTTGTCAGGAAATGTTTGCAGCTGATAATGAAGAAAAGCCCTGTGTGAGCAGCAGTTTAAGTGGACTGCTGTGGTGCTAGATTGCTGAGTTCCAGTGGACATGGACATGGTCTTTCTCTGCAGGAGAGAAACATATTGTCCATTTGTTAAAAGTGAGGTGGGGGGTGTTGGATATCAGGAAATTTGGACAGAGGATAACTCTTCATTGTTTAAACTTCCTGTATGCTTAGCTAGGAATCCCCTTCCACCACCCCAAGGGCAGTGAATTTGTGGGGGGCACATCTGCTGGAATGCTGAAGGAAGGAGCCTCAGTTCTGCCTGGGAACCCTTCCTGTCATCTCACAGGGACCAGCTCTGCCCCTGTCGCTGCTCATGGGAATGACAGACTCACTGAAGAAAATGTCCTGGTGAGAAAAGTGATGAAGTAGTAGCACATCAACAGGTGCACTTTGTATTCTTGTCTATAGCTGGCATTTCAGATGATACATGGTTCACTTTCACCTGAATGTGGGAAAAGCTGAATTATTTAAAGACAGGAAGCCCTGAGTTGGAGATGGTCTAATTTAAGGAGCTGCTGCCAAAACAGTCTGTCATGGCTTTATGCAAAAATGAGGGAAGAATTTTCCTGAACTGATGGAATTAAATAGCAGTTTCTGTATGACTTGGCTTAAGGAACTGGAAGAGTGAATGTTGCATCATATTTTTGCAATGCATTTGGCTTGCACAAAACTCTTTACAACAAAAAGCACTGTTTTAGTCATTGCTGTCTGAGAAGCTCTGGTACTGTGCTGCTAAAGGGGCTTCTCTTAGATCAAGTGTCTCTACCCCACAATAATATAATTTTTATCTCCTCCAATGAAGATAAATTTCATGGTGCCTTCAGTGTACAGTGCAGTGATGGTTAATAATCTCAATTCACAACTACATGCTGTAGGGTGATGACAATGTAATGGTATTCTTTATGGTGTGTCAAGGGGACATATAATTGGTGTTGGCTTTTCTTTTCCCTCTTTTTACTAAGGTTAACTACTTTAACCTTGATTTCAGGCTGTATTTTTTTCTCACTGCATTTCTCCATTATACATTATTTGGTTTGGTTACAGTCACTAGACTTTAACTGCTCTGACATATTAATTTTTAAGGGCACAAATGACTTCATTAAAATAATGTCCTTCAGATAAGTGCACTTGGCATTGTGATTGGAAGTGGACTAAAGGAAATATGAAGCATCAACTCCTCTACACTAAGAATTTATTATGGGAACCAAACCCAGTAGAATATGTATTTTAAATGCTTCTTCATTAACTTTTAGAAGCTCAGTGTGTAGCCTACATCCATTAATTGGTTAGGAGTTCCTTTTCTAATATGCATTTAGTCAAAGATTTGTTTTATGTTTACAGTCTCAATTATATGGAACACTGCTGTCTTAATATCACAGAATCATGGAATGGTTTGGGTTGGAAGGGACCCTGAAGATCCCCTAATCCATGGGCAAGGACACCTTCCACCAGACCAGGCTGCTCCAAGCCCTATCCAGGGATGGGGTGACCACAGCTTGTCTGGACAGCCTGGGCCCCACCTCCCCCCCAGTCCAGAACATTTTCCTAATTTCTAATTTAAATCCACTCTCTTTCTGGTTTCCCTTCTGGCAGACACTTCTCTCCTCTCTGTGCTGTCTGTGGTGCTCCCAGAGCCCCGGTGTCCCCTCTCCTGTGGCTGGAGGGGGATCCTGCAGGGACTGCAGCTCACCTGCGGCTCCCATGGCATCCTGCCAGCTGAAAGGAACAACTCATCCCAGATGTGTACTAATGCAACTGAAAGCTTTTAGCTGAGTGATAATTTCTGCTTACCCTTCTCCAGGGCTGTCCTTAGCTCTTGGAAGGGCTTTTAGATTTTTTCATTAATCAGCAAGTCTGTAGAAGTGAAATGCTTTGAGATAGTAATGGTCCAATGGGCCCATGAGTACAGCATGAATCCAGCATCACCCAGCAGTGATTTCACCTCGTGCTGGAGGCCAGGGAGGGCCTGAGCCAGAATAACAGCCCATTTTTCCTGTCTCCCCCAGAGCCTCACAGCCCATTTGATGAACACAGTGCACTGCTTTGGGGTGATGAGGCCTCGGCCACTTCCTTCATTTCCTCCAGGGCAGCGCTGTAAAATGAGGTATATAAATGCTGAGCTGCTGCAGATTAAAAACATTTCCTAAAAAATAAAGTTAAAATTGAAGCTGACCCAAGTTAAAAAGCAATTTTCTGAGAATGCAGAGGCATAAAGGAAAGTGCCTTAGCATGATTTTAAGTGGGTCCCTGAATGTGGAAGATAGACAGCAGGAATAAAAGGATGCTTGCCTTGGTGGGGTGCTGCAGATGGAGAGAGCCCCAGAGTAACATGCTAGGAGCAAATTTCAATTAAATGAGCATACTTCTTGCAACTATTAAATTCTGCCTAGATAAATGGATTTTAGAAGAATATATGTATTTTTTGAAGCCATGAAGTCACTTGATAAGGTAGTAATAAATCTGTCAGAATTTCTGCTTTGACCAAAGCTTAGCTGTAATACAGGATTCATTTCAATACTTAAAGCCATTTTGGGGTGGGAAGAGACTTTCCCAGCTTTGGAATTAGATTTCCCTGCAATGGGTATTATGTTCTTGACCCCATATCAGTGCCTTTGAGGAGCAGCAGTATTTAAAATCCTCTGTAATGCAATAAGCTGAGCAGCTCCGTGCGGGCTGCGCTGTTTTAAGGCAGCACCGACGGTGGCCCTTGTTAAGGAACTGAACATGTTTGAGGTAAACATAGGGCTTTCTCCAGGATAATTGAGAATTTAATCTCTCTGAAGGAGAGGTTTCTCTTCATTTATCCCAACCAGTCTTTGATTTTTCTCTTCAGCCCATTTTAGCTGGCTTTTCTCCCTTCCTCACCCACACAGGTTGGCTTTTATTATAAGCTCTTTCAGCAAAGACCAGATTTTATTTCTTTCAGATTGCAGTAAGCTTTTATTTCTTGTAAAAAATAAAATGAACGTCTGTAAAAGACATTCTGTGATTGAACAGACCACTTTTTAAGAAAATGGCAGGATGAAAGGCTGCCTGTGGCTGGTATGAAGTGGCTCCTACTTTGCTGTGACCATCGTGGCCAGGGCAGGCTCTGGAGTCCCTGACTAAGGTGTCAGTCCTGGTGTGAGTGTGCAAAGCTGCAGGAAATCCTGTGACAGAAACTCTGCATAGCCTGGGGAGTCAGGGCAGGGAAATATTTCCCTGGTTTATGTTTATCCTGTAACATGCAAGGGATTTAATAGTTCTAGCAGGTGCTGATTGCAAAATGACTGACAAATATTTTGAATATATATTTTCAAAGTATTTCCCTTGACAAATTTAAATTGAGCTAACAATTCTTTTAGCACACCAAACTTAATTGGCTATGGCACTGTTAGTTGGCTTTAAGTATTGCCTTTACTACTCCTGGTAGCTGGAACAGTTGTGCTTTTGTTTTACAATTAATATTTCAATGAAAACTTGTAAGGTACTGTAGGCATAAATATTTAATATCTTCTCTCCATGTTTCTTTATTGCTGAGCTTGATGATAAGTTAGTGATTCAGACTGAAATGCAGATAAAACAGTAATGTGAACAGTTTAAATCTGCATTTTTCCAAAGCTCCTGTGGTCAAGATGACTGCATTCTAGCAAGAATATTGCTATTTAAGATTGTTTACCTCTACACTTCAGCTGAATGCTGCTGTATATGATAAATGAGGTAAATAAAGGTGCCTTTCGGGCCCCAATAACTGCACAAGAAACCTAATCATTCTCACTAACATAAAAATAATTTAACAAATGGAACAGTGGCATAGCAGCCTACAAAGGAAATTCTGAATATGGCACTACATATGGCCAAGGTCTCTTCAGGCATAATTCAAACTTTTTTTTAACTTCCCTGTTTTTAGTAGGTTTGTTTCATATTTAATGTGGAATAAAACTTTGTGTTTCCAGGGTTTACTCTTGCTTTTCCAGAGTTTACCTAACTTTTGGTCTGGACATGGAACATTCTGATGTATTTTTCTCCCATGACTGGTACAACTTCACCAGATGAAGATGTTGAAATTTGTGGTGTTGTTCCTCAGGAAAAGGCAGACTGTTGATATTAGGCTCAGATTTTCATCTCTTTAGACACACAGCTGCGTCACTTTTACCAAATGTCTTTAAAGGCAGGGGTTAACACCTCTGCCCCACTCTCATTTCCTCCACCTTTCCGTCCTTCTCTGTCTCCCCCAGATGATGGAAATTCTGAGCAGATGGAGATATTGCTATTTAATAAGTGTAATCTTTGCACAAAACTGATGAGCTTTTTTAGCCAGGACAGTGCCACTTGACTTTGTGTTTTTAACAGCATTACCATCTGAGGGAAATAAAGTTAATCCATTGCTTTGTTAGCATAATCTGAGTTATCTGCTGTGGAAATGTGCTTTGGTCTGAGAGAATTGCTATGGAATTTAACTACCTTTACTGCTTGCTTAAGCAGGATAAAAATCTTGGGTGTCTGTCTTGAGTACACAGAGAGCACCAAACAGATTTAATAAAATTTAAAATTCCTCTTCAAAGCACAGTTTAGTTGCAGGTTTTGTATATTTATCTGAAGAGTCAACTTGTGCCCTAATCCACACTTTGATCCACTTTGTAAGCCTTTCTGTCTTGTCTCGCAGATGCCAAGGTACCTCCTGTAGCAATGCAAATAAAAATAGAGCTGATGGGAAATGCAACTTCATTAGAGCCTTGGGATCCTGAAGCCACAGTTATCCCAAAGTCTACTGGCTAAACCACAACAAAATCAAACACAAGAACCATCTGTGAGAGTGCCTCAATTCCAGCTGTTTGAATCCCATCATTACTTGAAATATACGGATGCTAAAATCTCCTTGGCCTCATTTTGTCTGAATTGCAAAGGAGGCTGGATGCTGCTGGTGGGTTTTTCACAACCTTCTTCAGCCAGCTCCTGGCAGCTGTGGGGGTGAGCTGTTCCAGGTGGAAAGGTGGATGTGCCATTACCACAGCTACTTACAGCCACAGCTGCAACCTCTGCTGCAGGTTCCCGCCTACACCTGCACTTAAAACCACTTTTGTGCCCTAAAAGAACTGAGAGCCAGGATTCATTAACACATCGTGGTGCAAGCACAGATGGTGCATTTCAAAAACAAACCAGGAGACACTTGGAAATAAATGAGGAGCTGTTAATCTCTCCTTTGGCGGCTCTTTTAACCACGTGTTAATGGGGTTGGGCAGAGGCTGTGTATGGGCCAGATATTTCTGGCTTTGCTGTGATGGGAGCAAATGAAGACAAATTGGGGGTTAATTTAACTGCATCTATCCATCCAAGCAACAATATCCCCGTCTTTGAAGAGAAGGATTCTCAGCTTTCCTGAGGAGCAGCTCTGCTAGGAGGGCAGAGTGAGGCAGCAGCTAAAAATCCTGATGAAGCAACATCAGCTCTGACTAGGCTGTGGAAAAAAGCTGCCTGTGTGGTAGGGCACTGAGAGATGTTTTCAGATGGCCACATTGGGAACATCCTCTCATTAGGGGCACACGGCTCAGAACAGAGTTGTGGGTATGTTTTATGATGACATTTTCCTGTCAAAGCTAAGCCTGTTTATGGGAAAATGGTTTGTTTTAGGGAATATCCCATTTTGAAAAGGTTTTTTAAAAATGTATTTTCAGTTCAAAGTGCATTTATAACTTGACATTTAAGTTAAAATACAAAACAAACCTCCAGATTTACTGAAAGTTATAAGGCCAAAGCCACTCTTAGGTTGTTTCAAAACTATTGAAGCATTTTTTATTGATAAGACCATTTTGTTTTAACCTTTATTGCTTCAGTCTTTTTTTAAACTCAGTAACATTTTCTAGGGTTTGGCCTTCTTGTCTAATTGAAGTGTATTTATTTTTCTTTAGTTTTTTGATTCTCAAAATTTCTTTTAGGATGGCAGAGCAGTTTCTTTGAGTGCAGCTGCTCTCAACCTGTCAAGGCCTGAAGGATGTCCTGCCAGCCCATGGCACTGGGTGGATCAAGGACAGTGCTGAATTCTGGAGTGGTGACACTGGGCAAGAGGGGGACAGCACTGAAATCTGGCCTGGTCACTCTTGAGAGGAATAGTGGATTTGTCTTTACAAACAAGCTGTGGGTCTGCTGGTAGATAAAACTAGCACTGGGAGATAAAAGAAACAATGGGAAGGATTCCACTGATTGATGAATGGAAAAAGATATTTGCTTTTACAAATAAACTCTAGGTTGGTTGATAATTGAAATTAGACATTGAAAGATGAAAGAAACAATGGGAAAGAAAACCCCTACATTCTGTAAGAATTAAAAATTAAAAGGGAGGGGATTAGAGGGGAATCTTTGGGATCAGGCGTATGGGGAAGTCTGTACCTCTCAAGTACCTCAGTCAATGGGGAAAGAGAGAGGGAAATGTGGCTGGGAAATTGGGATAAAAAGGAGACTGCATCCTCCAAAAATTGGAGAGACCCCAGGGGAATGCCCCGTGGTCTCTCCCTTTATTCGAATAAAGTAAAGGGACTCTGTCTCCTTTTTGGACATAAACCTCTGATGTTTGTGGATTTAATTTTCCTTACACTCTGCTCCTAAAATGAGCTTCAGGATAGGCACTGTTCCTCTGCAGGGGGAGCACAGGGAAGCTTTCCTGCACTGAGAAAACCCATCTGCATGTGGAGTCCTGTCAATACTGCCTCACGGGAAACCTTTGTGGCTTAACTGGGCAGCTCATAGCAAAAATAACAAGTGTGCCTATGGGAAGTTTTGGGTTTGTATTTTTTGCAGTGAGCAGATGAAATGGTGCTTGGAAGCAGCGTGAGCCTGAGCCTGGCTCTGTGAGCAGGGGTGGAGATGTGCTGTCTGCATGAACGTGGAACAAGTGTGGGTCCAGGAGAGTTCCTGATGTGTCCCTTGGCAAATGCAGCTGATTGCACATCCAGGATGAGCCTGTGCCCTTCAAAGGTGTGGTAATCACATGTCCTCTAAACAGAGAGAGACATAGTTCTCTCCCAGGATTATCCTGGGAAGCTGTGAGAAAGTTCAGAGAGGAGAATGAGAAACAATTCTTATCTCCATTTGCTGTGCCTGTTGTTGTGCACATGTGGAATTGTTATGGAGATTGTTTACCAAAGGATGGTTTCTTAATTGGACCCTGGTGATGGTTGTTTGGATTGATTGACCAATTAGGTCAAAGCTGTATCGGACTGTTGGTAAGGGCTACGAGTTTCTTAATATGTATAGAATAATATAGTATATGATGATAGAATAAAGGGATTGATCAGCCCTCTGCAATCATGGAGTCAATGCCAATTATTCCCTGATCAGGGGACAGTTGCTATGCTACAAAGGGCTTGGGGAACAAGTCTGAGTTCAGGTGTCAGTGGAAGAGAGAAGATGGGGAGCTTGGTTTGGGTGGTGTTCCATGAGCACTGACTGTATGAAAACATCCCTTCCCCATCACAGTGTGTGAGTGTCCTCACAAATGTGGCAGCATGCCTGTTAATGAGACATCATTTTCTTATGGCACTTTTATTCCAGTATTATTGTTTCTGTCCTTCTACACAGGATCTTGACTTAGAGGTATTTGCTTTGCATGTGGATGTTTTGCTGTTTGTCATGCATTGATATCGTGTCTTCCGTGTGCTTTCCCCTAGAAGTCCCATATAACCAGCTAATGGGGTTTCCCCTGGACTGTAAACAGTTTCTTTTGCTCCTATTAGTTTGTTTGGAAACTTGGAAAGCTGTAGTAATAATCATTGGTGTCAAACTATTATGGATTATTAAAAGAAGCACAGCAACGGGAGCTACAGATAATTCCTCATTCTGAAAATGAGCACGTCTTATGTTATTGCTGCAGTAATTACCTAAAAATACTGAATACTTAATTACTTCCAAGGTGTCAATCTTCATAACAGTTTATTAAAAGATTCTAATGGGTGCAGCAGCTGCTTCCACAAGCAAATCTATTTGTGGCTGAACCTGACATTCTGCTCTAAATATTATTCCACCTTGATCAACA
Organism: Peucedramus taeniatus; assembly: GCA_013400575.1. Taxonomy (NCBI): domain Eukaryota; kingdom Metazoa; phylum Chordata; class Aves; order Passeriformes; family Fringillidae; genus Peucedramus; species Peucedramus taeniatus. The sequence continues at coordinate 57,042 of WBNO01028063.1, forward strand.
CTATTTCTCCATGTATATCTTGTTACAGCTGTAACAGATTGGGAAGGGAGGGTTTATCCAACTGCACTGGGAATTGCTCTGCACACTCATGACTTCCAACCTCATTCTGCTAGAGCCAGTAGAAATGTTTGCAAACAATATCACAAAAAAGAACTTGGAAGGGTTGTTTATGACCCTGGTATTGACTTATTGCTATTTCAGCTGTGCAAATGGCTGGCTGATTATTCAAATGCTCCTCTTTTGGGAATTGTCAGCTGGATGAGAGAGTTGGAGGGAGGGAACAATATTCACCTGTGTGATTCAGAGAGGGAGCCTTAGGGAAAGGGCCATGGACAGGGGCCCTTGTGGTGCCACCCATGGCAGGGCTGTTCCCTGGAGCTCCTGGGCAGCAGGATGAGAGTTAGAAGCACAAAATGTCTGTGAGTTACCAAGGCAGAATTCCTGCTTGTGCATTTTTATTGGTCTTCATTGCCAAAATGCCTGCTTGGCATTTTAATCAGACAGCTTCACTCTGGAGCGTTGTGGAAATAGTGAAGTAGGACAGGGCATAGTTCAGAAATCTAAAATCAATTTCTCTCTTTTTTTTTTTTTTCTGTACAGGAAATGTGTAAAAATACCCAAATTAATAAATATGCAAACAGAAGCAACTTGTAGGCAATAGTCTCTAATAACAAGCTCTACCTTAACTTGATTAATATTGAAATCTGTGTCTTCAAACCCTGTTGTGTTCCTGCATTGCTATTTTCTTTGCTTTTCTGTCTTTTTGAAAAATTTGCTATATCAGGTATTACTAAGAACTGCAGGACTGTCCTTTCTCCATTTCAGCAGCAGGAGTTTCATGCCTTTGAAGCACAAGGGTGTTAGTTCAATTCTCCTACTTCTGCAATTTTTTTAGAGGCCAAGAATGCATTACAATTTACTTTAGACCTTGCACTGTCCTTAGTGTCACATCAGTGACTGAGATGTGTCCTTTAATGTCCTTTATCACCTTCTGAGCTGTCCCTCAAACATCCCTACACCTTGACCAAGTTAAGATTGGTTCCAGGTTTTGCTGTCTGCTTGGCTTTTTCCACTGACTGAGTTTGGGACAGCAATAGTTTTGGCCCAGCCAGAGAGATCTGGTTGGCTGACAGTGCAGAATAGAGTAAGAAAGTATGAACAGCCTAATGAGAACACCCATTCTGATTTCTGGTAGTTTTCCATTCATTCTCTGAGCAAGTAACAGGTGTCTTGAGACATAAAGTTTGTATTTTGAAAACCTGTATTTTTCATGTATCCCTGTGGATGCTTCTCTGTAGAGCCTCACTAAATCTTCAGAGCTGCCACACTGCATTATGCATGTGTGGCACTGTAGTTTGCAGATACTAATTTAACCAAATGTTCTTCTAATAAATGCACTGCAAATCTCGTTTAGAGGAGGTGCCTGCTATGAGCAACACCTGAGTGGTGTCAGCAAACTGAGCTGACTTTGCACAGGCTTTTCTGAGTTAGTTGGCCTTTGTCCTTGCAGGATATGATTAACACAGCACGGGGTGTCTCATTGGAGGGGAGCTGGGATTTTTTAAAACTGGGTATCGAGTTCAAACCGGGTCACCTGAGGAGAGAAGCTGATATCAATGAGTGGTAGGCAGTGGGCTTTGATTCAGCAGTAGTGGGGGAGCATTAGGAGTTCTGCTGGCTTCCACGAGGTGAGTTGTCTCACTCATATGTGCAAATACTCAGGCTAGGGATAGATGTGTAAGGAAAATGAGGATAGTCATCAACATTGATAGCTGGTAACAAAGGGGTGGGCTAAAGTTCTCTTTAGTTGTAGACCACTAAGTTGTTTTGGTTTTTTCTCCCTTGAATGACTTTGGCTGAATTAAAATGGGTGTCAGAATTACATTTTTGACCTTCTTGTGGATTTTTCAGCACCTCAGATGTTACACAGACTGTGGCTCCAGGCAGGAGGAAAAATACCTCACTAGAAAATGCTCCTTCTTAGACTGTAAAAATGATTAAAAATGGAGATATGACTTTTTAAATGTGTTTCTGTTCTCAGGGATAAATCTGCTACTGAATTATTTCCTGGCATCCTCATCTGCATGAAAAAGGTTTGACTTTGGTGAGGTTTTTTTTTTAAATTTAGAAAATATTAAAATAAGGCAGAGAATGAATTCAAAGCCAAGGAATAGAAACAGAGAAGCTTACAGCTTAGTTACAGCTTCCTAAAACTTAAATACAGAAAATGTGTTGTGATGGTTCACTGGCTTGTATCTTATCATACAAAGGGTAGCTACCATGAGCAGGGTAGTACATTCTGCAGTTTATTCTCTCTGTTACCCTGAATAATGAATATTCTTCAGAATAGAATGCAAATGTTTTTCCTTATTCCTGTCTCTAAAATTGGGACAGAGAGTTTGTTTAAAAGCTAACAAAAAGATTAAAATGGGATGGAAAGCCTGAAATTATCTGTGATAAACAATGCATTATGTTTTGATTTGTGGGCTGCAAGGCTGTCACCGAAATGTTCCTCACCTCATGTAATATTTTGTGCTACTGCATTGCTTTTCAATTATACAGCTCAAAAGAAAATTTCCTTTGACAAAAGCAGTGAAAGCACATTGCTTTTAGTATTGGGTTTTGGGTTCTATATAGGTCTCAAGTGTCTCTTCAAATATAAGTCCAAATGACAGGAGTCCAGGAGTTTGAAAGTTATTAGAGAGATATGGATATAGGCAACTAATGAAATATGCTGCTTACAATATATCAAGACATGCAGAACATTGAGGAAAACTCAGTGATCTCAATATTTAATATAAGCTGGAGTTAAAGTATTTTTTTGCAAATGCAGCATATGTTAATCTATTGCTGAGCATTTGTCTAGCAGATTCAATTTCCACTCATAATTTTTTGTTTATTAGTTTCTCTTTCACATAAACACAGCTGTGTATTCTGATCTATGCTGTTGAGATCTGATGTGCTGCAGTAGATGGGGAGCCCAAGTGATTTATTGTGGAGAGCTGGGGAGGAGATGAAATGGACTGAGGAACAATCTTGGAATAAATATTGGTTCTGACTTAAATTCATCTTTGCAGAGTTTTTATCCCAAACTTCTCACGAGTTGTTCATATTGGAGATGGACCAATAAATAGAGGAATGGTTCATGGACAGAGGTAAATGGATAGAGGGATGGTTTTGAGCCATGTTACAGCTCAGGAATAATGAGCAGTTTTGCTTTATTTGGCCCCAAATATCTCTGGTGTGCAAATTAATTTGTAGTGTGGCTGTATTGCTGAGGATCATACAAAGCTGATAACAATCCTGGCTGCCAGCACCATACCTCTTAATCTGAGGTTTTCTGAGAAAGGATTTGCAATCAAAAAGCTTATAATTTAAAGGCACAATAAGAAGAAAATGAGCGTTTTATTTAAAATGTAATATTGACTCTGCCACTTCATATATGGTAGCTTGTTTTGAAGTGGTGTTATTGCAAAATTGTTTCAAAACAAAACCAAAAGCCACAAAAACAAGCAAGACTCTCCATCATCTCAGTGCTTTCTTTGTTGTAACCTGTGTCTGAAAACCATTATGTATTTTGTTTAAATTTTCACACTAGGCTACCTTCTTCAGATGCAACTGCCCAGCTGAGTTGGAGGGGCCTTTGGAGCTTACACCAAAACCTGTCTGAAGTTATTGAATAACTTTTCTTTGACTTGAGCACCCTGCAGTTCATGCCCCTGTGGATGGCTGTGCTATCAGGAATGTGAAGCACAGAATAAAAGTGTCTGTGTAGGTCTGAGGGAAATGAGTTCAGCCATATCCCTTTGGTTTTTTTCCTCTCTCCCTGGTGCTCGATTCTCATCTCACTGGTGATTCCACCTAATGTCATCACTCTGCTGTTTCCACTCTATTTTCTGAAGAGTGCTGAGAAACAGACTCATTTAATAGATTCCACTGTAGCCTGACCCCTCCTTTTCCTGCCAAGGGAATATTTTTCCCATTGCTGATAAATGAACTTTAATTCCCAGGCCTTGCTTGGCGTGTGAGGCCCATCCTTTCTGTGGCTGCTGCAGGGTGGGGAGCAGGGCAGTGGCACTAAGCTGACCTGCTCCCTGCTGTTCCTGCACCCAGCACTGCTCACTCAAGGCAGATCTCTGGGGACAGATTTAATAGGAGAGCTGATAGAACTGAGAAGAGGACCTGTGTCCTGATAAGCTTGTCTTGTCTTCATTTTTAATCTCTGCTGGTTGGTTTTAATGAAATCTAATGCTTATCTGCAAACCTTCTCCTGATTGCATCCTTTGGTTATCATGGCCAAATGCTGTGGCAGTATTTTTAAAGCTATGGGAAATCATTAGACTGTAGTAGATGCATTACCTGCTGTTGTCTCACTTGTGAGCCCTTTCCTCAGCAAAGTAAAAAGTCTTGGCTAAAGAAGTGCTCTAGTCCTGTGATACCTTGAGCTCATGCAGTGATGCTGAGAGAATTGTGTCTCAAATAAGTAAAGAAACAGTGCCACATGCAGAACTTGCCTGTACCCTCTGGGGCTTGGCCTTTGAGGCACAGGCAGAGATGTTCTGCCGAGCACAAGGAGTTTGTGGGTGCTGCTGGGTGCCAGCTGCTCAGATGCACAGCCCTGGCAGGCTTTGGCTCAGGAAATTTCTCAGCTGTGAGCCATTGGAGGTTGGAAGAATATTCAGGGAAAGCTTTGCTTGATGCCTTCCTTGCCCTTGCAAATGTATTTCCAGGCATTTGCTGCTGACAGTTGCTGGAAACGGGACAGTGGCTTAGTTAAATCTTTGGGCTGATCCCATGTGTCACTTCTGTGTTCATAAATATGGCATGCTAACCACTGCTGTTCATTACAATGGAACTTGCAATGATTAATTCAAATTACTGTTCATTACTTCTCTAGCGTGTCAAATGTACTAGAAACAAAATCTGGTAGGTGCTGAGCATTAAGATCTGGCTGCAGTAGGAGACAACTCCTGATTTTTTGTCTGTTCTCTGCTGCACTGGGCAGCTTGGCCTATGGGATGTGTGCTGGGCTGTTTGCCTCAGCACACCTTGCTGGGTGCAGAGGTTAGGTCCCCAACAGCTTGTAAATCACTGTATTTTCTGACTGGTGGAGTTTTGCTGGTTTAATATCAGTTTAAATCTGACCTCTGGGTTTTGGGTGGCTGCTCACAGCACTGTTATTACCAGGCTTGATGACAAGTTAGCTTTGGTTTGCAGCAGCAGGTGAGGTGGGGATCTCAGAGAGATGGTTAGTACTTGGAAGAAGTTCTCCAGTTGCCTCTGTAGCTCAGAGGTGTGTTTTTAGCTAAATGGACAGACTCTTCATTCTTTTTCAATTCTCCTGCAAGCATTTGCTGGGGGAACACAGGAATTCTGCATTGAGATGCTTGATAAATTTTGCCTATTGCAGGAACACTTGGTTCACCTTTTTTGCAGCTGAGAGCCAGAGCCAAGGGCGAGATGTGGGGTTTTGAACAAGCCTGGGCAGGGGAAGCATGGCTGTATCAGCTGCTCACAGTAAACATGGGCTAAATTACTGCTTCATTGCTTGGAATTACTTGCAGTTTACTCCAGGATTAGCATATGCATGACAGCTCCAGCAGAGAAGCTGATGTGCTGGAAGCATGTGGTTTTTTTGTAGTAGTGAACATTTATTGTGTACCCGTTCTTGATTGTTTTCTTTTGTAAAGATCATTTTTTATGAATCTCTGATGACCCAGGTAGGGGGTCCTGAGTTGCTCCCAAGGTGTGCAGGGGTTGGAGAATGAAGTTTCTGGGGCATTGCAGGTGGTTTCTGGGACAGCACCTGTATTCAGCCACAGGCTGAGGGTGGGTTGTTGCAGCAGAATAAACAGGAAAGCAGTTGATTAGGCAGAAACAACTTTCAGGCAGCTTATTTCAGCTGATAATTTTAAGACCTTTAACGGACAATCCATAAGCAAAATTTTAGTCCTCACCGAGATGTTTTATTTCTCTTTTTGCTTCCTCTGGCAATCTTGTCTGAATTAATATATAGCTGAATAGCTACTGACTGTGGCCACATAGACATTGCTTACAGTGTAATACTTGGCCTTTGGTTAGACCTGCAGCGAGTTTTAAAGATTAATTTGGTGATGGGGTAGTGATACACACAGCTACACTTACAGGAAACATCTGATCTAAGCAGAATTAAAAGGGTGGATGGGGTAAGCAATGTTTTCCAATCCAGTCTTGCTGAACAGACAATTAGCAAGATCATTAAACTGCCTCATTATAACCATGATAATTACAGGATTAACACACTTCACTTCAATATCTCTAATTTGTTTTGTAGTACAAGCAAGATGGGGAGATGATTCCTCTACATGTGAGACTTTGGGCAGCTAGTATCAGAAATTAGGGATTCTTGGTAGTCAAAGAGCAAGCAGGGTGAGACAGCTGGAGGAGGAGGGTGTGGGAGGCAGCAGGGGCTGTCAGCCCCCAAGTTATGCCACAGGAAGTTCTTGGACTTTGGATTAAATCTAGCTACTGTGCTAGGTGCTGTTTTGGGTCTGGGAGAAAATTTCAGATGAATTCCCTGTGGGCAAATAATTGTATCAAGGGAAAACTCTGTGCTGCAGGTTTGGATACTCCAGTGACAAAGCTGAGGAAATGCACATCCTGGAGTAACTTAGTGAAACTTTGTCTAGGTTAGGTCACTGAATGCAGCAGAAAATCAGTAGTTACAGCTCTTCAGGGCCTGTGGGAGCAGGCACCTTCTCCAGTGCCCCACTTGCCTGGGCTGTTGTGGAGAGACAGGGGCTGCAGGGCTGGTGCCTTTTGACACTACTCATTAAATAAACCAGGCCATCCTTCCTTACATCTGCAGAGAAATAATGGGAGATTGACAACAAAACTTCTCTTTCATGTTTTGCACGACAGATAGAAAGTCTGTTTATAGTGTGCAGGGATGCACAGCAGCTTGTCAGGGTGAGTGCAGGCATCCTGGAGAGGGAAAGGAGGTTCTTGCACCTGGGGCTACCCGTGGCACCTGCTGGAATTGCTGACACCCGTGGGGCAGGGTTTGCTGTCAGAGTTTTTGTTGAAGAGCTCCCTTCATGTGCTCCATCAGAAACCTGCAGGCTGGTGCAGGCAGGTTCCCAGCCAGGTGTTTGCAGCTGGGGCAGTGCATGCTTCAGTCACCTCACTGCATCCAGTGAGGTCATGGGGCCAGACTGGTGTAATTTCAAAGTGCAAGGAAGTTCATGTGGCTCAGGGGAGTCTGGGGTAAAAATCTCAAAGGTAGGAGCCTTCCAGGGTCTTTCAGGAGCCTGGTACTTCTCATGCTGCACTGGGGATAAAACACAGGGAGCTGTGTTTGGGAGGAGATTGTACATCACCATAACTATGTTGGTATCCACTGGGAAGCTATTTTTAAGAGAGAGAAGTCAGCCTGAGGCTTATGAGTGAAAGGTATCCAAATATAACAGCTTGCTGTAGTGTGTGGATGAACTGTTAATGAATTTGAAGGAAAATTTCCATGTTATATGTTCAATATAGGGAACACAGTCTGTGTGGCTGTCTAGCAGGAGTCACCTGCTTCTTTGATAGACTGATGAGCTGTCCAGAGTAACTGCTGTGACCCTGTGCAGTTCAGAAAATATGAACCTTGAGGCCAGCCTAGTGGGAATTTGCCTGAGAATCCCTTTGGATATCAAAATAGGTAGCTGTGTATCCATATGCAGCTAAACAGAATAATACATATCAAATAGAGATAAAAAAAGCTACATATGCTAATACATGATGTGTACATGAGCTCCAAAGATCATTTACTCCAGACATAAAGTAGTAGGTGCCAAGTTTGATCAGGGTGTCAAAGGTACTCTAGGACCTGTCAAGTGTGGCTCCTCCATGTTCTTCTGAACATTTTAACATGAAAAGACAAGGCAGGAAAGGGTCTAACATTATTAATGATGACAAGATCCTTCCCCAGCACTCCTTGCTTATTTCCCCTAATGAGCTTTGCTGGGCCAGGTGCTCTGACAGGGAGCTGTTGCTGCAGCAGCAGCAGCTCAGTGTGATGTTGAGATGTGGGGCTGGTCCCTGCCTGTCCCATGCCCAGGTGGTGGGACAGAGCCTGGCCAGCTGTTTGCTGGGGGCACGGGAGCCCCAGGGCAAGCTCCAGTTTGTCAGCAAACAAACCATGGGAGTGCATTGCCTGCCAGTGGGGAGAGGAATTGAAGGCTGTTAACAGGAGCTCAGACAGTCTGGCAGAACTGGAAAAGCTGGGAGGAATTTTGAGTGTTGGGAAGCAGATGAAAATTTAAAATGGTGTCTCTTTAGATGAAACTGCTCACAAGGATAGATGCACAATAATCCTGTTGGACATAATCCTTCCTTTGTTTGGGGTGAAAGGTCACTGTTTTGGGCCATGTGCTGATTTCTACCTTGCAGCTCTCACACACTTCAGCCATATGATCAGAGCTGGATTGCAGCATGGGGAGTCAGAAACCTTGCACAAAACCTGTGTCCAAACACAGCACCAGAGGATGGTCTGCTGGGGCTGAGTGTGTCAGAAAGAGCCTCTGCTTGATGAGGAAAAACACTGTTATCATTGGTGGATGTGAAGGTTGATTTATTGTATCTGTAGGATGAAAAGGAGGCTGGTCAGAAAGGCAGGGGTGTTTCTCAGGGCAGTTTGCAAGGATCACTGCTCTTTGGGAAATATCTCTCGCAAAAAAACATTATTCCTCTCACTAGGCAGATGAGGGGGTGACTGCACCTTCCTGGCAGCCTCCCTCTCTGATGCTGTTTGGTTTCCCTGCAGGCTGTATGAGCAGTAATGCTATCATTATAACTCAGCCTTGACAGCAGTGACAGCAACTAATGTGTCATTTGACTGGGAGAAGGGGCATCTAGGTTGTTTTTTTAGACAAGGCAGTACTAGAAGTTCAGCTGCTTGATGGCACAGTGAAGAGCTTTTGTCCTGAGTGCAGTGTCAGTACGAAGCTGCACTTACTGAGCACTGAATAAAACATTTTCACCCCTCCCCTTGCTGTGTGTTGCCAGCTTAGGAGCTCAAAGCTATTAAAATCAGCAATTATTAGTGAGAGACTGGTAGTAAACCTATAGTTTTCCCCTTCTTGCTTATTCTGACATAATTTTAGTTATGTATTCTTTATTTTCTATTCCACTTTGACAGTACTGCCAAAGGAAGGAGGAAGGCAAAGCCCTGCGGCATCGACTTCCATCTTCCACTGTACATTGTAACTTTGGAGTTTTGCTGTTTGATTGTTCTCTTTGTGCTTACAGCTAAGGATTCCTGCATGGTTATTAACTGGAGCTGCAATTGCAAAGTTTATCTGCAAACAGAACAAAGCAGTCAATCATACCCATTTGTTTCTTTGCAGCTGCTAGGTCCTTTACCTCAATAGTTTATAAATCTAGAGCTTGACTTGAATCCCCATTTTCTTCTCTTGGTATTATTTATTGCAGTGATTTATTTTCTGGTATCCATTTATATCTAGCTCCACATAAGACCTCTGTTCTTTTTACCCTGGTCAGAGGAGAATTGTTTGGTGCATGGGTCCAGTTTTGTGGAGATGTACCCACAGATTTCAGTGTAAGTTGGATCAGGCCAGTGATGAATGAGGCTGTGACTAAATTTTTACTGTCTTTCATGCAGAAGAAGCATATGTGTCCAAACCCACTAAAATTCATGTGCCCAAAAGTGCTAAAATTCATCTGTGTTCTGGGAACATATTAAACAAAAAAGTGTTAAATGCACAGAGCTCCTTCTTTCTCTGAATACCAAAGCAATGTCCTTAAGATTTTCTTAGGAAAAATAGAGTTGGCTTGCACAAACAACCTTGAACCAAAAGTCCAGTAATCAGTGTGTGCTGTAATTGTATTCTGGAAAGGAAAAGGCAAATTTCTTCTGTCCTGTTTTGCTTACATTTCATTTCTTGAATCAATGAAGAAAATAAATATGTCCAAACTAGAGGAAAAAATATCCCCATAAATGTGAATCCATAGCATGCAGTCTAGCATAGAATTAAAGAATTTCTGGAAAACTGGGAGGTGGTAAAAGAAAATGTTAATTTTTGGACTTTTAAAATATTTTTTTTGTCCAAACATGAGTGAAGCTAAATCTCCAGTACCTGGCAATCCCCTGCAAGCATCTTACTTTCATTTCAAATTGATAATACAGGTGAACTGCAGTAACATCATGCCCTAAACAGCATTTCTGCTGTAGTCCAGGGGCTCTGCCTTCTTTCACATTTAATGTTTGAGCAGCAGATGGAGCAAAGGACCAGACAAATACTTTCTGGATCAATGTGCTGAGAGGAAGTGACAGGACAGGAGGGAGAGAGAAGAGCAGAGCAGCTGCAGTGTGGTCCCCTGGAGCCAGGGGGATGAGGATAACAAGGGCTGGACCATGGGGGCAGGGGATGCTCAGGGCACCCAGAGGCTCCTTTCCTTGGCCTGCAGCAAAGCCCAGGTGAGTGCTGTGCACAGGGCAGCATTTCTGGGAGTTCTGGAGCCCTGGGAGGTTAAAGGACAATGGATTCTTATTCTCTTCACCCTGGTTGCAAGGAATTAAATGAGTACTGGCAGCACTTAGAAGTATCTATTTTTGCTTCCCTAGTTCCCATCTAGACTTGATTATGAAAAGCTATCAATTTCTGAAAAAAAAATCTATTTCAGACAGGCTAGGTAAAACAAATTTCAAGGTTCAAAAACTAAGTTGGAAAGTATAAGAACTTGAGGAAAGCAATCTTAAAGCCTGACACAAGACTTCCAAGTGTTTGAATTGGGCAACCTGGGGTGAAGCTGCTGGCACATCCTTGGAACAAATTCCCTAGGTAAGAAGTCTACATGCTGAAGGATTTCTTAGGATAAAATTTTGGCCAAGTTGAGACAGGAATGATTGTGTTCTAACTGGTTCTGTGATAAGATGAGGGGTTAGACATGACTAATTTCATGTGTGTTCTAGCTTTATTGCTTGCTGTGTCCCTCCTGATTTGAAGAAACTTCTCTGTGCCAAGATCTTCTCCAGAAGAGAAAAAATTATTTGATTTTCAGGTATGTTGTTAATGATTTAACATAATCATGTTATGATTTGACATAATTCAGAAGAAAACTTTAAGTCAAACTGGGAGACAGAAAACAACTGCTGATTTGTTGAAGTGCAATCTGGTCTTTTATTTTATATGCACACTCTTCCTCATTAGATAAACAAACAGCATGAGGTTTTTGATTTATTTAGGATAATGAGTCAGAAGCAAATGTGAAATTTCTCCAAGTCTACACAAAATACTTGCTGTCATGTGTATTAAAAATAAAAAAAATCCATGACATACTTCCAAACAACTGCAAAGCTCTTTATTTTTAAATTATCTCCTAACCAGTGACAATTTTGGTGAGTTATTGGTCCACATAACACTTATTTTGTTATCACAATAAGTAATTTTTTCGAACCACCTCAACACTTCAATTGTAGACCTGATTCATAACAGTCTGTGACTTTAGCCCTTTTAATTTTCATTAGTTATAGCCTCTTCAAAAATTATTTATTAGTATATCAGGTTATATGCAGAAACCTGTTTAAGACTGTAAGTTGATGAATAAAGGATTTCCTTAGACTTTTAATAACACTGCTAGGCCACTAGACTGCTCTGACTGCAAGGTCTTCAGGACAACTGGCATTAAAAAAGAAAATACTTTTTAAGAAAAGGTGAATTTTTAATGTGGCTGTGCCATGATGTTTATGAAGAAGCTGTTCCTCTGTGACAGCTGTCTGTCAGAGCAGATAAAATGGCTGCATTAATTCTGTACCCCTCTCCAGCCTGCCCCAGCCACTCTTTGTGTCTCAGCAGGTTTAGCAGAGCACAAGGTACCCACTGTGGGCACTCTCTCTGCCATGGGTACCTCTGGCACTGCAGCACCCTCATGGTGATGGAGCAGCTGCATCTGTGTCTGTCTGTCTGTCTGTCTGCAGTTTCCTGCTTGGTGATAATAGGTGCTGATGAGCTGCAGTCTCTGATCTGTGCATAACATGGCTTTGTTTTCATCTAAATCCATCTAAAGAACAACTATTTCACAGACATCCATGTGCATACAAATCTGCTCCTGGAAGGGTTTGCAGGCTGCAGATGAAACAGGAGATAAGACAATGGATCAGAGAGTCTGACTTCAAATGCACATGAAGAGTTGGTGTATTTTAGGGTCCTGCTCTCTGACTGATCTTTTTACTGCTCTCTGTGGGTAAAGATGGACCTTTGAACAAGCTGCCCAGCTGATGTTAAGCTCTAGTTAAATGTTAAGGCTTAAATAGCAAATTTTTATCATTTTTTTCCCCTGCAGAGACAGTGGCATCCAGCTCAGGCTGGGCCCCAGGGCAGATCATGAGAAGATTTAAAGACCTGAAGGAGCAGGCAGGAACTTAATGGATTTGAAAGCAGTAAGAGTTAATTTTCAGTTCCTCTCTTTTGGTACCAAACCCCTGCTATAAATTTGCTCATGAATCGTAAGTTTTTACCTGCACCTGCCACAAGAAGGAAAACTATTTCTGCCCACACCACATAGTGTTTTGAAAAGGAAACAGCCCTGGAAAGTAAATAAGACACAGCTGAAGGACAACAATTTTCAGCCTTTCTGGTGGGCAGGTTTCATTAACTTTCCAAAGTCCATCATGGATGCTCCTATCTGAGGCTACTGATTGCATTAACAGAATTCCTTCACAGGCCAAGAAATACTGTGTGTAGCCACTGTGCTGCAGGGAGTGTGGACAAATACTAGGGGAGGGATGAATGAGGGTTGACATCTTGTTCCTATTGTCCCTGGAGGGACAGCTGCACCTCCAGGCTGGCAGATATTTTTGGGGTGAGTGTTCCCTGAGAAATTTTTCTGTTCTTCTCTGTAAGTCCCTCATGCAAGCTATGCTGGGACTGGTTTTCTATCAGCATGGGCTGATCAAACTTCTTGGAAGTTCAGGATTTCCCTGAACAATGAAGTTTAGACAAGACACTGGAGAGAGCAAAAATCTGCCTCTGGATGCCCTCATTCCTCTTAAGCATTTACATGAGCATTATTCCCACCATGTCATTGCATGCACTGGCTTGATTACTTCAGGTGCCTGAATGCTGTAATACAAATGTGCAGCATTTAATTCTGTTTCTTGGCACATATGCTTTAAAGAAGACTGAGAGTTAATTTCTCAGTGTCACTGAAGGCCATAAATAATATGGAATGTGTCAGAAATAATTGAGAGCAGCAATGGTGAACACTACAACCTCAGAAACAGACATTATATGCAAATAACTTCTGGTTAAATTCACAAGTATCTCCATCAACAGTGGGAATTTCTTATAAGTGCATGAGTTGTCCTTTAGTTTTCTTAGCACTTGCTATTCCCTAGTCTTTAGACCTGAGTGGAATCAGGAGCAATTTCACACAATGCTTTTGAAAGAACAGGAGGAATCTCTAGAAACTTCATCTTTCAAAACATTTTACTACACTTTCCCAATTATTAATTGCCAAAACCCAGCTTGTGGCCAGACAATACTAAATCTTGTTTGTACTCAGGCAAAGACACTTCTTGCCTAAATTGCAAGATTTTCTTGTCTTTGTGCTGAGTTGAACCTGAAGCCCTGAGGTTGGTGGGACTGAAGTGCTGCTGCAGCCTCAGCTAGAAGCAGTTTGGGCAGGGCTCAGCCCCAGAACAGACCATTGCTATGGATTTGAGGGTGTGCTGTGGGGCCAGCACAGCTGGGATGACATTGTGTGTGACTGCCCTTCCCCTTGGTTTGGCAAAATGGGCCTTGCAACTTCACCAGCTCAGGCTGCTCCTGGTGATTTGGATTTCAGGTGGCTTTTACTTTACAAGAGAAATACATGGTTTGTAGCACAGGAGTCAAGGATGAAATTATAAAGCAAACCCAGCTCCCCAGTGTTGTGTGCTGGTAAATCCATCCCCTCCATGTGCACCCCTGGCACTCTGTGCCCACCCACCACCTGCACTGGGGCCCCTGGTGAGCACTCCAGTGAGAGGGGTCCCATAGGCTGGGGTAGGATGTGGTGGCTGTAGCAGGACAGAGCTGCCCCCTCTCACAACCCTGCATGTCTCCCTCTTCTCCCAGAGCAGGAGGCTGGAGTGGTTTGGAGCAGTCCATCCCAGCATCTTCTGGCAAATGCAGAGCAAACAGGCTGCCTTTGCTGCAGGCAGATTCCTGGCAGCTGCCTCCTTCACCTGTGCCCTGGGCACACTGTGTGTGTGTCACTGTGCTGTCAAATCCTAATGGGGACATGGTGGGGTTGCTCTTTGCTGGGGGAGGCCAGCTCTGTGTCCACCTGCCTGAAGTTTTCCTGATGATAAAATGACAGTTCTGGGTCTCCACAGAAATGGAGTTTTACTGCCTTGAAGCAGCTCTGGGGTTTGGCAGAGAAAATAAATCCCCAATTGGTGCAGAGACCTGCAGCTCCTGGTGACTTTGCAGAGAGCACACAGTGCCAGATGGAGCCTCTGCTGCTGCCTAGGGAATCACTCTGTGCAATGGAAAACCTCTGATCACCAGGGAAAAATGAAAAACTGTAGAAAGGACAGATTATACTAAAGAAACTGAAGTGGTAAGGCAGAGCAAACCAGAATGCTGGTAATTACAATTACAGTCTGGCCACTTAGGTATTTGCATTTCAAAATCACATACTGCATTTTTTTTTTCTGCCTTGACTTAGATCAGTTATTAGTATACAGAATGATCAAACTATGTGATTTATTAATTACAGAGGCTGGACAGCATATAGCACATAAGAGGAGCATCACAGAAATAACCATGGTCAATGCTGATATGCTTTTTTCACTTGTTTGAACTCAAGATTGTTTCAGAAATTTTGTGTGTGCGATGTGTTTAGAGGCTCACTGAGGTAGCTGGGCTATCTGAATGTTTTCAGCTGGACATTTCTGCATCTGAGAGCTGCATCCAGCAGATTTATGGCTTTTTGATGGTGGTTTTTGGCATAGGACTTATTTCCTGAGTATCTGAAGAACTGCTTTTATTTTTAGCATTAATTGCTGAATAATAGGACAAATATGCAGAATAGTAAAGCTAAACAAGAAAAGCAGAGTTTTTGAATAATTAAGAAAATGATCTAAAATTGCTAAAGTTTTTCCTCTAGTCTCTTTTGTGAGATTCCTTGTTTTTCATTGAAGTATAAAGATTCAGGAAATACTAACTAGCAAGTAGCAAAATGATCTTGCAGAAGGACTCACTAACTTTGCTCTCAGAGACTTGGCACAAAGTAGTTCTAGGCTAGGCAGAAGATAAAAGAGAGCTTATCAACATGATAGATTCATTTTTAAAATTTGTTTGCTGAAAATCATTGAGAAATGCCTGTAAACTCTTCCCTATAGAAATAAAGAACCGATTTCTCTCAGTTGAAGGGATGGTTTGAAACTTTTTTCTGTTTCCTTCCAAATCCCGTCTTTTTTTTTGCACAGCCCTCTTGGCAGTTACAGGCTCTTGTTCCCCTTTTGGCAGAAAAAAATCTTATCTGTCCATTCTCTTTTGTGCCAGGGCCAACAGGATGGTGTAACTCAGGTGTGTGTGGTGAGTTCTGGCTCATGGCAGTCTGCTGTGGCTGGAAGTCAGTGGGACTCAGATTTCACTCTCTGCTCCCCACAAAACAGAGAGTTTTGCCTCTGGGTTTAAATTGGTACCAAGAAATCTTGTCCAGTTTGTATTCCAGTGTTGTAGATCTTTGGGGATTGATCCTCTCCTACAGGTTTCCACTGTGTATTTGGTATGAAGGGGTTGAGTTGGGAAATATGAGTAGGGAATTAGGATTGAGAAGTTCCATTTCATTTAATGGTTCGGTATATTTCTGTTGAATAGCTGAAATGTGCTAAAACTAGGACATTTAAGAAGTAGGCATTTAAATTAGATGTTAAAGTGTTAAGGGATATTGAAATATCTAGGATTCACTGCTTTTTGGTAGAGTGGCTGAGAACCATTTAAACACTGAGGTTCCTTTTTTGATGTATTTTTCTGATGGATCACACAGGGCTTTTAAACAAGGGCATAGTAATGCTAGGAACAAACTAATTTTCCATGGTCCCTTGTTGAAGTTTCTCAGAGCTGCTGAAAGGTGCTGTATTTACACTGGACCAAATACACATCAGCAGGGAGAGGAAAATGAAAAGGATTTACTGTATAGTAGTTTATCAAAGGTCAAATACATAAAACAAATTCCTTTTCATTTCAAGTAGACAGAAATAATCTAGGTCTTAGGCTGAAATTTCTTGTACCAAAAGACAAAAAAAAAGATTTCATGTAAAAGAAATAAAAATGTCAGTTGGAGGCAGGAGAGGAACTTTTTTTTTTTTTTCTGAGAAATCCCAAAACCTAATAAAAATCAGTTATCTAAATAAATTTGCTTGTTAACTGTGTAGAATTTTTCTTTAGTATAATTTTATTTACTTCTCTCTTGTTCTATAGGCCAGGGAAAAGAATAAATTGTACTGCTCCTGTATTGCTGCTCCACTGGAATTTTTCACTGACACAGAACTGTGGCATTGCATTTCCATTCCCTCTTGAAAATTCAGAGCAGGAGTGAATACTTCCTTTGGAATTAAAAATCTAACATTAACATTAAACATTGGAAGAGCCACTGGCTAATGGTAAAACCAATCTCCCAGGCTTGTTTTGGCCATATTGGGCTGTGTGTCCTGGGACCAGTAAAGGAACTGCCCATGCCTTGGGCTCCACCATGTGCAGTGTGCTGTGTGGGCTTTTCAAACAGCCAGTGCTGCTCGTGGCTTGGGATCCAACATGTGTGACAGTGCAAACTCTTCCTTGGCACTGGCACACAAATTTTGCCAGTCTGGAATAACAAGTTAATTTTTTTTTCATGGCTGGATAATCTTAGGATATTCTTATGGTAATCTCATGTTAGTAGCAATGTTAGTTATCTTATGTTGATAACAGTGCTCAAGCTATGAGGATTCAAATTCAGTGTTCTGAAGAGAAAAATAGTCAGATATAGACAAGTAAGATTATTCAGACCAAACTGTAGCACTGTATCATTGTATTAGTACATTTGGATATAGATAAAGGCAATAGAACTTCAAATTCTCCCAGAAATCCACCAAAAATGCATTATGGTGATGACAGGTTTACTTGACATTTATCCATGTACAGGTTAATGATGTGCACAGTCCTTGAGTGGGTTACCCTGTACATTCATGTGGAAAATTGTGTTTATTCCCCATGCTTTGATGTGAGAGTGATTTACTACAGGAAGCTGAAGACTGTATCCACCAGCTCTGCCACCCTGATTGTGCATGAAGATCACCCAGATGTATACTCATGCTCCTTTGCTTCCCTCAGCCCTTAAGACTGTGCAGATAAGTAAAAATATTAACGGCACAAAAATATCCAAACTCTCAGCCTGACATTCCCTTACTTATAGTAGGAGACAGCTTGGGCTTTTACGGATGTGTCAAAACTCCCATGGCCAAAAGTCTCTAAAAACAATTAAATGCACATGGCTGGATGCAAGAGGCCTCCTTCCCATATGAGATTCTTGCTTGGTTTAGGGCTTGGTGTTTTTAAAATTTTTTCTTTTGCTTCCCCCTACTTTGCTGGTGTAGATTTATTTTCCCATTATATGTGTGATGTTCAGTGCCATCAGAGTGAAAACATCAAAGGACAGAATTTGGGCAAGGAACTAGGAACTTAAATGAAATAAAAATCCCCTGGACTTTTCACAGTTTGAGGGGAAGAATTGCATGTTGAAGGCAACCTGACTTTCTCTTCCCTGATTATTTTTCTTGGAATACATGTGCTAGAGCTGCTTAGGGTCAGTATTCTCAGCGTGACTCGGTGCGGTCTTTGAGCTCAGAAAGCAATTACTCATTTTGTTTGGGATACTGCTGCTGCTGGCAAGGAATGAAGTTCAGACTGGCTGTATGGAATGACTTGAAGGTCCAGACTTCAGCTGAAATCTCCTGACTGTCCTGGGCAGAGGGAATTAGCAGTAGGGATGGCATTCTGTGGCAGGTATTGAGGCCACACCTGCCTGGGATGTCTGCTCTGAAATGAAGGTGGGGAAGGCAGCAGCTCACAGGGACACACCAATGTGCACATTTTCACAGAAATAGCTTTTCAAGGGACTTCTGGGAGGAGAAAGTGTTTAGCAGCTCGATTTTAGCTACAAGAAATGTGGGTGAATGGCTTTCCACGCAGGAAGTTTTAATGCTGACTTGATCCACTGCAGGGGAATATGGAAAAGCCCAGCCTGGGTGCACTGACAGCTATTTATTTTAGGAGCTAAAATATGAATCTTGAATGTTTGTCAGATGTTTTGCCCCATTCTTGGTGAAGAGATACTGTTTAATCAATAAAAATGAATAATTTAAATTCAATATCTTCCTGTCACTATCAATAATACTTTTGTGAGTGATGTATTACTATTGTAATTGAATTTGTCAGACATCACCAGTTTTACATGACAGTTTGTTAAAATTTTAAACTTAATTTACTATAGGCAGTTGACTCAGGCTGTTTGAATTACATTGATGTTTTATCTTAAAAACATTGATTTTCCTAAAAGTATCTTTTCTGCCTTTATGTTTATTGCATTATTAACCAGGGAGAAGAAAACTAGTGGGAAGGCATGGTCAGAGTTGGAGTTTCATCCCCCACATTCAAGCTGGTTTTGTCAAAGCAAGGAGAGTTTTGTGAATTCCTTTCCACTGAGATGTGTGGACCTGTGGCTTTCTGCCATTTCTTCTCTCCCCACTTTGCAGTACTTCACCTTTTCTGGTGGCTGGCTTTCAGCTGCTGCTCTTTTCTACCCTGAACCTCTGTGTTCATCTGGATTTGAGGATACTTGCTCTGTGAATTGAGTTCATCATGTATGGATCTCTTCTATTTTGCAGAGGTGCTTGGATGAATACAGCCCATCATGTCTTTAAAAAATAAAACTGGTGATCACCAGATGTCAGAGCTCTCAACTAGTGTTCAGGCACTTAGGAGAAACAGATCCTGTTTAAAGGCATTATGAATAATAAGTGTTTCATGCAGATAACCACCTTTTGAAAGAGAAACAACTTCCTAAAACATTTGGTTAAAGTGATTGATGGTTTTTGTCCACTGCATAGAAAGGAATAATCAAACAATTATAGTAATTCTGATAAGAAGGTGGGAGGGACAGAAAACAGCAGTCAGCAGCTGACTCCTCCTAAGAAATGAAAAGGCACAGTGTGACTGATGGAGGTGTCTTTTGGGGATTTACAGCATGTGGTAGCTCTTGCTGACTTCTTTCCCCCCTCACTTTCTTCTGGAGCCATAATGTAATCTGAGTAGTTTCATCCTGGAAAAGGAAAGTAGAGAGTAGCAGTTTGATGGCTGCAGTGATGCTCTGGAGCAGGCCCTGGGATGGCAACATGCTTTGTATCTTTGTGTGGGAATGGGCATGCAGGGAGAAATTCAGGCCCTGTGGAGGGCCAGCACAAGGTCTGTGTACCACTTACAGTGCTCTGGGCTCAATTTTCCCCACGTGTAGGTGCTTCTTGCTCCCTCTCTGCTGGGGTAAATTTCCTTGGCCCCATTCTTGCAAAAATATTCTCCCTGGGAAGTTGAATGTTTCAGCTCTAAACTAGAAACGTTTTTGTGTATTAGTTTTACACCAGGGAAAATGACTGGACAGAGTCCAATAGATCTTATTTGACCATAAACACAATTTCATTGTTTGGCTTGATGCTGAGGGATTAAAGGCCAGAAAAACCAGTGGGAAATGGGTGAAATGAGCATTTGCCTGTGCTTTCCATATTATATCCTTGCTTATTATGTACGTGCACTGCTTTTTGTGCCAGAGCAAGCTGGAACATTATCCATGCGCCAGAATCCCAGTGTCAAGGGGATGGGGTTTGCCCAAGAGAGCATGAGCTATGCAGGGATGCAGTCCTGACAGCACAGGGGAGGCACCGGCTGAGCTCAGCCAGTTTCTAGAGAAGTGACTTCCTTGTGGTGAGGTTCTTCGTTGCCACTGAGGAATTAAAAAAAGAGACTGGCAAGAGCAAGGGGGCTCTGGGATGGTTTTCCAGGGGGTCCCTTCTGAGTGCAAGGGCCAGCATGGGAGGAAGGTCTTTGGTGTCAGGGGGCCTGTGACACAGAGAGGAAAGGGGTGAGAGTTGAGCATCAGTAACCTCTGCAGAGGGAAAGTGGTGGGTTAGGAAAATGCTGCTGCAGTCTGCTGAGTGGATTTGAGCAAAGATGCAAAATAGAAGGTGTTTCAAGGGCTGTCTCACACACCTGTGATGGTTCCTGCTTGTGTATGACTTTGAGGGACATCTCCTGAGGCTTTGGTGTCTGCGCTGCCCTGGGAATGAAGCAGAAAGGAAGAGGCAGAGGTTGTCTGGCTCCAGGTTGTGTGTGACACCGTGGGGATGGATGTGCTGCATGCCTGCAGAAATTCCAGCCCCACTTACAGCTGTGAGGGCTGACAGACAGAGAGCTGCTACTGAAGGTGGTGAAATTTTAGATGTTGGCATCTGCCCATTTGGTTTCTGTGCTCAGTACTGAGGGCAACATAAGCCCCCAGCCTTCCTCCTGAGAACTCATCAGCAGCTACATTTTATTCTTTTTGCTGATACCACAGTCATTTTCACAGCATTCCACTGTAGCTACACAAAGAGTGGATTATGAGTTCAAGTGCAGGGAGAAAAATAGCAGCAGCAGGAACAACTGAACTTTTTGAAAAAGAAAGATGCTATTTTTCATGCAAATGTTCTTAGTAATGAAGAGCAAAAGAAAGGAAAAACAGAACATACATCACACAGAGGCAAAATTGTTTCAAAATAGGACATTTTTCATAGGCTGCCAGGAGGTGTTGGCTGCTGTTTAGAGTGGCTTTGTGATGTACTGGGAGTCACTGCATGGAGTGCAAGCCCAGGACTGAGCAATATATTGTCTAGCACAAGATGTCTAATTGCCACATCCTGAGGAGGACATGTAACTACTGCCAGGTGACCAAAACGAAAAAAAAGGAATGATAAAATCCACCACATGCCTAATGAAAGCTTGAGTTTAATTTCAGAGTATGATCTGCAGCAGATTATTCTGAAAAAGGATAGAAACTGTTCACTATCTGTAGCAGTATATTAAGACCAGGATAAGGGCTTGACTTGCCCTCTAAGTCAGGGATAATAATGAGTGTTTCACTGTTGTCAGATTTAATATGAGGGAATTCATTTGTTTTGCTTCCTGTTTCAGCACTATTGGAAGATTCTGGCCTGAGGGCTTTTGTGGATTGAGATTCTCTCTTTGCAAGGCACAGTAGAAATAAGAGGTCAGGATCCACTCAGGCCCTTCAACAATACTGGAGCTCTAAGGGCTGCACCTGTGTTGTCTTTTTTTTTTTGTGGTTTTTTTTTTTTTTTTCTTGGATTGACCCTGGGTAGAGGTGGGACTGGGACATGGAAACTCAAGCTGTCATTAAGCAGTTTAAATAGTACTATTCAGTGTTCTACATAAACTTAATTAGCTGAAGTTGCCCATTTTGGTGTGCTCTTGTAGGATTTACTTTTAGAGAAAGACTATTTCAGTGGTATTAGGGATCTAGCCAAGAAATGAACTTTTATGAAGCCTTAGGAAGAGTCTAAAAACCTTTGTATGTCTGGCCCTGCTGGAAAAGTAGTGGAAGTAGTGAAGAAACACTACAGACGTTGCTTTGGATGCACTTGTAATCAGAATTTTTTCTGATGTTATTAGTGAATTTGTAATGTAAATATCATACCAGTTTTAATTACTTTGCAATTTAATATGGCTAGGATTTATTGCTGTGTTTTGTGACCTGTGATTTATTTGGTTTACTGTAGCATGCCTAATAGATCTCATGGGGTACTGGAAGAAAGAGCACATGTTGCTATAGTAATTATATGCCCAAATCTCTAAATCTCCCTGTCTTATTCATTAACTTCTAAGGTTTCTACTGCAGACCTTACTGGTACATACATGAAAGACACCAAGTCAAATTCATTGCAAAATTAAAGCTGTTGAAGCCCCAAGGCATCCTCATCTCTACAGAGTCCTGATAGAGTGCCAGAAATGCCATGTCTGAGAGATTTCTTGCTAGGGGCTCAAACTAGTATTTGGAATAGGCCTTTCAAACACCTCTTTAGATCAGCAAACCTCTCTGGCAAATGTTGCATCTCAAAAGAGTCTTAACAGCACTTTAGCTTTTGCCCAAGGAGAACAAGATTTGGTCTTTATACATGACTGCAGCCAAGCCTCCCCCACACGAGTGTGAATGCCCAAAGCTGCTCCACTGTGAGCTCTGTAACAGGCATTTGGTGTCTCCACTGCTCTTCTGTGCCCCACAATAAAGTTCTGGAGTACCACCAGTGTAGTGAAGGATGGTGCAATTTACAGCAGCAAAGGTGGGTGCTGCTTGGGGGGTGTGTCCTTCCAGCACTGGCAGGGCAGAGGCTGCATGGCCAGTCTGGCCTGCTGAGAAAGCCAAGATGTGCCCAAATGAACTCAATTTCATAATTTGATCTAACACCAAACCAAGGACCTATATTCCATTTTTTCCATGACTTCTCTCATTGTGCATAGGATGTATAGCAGAGACTCCTTCTCTGTTAGAAGGGTCTTCTGTGCTGCAATGAATGTTTTTCAAGTGCATCATATTTGCTTTAGAAACTGTGGATTAAGGATAAATATACTGCTCTACCTGTTTCCCCAGCCTCAGCAGGTGTGTGAGCAATGCTTTGCAGAGGAGATAATGCAGAAAGCCTTTAAGAGCCACATAAACCTAAAACTGACCTCTGCTTTATTGTGCTCCTTGTACTTTTATGTGGCCAATTCTAAAAATTTTCCAACCTCAGTGTCTGAAGTGATACAGTTAAAGTGTGTATTTTGGGGAATCCAGATGGAAGTTTATTTGTCAGGCTGCAAAGGCCAAAGAGAATTAAGAATTAAATGCACCATAATTTTTCCCCCTCATTGGAACGTTTACAGGATGTAAAAGGTGCATTCAGTGTGTGAGACAGTGATGAGAGGGAAAGATTCCTCTGACAACTTTCTTTAACTCCCATAGTGCCCCTCTTTTATTTGGAAGGAACAATGCCAACTGATAATGAACTACTTTCTATTCAAGGCTTCAAGTCAAATATTCGTTCCTCATTAATAATTCAATGTGACAAATTTATTACCTTGAAGGTGCTGTGAGGCAATTAGACAATGGGAAATTGTGTCTTCCTTTCAGCCCACTTAATTGGCTTTCAAGTGTGACATTCATCAAAACCTTGACTTTTCATGTAAACTTTCCATTATGCAAGGCATGGTTCTAACACTGGAACTGCAGGCATTTGGAAAAATTCACCTGGGTGGTAACTTCACAGGTTGTTTTTAATAGCAAAAAAGAGTGGGTAGCAGAGTGTGTGAGAGAGTCCAAGAAGATTTATTTAAAATCAGCTGAGAAATTATCATCACTTGGCAATTTTCACGTGATAAAATGGCCTGTAGTTACAATGTAATTTTAGGAATTAGGGCTGTTTGCTCTCTCTCTCAAGTAGTGTTACAAAATTGCCAGTAAAATTAACATCTTTATAATTTCTTTCCCATTTTTATATATTGTTTGGGATGTAATAGAATGAATTGGTTTTAAGTATAATCTTTTGTACTCCAGGTATTTTAAAACTCTTCACATAGTAATGATATGTTGTTAAACAGTGATAGAAAAGAGATTACCTTTCTAATAAGGACCCTGGGCAAAGAAATCATTTGAACACTGGATTTCATATTCTTTAACTTCATTTCTAATGTGACTGCCTTCAGTGTTGACCTTTAAAAGACTGGAATATGAGCTCTTGAGTCTAAGGAGCAGCTTTGACTATAGTAATTTATTTTTCTGCAGTTGCATGTATGTTTTCAATTTCTGACATTCAACCTGAGATTTTGTTATTTACAGGGCTTTTTTTTTTTTTTTTAATCCTGTAACTTATGTATGGCTGCAGTCTTTCAAGGACACCCTTAAAAATAAAATTGTTAGTTTCAAAGGTCTGATTTGTCCTTGTAAACTTACACACAGTTGAAAATAGAACAACTTGTTTTAAGGATGTGCAAAATGAATCAATTTTTTAATTATTTCACTTGATAATTAATTTGGTTTATTGAAAATGCATGTCACTGTCATCTTCTTCCATCTATAGTGTGCTTTAAAAAAATTAATGTGCTTTTAAAAAGCCAGTTAAAAACTTGCATTTGTCATTCTGTAGATTTGTCTGTTAGCATGTATTCCTCCTTTCATGTTCTGAAGGACTACCATGGACTTTTCCAGCTATGAGCTGAATGTTGCTTGTGCATGGAGGGACTGTGGCTCAGTGTCTGATCTTCACTCAGAAGGGGAGTAGGATGGAGTAGGACAGAGAACAGGAGTCTCAAGCAGAGGCTGTGCCTGGTTGCTGCTGCACTGGCCTTTGCCCTGTTGAAGTTGCTGGTCCTTCTCATCCTCCACATAGCCATCAAAAAATGTTTGGGGTTTTTTAAATATTGTTTCTTGCCAAATCCATGCAGAGAAAGCAGTTGTGTCTGGGTTTGAGTGCTTCCAATTAGCTCACTGGCCTGCAGGGAATTGCAGCCTGGATGAAGAACTGGTTAGATGAAGCTCCATTTTTATCTTAGGACAGTGGTGAACTCTACCTTTCAGACAAAACAGAGAAGGAAAGGAACTGAAAGCATTTGTGATGTTTGATCCAACACCCAACAACATAAATGAGATTCTACTCCAGCTAAAGAGGCATGCAAAAGAAAGTAGACACGGTCAATTGTAAAGATGATCTTTTTATATTCTCTGGAGAAGTTAAGTCCACTGGGATGTCCCATTTGCAACTATTTGCTATTAATAGTTTCAATAAAATGAGGTGTGTTTCTTTTTATAGACATGCAGTTAATATTTTTCAGACTTCTTTCTGCATGTAAACTGTCCAAATTTAGTATAACCTGTTATTTAGCCTTCTTGACCTTTGCAGAAACCTCACCACTTGTACAAGTTTTTTTGTGAGCATCAAACATCATGGAGGTAAGCAGTCCTAGAATGCATTTGTGCTTACCATGTACACGTGTTATTCAGATGGGGAAAATTATTAGTCTCAGTAACATCTGGATAGAACAGAGGTAATAGGAGTTCATGACTGAAAGGCACAAGGCTTACTCATTTTTAGGGCTTTTTTTTTTATTATAAGCTGTTAATGACTAGAAGAGAGATTGTATTTTGTTAAAATTATGATTTCATTATGGAAATGCAAAATCTGAAACAAAGTGATCCATAAGGATAGTGTTGACTTCAGGGGGAGCTTAACATTCAAGGCATTTGTTGTTCTATTTGGAAATCTAATTTAGGCTCCAGTCCAGAACAGTTAGGCATGTATTCAGCTTTTACTACTTCTGTGGTGATATTTGCTATCAGAATAGTCATATTGATGGATCAGAACTTTAGTGAGATAATGGCCTAATTTAATTTGTATTCTAAGAGAAGACCATTATACTCTTTAGCACATGGAGCTTGTACACCTGCATATCTGGCAGGTGTGACAATGCATTACCAGACCCCTGAGTACTTACTGCTATTATATTCTATTGGAGTGAAAATGAGGTGGTACATTTGCAAGAGAAAATCTAAATATTTATTACTTTCACATAATATTTTATTTATATGGATCCAGATTTCTTAGTAAAAATCTGGAGGGTCTTTAATGAACTGCATGATCTTTAATGAAGGTAGTGCATATCCAGAGAGATTCAACAATCATCAGGACAGAAAAGATGCTAGAAATATTAACAGGTTCACTGGTAAGTGCCCAGCCCAGCATGGCTGGTAGGTTACTGTGCAGCATTTTGCTATTTGGAAGGTGGATGGGCTCAGAGCTGGTAACATTAATATCTTGAGAGCAACTTTCTGACTTGGCAAAGCTGAAGTTGTCAAAATTGCTCTTTCAGGCTGAACAGAAACTTTTAAAATATTCAGGTACTTTGGCAAGTAGATTGAGGAGAGCAGGTGTTTGAAGTGCCTGTTTATGTGTTTTGCAGAAATGTTGTGGGTTTTAGTGACTCTGATATCCATGTCTCCTTGTGAACCTTGATAATCCACCTCATGCCTCTGACAGCTGAAGCAGGTACAGTGTTCCACATAAATACCTGTTGGCTTAATGCCTGTCTGCATCTAAATCTATGTGACTTTTTTACCAGCTATTTATGCTCTGTACTCTAGGCAGTGTTGCCAAGTATCTAAAAAGTTCTCAGAATAATACCTTGTGTTTCCATCAAGAGACCTCAAAACATTCCTTGACTAGGCAGATGTTCTTGACCTTACACCCTCTAACACTCAGCCTCAGAGAGGTAGGGACAGCATCTATGATTGACTACTCATGATCTGAACTTGCACATCAGTTAATATGTACAGCCTGGATGAGGTCTTGTTTTCCCTTGGAAGCAGGATTAAGGCATCCCTGGTCTGGATTGGACTGGAGCTGGTGCTTTGCCTTGGCTGTGTTTCCCTGGGAGCCCAAGTCATTTGCCCACAATGATATAAAAAAAATCTCTGCAAGAAATAGGATCTTTGTCTCACAGTCTGTTTCAGACCATTCTTTCCTACATTTGTCAGAGCTTTTCTACTTGTTTTTATTGCTTAGCAAATCTGTTATGGAGTGAATGAAGAGGTATTCAGGCTGTCAGAACATTTGCTAATAAAGAAAGGAAAATAACTCAGTTTTTAAACAGGAGCACGACATTTAGCCTGATAGAGAATGATAATAGCAAGGAAAATATTTATAATAATTCTCACACTTACAACAAATTATTTTTCTTTTGTTAAAAATATCTTACTTAACATTCATTTTCTAAAGCTTTAGTCAAATTAAACCCTGATTAACATGTCAAAATCAATCTTCTTCCTTTTTTTCCTTTCAAGTCAATCAAAAATGTTCTATTGTCAACAAGAGAAGGGGAAAAATGAAAGTCAACATTGCATCAGTCTTTTCAAAAAGCTCTGCTTTGTAAATTATTTAGGGGCTCAAATCAATCCATTTTTTCTTTTCAGTGGTTGGACAATAAAAGCAAGATTTACTGCAGCAAGTGAATAATAAAAAAAGAATTAACAGAAAACAAACAAGAAGCCATTCACTTGGCAACCTTCTGCGTTAATCAAAACCTGAAGACTAAACGGAAAGATCAATATTTGGCTTGAAGATGAAACATAGCAAAGCTTTCATTAAAAAAAAAAAAATGGAATAAAAAGAAACCTAGGCTGTGTTAATCGAAAAGAGGCAAATACAAAAATCCATATAGTCTTTTGGTTATCTGTGATAAAATGGCCCCATTGGAGCTTGACAAATTACAGTATTTTTATGCACATATCAAAGTTCAACTTGATTGTCTCATATGGGGGAAAACACCATCTGTCTGTATTCTAGAAATAATCTGCATAATTGACTTCCAAACAAGCCTCAAAGAAACAGGCATTTATCACCTTAATTGTGACAGGCAGAATGTGTGTCCCTGCTATTTTATCAAGATAATAGTAATAGCACTGTGGATACCTGGTATCTTGTCTTGCCCTAATTTTTTTTTTCAATTTGTGTGGGTGGGAACTGGATCCTTTGAGTTACAACTACTCTGACAATTTACAGAGGAGTCAGAATCACCTGGGACAAAAATAGCAGTGAGACACCATCAAAAGTGGGGCTTGGTGTGCGGGACTTAAGGTACTTAAGGGAATTTGGAGAGGGGACCAAAGACTGTTGCAGGAAATTCATGAGAGGACAGCTTGAGCACCATTGGCACATCCACAAAGTGCATGTAAAATCCAGTAATGAGGGAATCTATTTGGGTTTTAAACGCAGGGGTGCAAACTCAAATTCAGGGCTGTGACATGCCAACAGTGAGCTTTGGCCTCCAACCTGAAACCCATGGAGAGTCTTACACAGCTCTCTCTGTGGCTGAAGAATTTTGCTCTTATGAGCCAGCAGCAGAGGCAACTTTCAAATTTGAAACCAGTGAGTTCAGATTAATGGAAAATATTTAGAATTGA
Organism: Peucedramus taeniatus; assembly: GCA_013400575.1. Lineage (NCBI taxonomy): Eukaryota > Metazoa > Chordata > Aves > Passeriformes > Fringillidae > Peucedramus > Peucedramus taeniatus. Next base: position 85,092 of record WBNO01028063.1, read on the forward strand.
CCAGTAGGTAGAAATCTTGACAGCAGTATCTGAAAACATGAGGGTGCAGTGGATGTTACAACCTCTCTGCCGCATGAGTACCTAAGCGCCTCACTCCATAAAATTTTGTAATAACAACCCCTTTATGACTTACACCTGGTTATAACATAAAGGATTGATTAGGTCTTGAATCTTACAAGGAGGGTAGACAGCATTTAAAATATATAGCCTAACAATATATTTTCACAAGATGAGCCAACACATTCTCCTGTAAAGTTAAGCTGGCAAACACGGCTGAGGCTCAGGGCAGTAAATAAGGAGATCTGGCCACAGCTGGGCATGCTCCTGTCCTCCAGGCCATGTGTCTCCTCTTCATAGCCAGGGATGAATTACAAGAATGAATAGTAACTCTTGCACCATGCTTGATTTTATTAATTTTTTTTTTTTTGTCTCCTGCTGAAGGATTGCAAGGAAAATAGCCCACTCTCCCCCCACCCTCCATTTGGCAAGTTTATGTTAATGTGGCCCAGTAATTACAAGTGGGGCATAAACAACTGACAATTTTATGTTGCTAATAAACAAAGTTTTTTTGTAAGCAAAATGTTCTTGCATTATATTCAGAAATCCAATTTGGAGAAATGCACTTGCATGTAGGAAATAGGAGAGTTGTTGTGTAAATCTGAGCTGAAATACTGGGTATTGTACTCACACACAACATTAAAGAAATTACTGAGAGAAATAAAATCAGCACCCGAGAGCATGGCTGGAGGTGATGTTTCCAGTGGTGTGGACTAGTTAATACAGGCTGCTGGGGAGAAGAACAATGAGGTGGACAAAAGTATGATGGTACCATAAAAATCAGTTAGAAGGCCTGGAAGCTGGTATTCTTCATATCAGTAAGGCTAGTGAGGGTTTTTTTTTTCCTTTCACTAAATGCTGAGTTTCATTTATTACATCACATGTATTTGGAAAAATCTAATGTTTTAATTATTTTTTATGTATGGCACTTCTGTAAACAAAGGAAAAACTAGAAGAGGAATGCTTTAGTGTGTATTTTTGGTTTTATGTATTTATGCATGAGTGTGCCCCTTTGTGCTATATATACACATTACACAGATCTGAAAAGGTGTGTAGTGTCCATAGTTCCTTCCAAGTCTCTCCCTAGCAGTCTATGTGCCCTGTTTCTTACAGTAAAATTGCAACACTTCCATCCATTCTGGATTTCCTTTGTATCTTGCTATGCCCTGAGGCATCAGAAATTAGTTTCTATGTATTTTGGAAGAGATTAAGGTTCATCTGCATGCAAGAGAATCTACTTGTTCCTCAGACAAGAAGACTGGCTTTATTGTGTCAGACTCAGCAAAGTCTGACTTGATACTTGAGCAGTTGTGTCCTTGCATATACTTATCTAGTTTGAACATAAGACACTTGTGGAGGTCTCCAGCCCCCCAAACCTGTTATCATCTGGTCCCTCTGTGTTGGAGAGGCTCTGTGCCCTGCTGCCATCCCCTTCAGGGTGAGGACTCCTTAGGGCTTGCCCCAGGGACACCCCCCTTGGGTCCCTCTGAGCTCATAATGAGGAGCAGCCTCAAAATTTGCTTACAAACTCCCTGGAAGCAGGAGTGTGGCTGCCCTGTCACCAGCCCAGGGACAAAGACAGGGGACACAGGGTCTCTTCCACAGCTGTGGGCCAGCCAACACTTTGAGAACAACCCAGACAGGATTTGTAGCAAATGCCAAATTTTTCACTTCCTGTAGCAAATGCAGAGATACTCTGTGTTAGTTTAACGACAGGGAATCATCTGAGCCTTGCCTTGAAACTCTGCTTCATTCTGTGTGAGCTCCTCTGAAATATATAAAGTGCACTGCTGGCACCCAACAAATGAGATCTGAGCTTTCTCTTGTTTTATGGGGCTCCTTGTTGTTTTATGTTTGCCTGGTAGTATTAGAGATAGTCCTGTTTGTAGCTTCAGCTGTGTTAGTGGAGGAGCCCATCTGAATGCAGACTGCTGCTTTTTCTGTAATAAAAAGGAAAAAACCCCTTAAATTAGCCTTTCATTTCACAGCCAAAAACTTTGGAACCTATTTTTGTTGTGACATTTTTCCTCACTGCAAAAACGTAAAAGTTACTATGCTTTGATTTGCCTACTGCATGTTGTATGATTTTCAGGGAAGGGCCCTGTCAGTTTTTTATTTGTTTTTAGAGCACTCTGTACACCTTAAGTATCGTTTAAATAATGCTAATAATAAATAGAAATATGCCATTTGACCTAGATGACTTTTCTTTATTACAATTGCTACCTAAAGGGCTGTATATCCATTTCACACATTGAGCATATGGGAAATGATGCTATTTTTTTCTCTATGTTTTGTGGTTTAATGCTGGTTTTGTTTTGCAATAAATCTGTAGAACCCCTGTAGGCTGTTTTTCAGATTGCTTTAAAATAATTTCCAAGTGTGTAGTCATTTGTTACAGAATAATGTTTGCTTAATTTGTAAATGTGGGTGCCTGAGGATTCCCATTTCTGCATATTGGTGGAAGAGTGAGACTGTGAGGCACAAATATCTACTTCAGTGCCACTTGAGTGTTCAAATGGGGACAGAATATCATAATTTATATACTAGCATTTGAAAGACAACTTGCACGGGGCTAAATCTGTTCTAGCTCTTGTCTGGCAACCCCACTGTAATGGATGGCATGGTGAGGAATGTAAGTCAAATGATGTTTTATTTCCTTTGTATGATATAACTCTTGTATAAGAGCCTGGATCCATAGCTCCACACTGTGCTTTCAGACTTCCATTTATTTTTCTAACCCATTTCAATCTGTTCACTGGATGTCACTGCCTTAGTGATGCAGTACTTTGATTCTGTCTCTCTTGGTTTAGCTTTACCTTTCCAACCCAGCTGGAGTTATCTCCCTTGCTTCTTCAGAAAACATAAATCCCCAGCTGGCCTCAAAATTCTGATGTATACAAGTAAGGTGCATACTCATTCTCCTCTGTAGGGAATCGTATTCAATGAAGTTTGTGGTTAAGATTCAGCAAGGCATGCAAATAACAAAAACATGCCACTGCAGTGCTAAATGCTACAGGCCTTTTAAAAAAATCTATTTCAATGCTCCTTTTGTCAAGTTATCCTAATCCTGCCAGATTCTGGGTGGCTTTTGAGGCTTACATGTATCTCATTGATATTAATGAGAGATTGGCACACTGTATAGTGAAAAAATAAAAATTCATAATGCCCAGAACACTGAATCAATTACAGTAAAATTAGAACAAAAATATATGAGGTAGCTAATAACAAACACCTCTATTAAGCACCACATTGTCTTCAGAGGTCTTCCCAAAGTATCTGAAACACTGAAGATGTAATTTCCTACAACCCAAGTAGACTTCAGCTTTATAAAGGCAATCTTTACTTTAAATCAAGTTGATCCTAGTGAATAAATGCTGGAGTCCCTAATGACAGGTAGTTTATTCTACTTTATTTGCTATAGATCCTTCACCTGGTCTCTGCAGTTCATCCACTGACATTACAATAATTTACTGCTGAGTCTAGAATATGCTGTTGAGACCTGTAGGATGTAAATTAGAGAGAATGTGTTTATATGATTCTACATGTCAAATCACATGACAGGATCATATAATTAGAAGTATTAGCCTTGTAGGAATTCAGTGTGCCATTTTCTCCAGGCCAAAAAACTTAGAGAACATAGGATTAAAACACTTCTGTGGCCCCAGCAGTGGGGACAGTAGTTTCTTACATGTCTGTTGATGCAGGTTGCTTCTTCACTGGTGGAAGTCCTCATTACCTTCTAGCCAGTTTCCCTTCCCAGCTGTTTGCTTGCCATGTCAGTCTTAAAAGTTCACTAACCACCACTGTTCATTGTTAGCAACACAATAAAACATCTGCTGTATGTGTATTACAAGAATTACTGCTCTCTTCCTTGTTTCACTGACATTGTTAACAGGTGTCACTCTGTTTTGGGTGGCTGTTCTAGTTAAGACTGAACATTTTTGATCTCTAAAACCTCTCAATTCTGTAGTAATTCTGCAATTTCAATAGCAGGCAATGAGAAGTTCAAAGCTCTGTTATTTCAAGTTTATATGCAGCAGTATATGCTTTAAATGCTTGAAAAGCCATTAAGTCTTGGATGTGAAATGAACAAAATAATTCACAATGCTTGGTTTTGGGTGTTCACAAAATGTCAAAGCCATTTTAGAAAGCCATCCCAAACCACACACTTTGAAAGGTACAGGCTTGGAGACGTGCAGATTCTTCCATAACCTGCATTTTCAAAACCAAACTTGTTTTCCAGTTTCTTTTCTGTGACAGGTGAATTGTGTTGCATTCTTATATTTCAGTAACATAAAACAAAGCAATGTGACTCTGGAAATGCAGTATAATGATTTGGGAATGAGGTGTAATGATTCAGCATGGTGAGGTGCCAGTGTGGGTATTTAGAAACCAGCAAGTCTTGACAAGCACCATTATTGCCTCTGCAGTTAAAAATGGTTAAACTTTATGCTTACAAAACAAGGTTCTATAAGCTATTGCAGAAAATAGAACTTGGACTGAATTATTAAGTTGTGAGTGCAGTGTACTGAAGTCCATGAATTTGGATGAGATTAATCACTATACTCTATCCAGAAATGTCCATAGGATATTTCATGTACCATAGCAAGAATTGGATATTGAAATCAATGGGGCCAAATTTTAGACTAGTTCTGTTTCTCCTTAAAAATGTTAATTAAATAATTAAAAATACAATAAAACCATAATGCATGCCTCAGTGTAAACCAGTAAAGTAATGGCTACTTGTCAACTGTCTTCATAAGAAGTACTTAGAGGCTGGTATTAGATGTTCAAATGCAGTAAGACTTCTCCTCTATTGACTAAATACCATGTAGCAATAATAGGAAGATATTAAAAGGTTACCTGTTGAAGCAAGGGAATGCTACAGGGCAGATTTCTTGGATGGTTTTACTCAGATTCTGAAGACAGATGGGGCTGGGCCTGGTTGGTGAAATTTCCAGTGCACTCTTCTCCCAGGCTCAGAGTCTCCAGGCTGCAGCTGGACTCTCAGTGGTTCAGTTTTACGCAGTGACTCTGCCCTGACCTCAGGTAGAGCCAAGAGTCCACTTATGACAACTGGTGCCTTTAGTCAAAATATTCACTCCAAGTGCTGTTACTCTTGGTAGGAGGTTTCACTGCAGGCCAAAGATGGTCACATGGCTGTAGGTTACTCTGGGAAGGTAGAGAGGAGAAAGCTGAGGCTCAGGAGTTTCTGCTGCAGGTCACTGGGGGATCCTCCCTTGTGTGTATGTGATAGTTCATTTAATGGACTGCCTTCAGCTGCATTACCATGAACTTCATATGATGGAACAAATTATGACTGAATTTATGCAAGGGTTGGAGAGAATCTTCACTGCCCTTCTCTTTCCTTGCTTAATACCCAGACAAGGAAAGTGGAGCCCTGAGCTGCACATCTGCTGTTTCACTTATATAGAAAATTTGTGTCATGCCAACCCAACTCTAGCTCAAGTAGGGGACAGCTGAGATGGCTCTGAAATGGTGAAGGTCATCCTCATTATTAACTCACCCTCCTCTTGCAAAAGCTGAGCCTAAGTTGGAGGTGAAACTGGTGGATGTCCAGGTAAATACCCTCCAGCTGCAGGTGAAGATATATGATGACCTTTTGGCAACACAGTTGCATGAGTGGTGTCCTGCAGTTCACTTTATCCAGTCCAGGATACTCCACTTGGTCATTACTGCTGTTTGTTTATGTTCTTGCAAATAAAATGTACATATTGAAGCTCTGTGATTTGGCAATAGAGCATTTTTTCCCTTGGATTCTCTACAACTCTTAGTGACATAGATAAGGCCAGTTAACCTTTTCTCAATAAAAATATATTTAACCTGATTCCACATACTTCTTGTACCCATTGATATGAAGATTATATAGACCCTTTTCAGAATGGAGATAATTGCAGAACGTGTCTTTTTGGTCCAGCTGACAAGCAATTTGTGAAAATGATAAATAATTGCATGATTGCTTAGAAGGCACAGGCACAGATCAAGCATTTCAAAGACTTCTCTTGTTTAAACAGCTTATTAAATTGTTAATGACTCTGGAAGTTTTGCATATTTTTATTTAAAAAGATAAACCTGTATGTGTACAGTGTATTTAATGATTAATTAAAACTTTAAATCACTTACTGCAGGCAACTGCTACAATATTACTTGGGATTATGAGAACATATTTGTTTTGTCCTAGATTGAAACTTGGATAAAATTGTTAAACACATCATGTTAGCTACAAACCATAAATTTTGCACACATTGAGCAATTGGTATATTTTTCTTTGTCTGTTCACATCAGTTAAGTAAATATGATCCTGGTTAGCTGAGGAGAATTACTCAATTTGTGAGTGCATTTGCATGACACATGGGATGGGAGAGCTGCATTTTGTTGCATACCAAAAGCATTTGATCTTGAAAAAGTCTTGCCTATAGGTTTTGAATATAGACATATTAAAAAGTTGAAACCAAGACTGGATTAATTCCAGGAGTTTCAGTATCTGAATCTGCAGGAGATACCAAAAAGGTGAGGGCAAGGGTATGTGCCCTGATTTCAGGTGAGTGTGTGGGCATGTGCAGAGCTCCTACTGCTGCCATGCCTGTGGCAGCACGGGCTCCAATATAAGCACATGCTGCAATATCTGCTGGAAAGTGGTGCTGGAAGGCAAGGGAATGCTTAAGGACAGCCTTAGCATGGGCTGTGCTGTGTCCAGCACCATGGGGACCTCGCTGGGTCAGGAATTCTCTGCCTTATTAGACACAGAGACAGCCAAGGACCAGTCTTGACAAATACATTCACGCCCACTGAGCGTGTAGGAAAGGATCTAAGGTAGTGAATAATTGCTTGGTCAAAGGTAATTTTGCCAACTAGAGTAAAAATAATGTCTTTCACCTCACAACAGAATGCATCTTACTTTCATTTACATCATTGGTAAATGGATTTCCTAATTTCCCGGAGATGATTTTGCAGTCATTAGGACAGGCTACTTGGCACTCTGCTGCTGTCACTCCACCCAAATGTAGGAGGTATGTGCAACCAAATGTAGGCTGAATAGCAATGAGGGGTATTTTGGAGCCTTGGTATTAATATTTCAAATGTTTTTGTTTCATTGTCTTCCTTAATATTTTATTATCCGATTTCTACTCATTATGCATATGGCCCTATTCCCTGTGTGGATTGATGAAGTTATGTTGCAGTAAATTGAAAAAGAGAACTATACATACAGGATGATTTATAGTTAATATGAAATTCAGCATAAACCTTCAAATGCACTAGCAGAAATCCCTAGCTATTTCAAAATTCATATTATGAGACAGACAATCAGATGCCCAACAAACAGAACATCTTGTACTCTATTAATCCTGCAGTGACAGATCCCTTGCATGCATTTAGCTTTCCAAATAATACAAACATATGTCACCATTTTGCTTTTATTGATTTTGGACTTTCAAAGTACAGCTACAGCACAAGGCATTATGAAGACATTTATTGCAGAGTTTGCTTTGATTTGTTGTAGTCAATTGAAATTGTGTCAAAGTAAAGTCTTTAATATTAAATATGATGAATTCCCTTAGGCCTTAATCCTGCAGAATCATCCAGCTCAAGGTGACTCCTGCCAAGTGGAGCACATGGGCACTGGGCTGGGCTGTGCTTCCCAGAGCACTGTCCAGTATCCTGCCAATGCAGGGAATTGTAACTCCATTCACACCATACAAAATATTGCCACTCACAAATACATTAAACTCATTTCCTTTTCTGCAGTTTCCATTATTCAAAGACTGTTGGTGAATGCTTTTCTTAGATAATCGTTTCCCCCCTAGTTTTTGGGGTTTTTTCCAGTCAGTTTTTGGCCAATACATACCCATTCATTTGGGGGCAAAAATACCATTTATCCCGCAGAGATTTTCTTTAATGACAAATGTAATGACAATAACCATCACTGTTCTCAGCCTTGAATTTCCTTCAGTGCTTGGACAGTTGCACAAGTACCTGTGTGTCCCTGCTGAAGCTGGCTGGTTGATGCACACTAGCACTGTGTTTGCCATGTCTGTAGCCACACACCCAAGTCTTTCTCAACTCTCTCTACAGGTTCCACTTTGCAGCAAAACCACTGTAGTTCTTAAATGCTTGGTGTTCAGCTTTCATCTTGTAGTTCTTGTGTGATACTCAGTTCCTCCTTTGAGTATTGATCAGGTCTTGTAACCTGATATCATCAGCTAATGATTTTTCATTAGCACACTTACTGGTAGCCTTAAATATATTAAGTAAGGAAAAGCACTCAGAGCTATTCTTACAAAACTTTGTTTTCCTCACCTTAGCTGCTCTATCCTCTTTTTCTTACATTAGTGTCTCACTCTTGACTAATATTTTTCATGTAACATCAAACTGTCAGAGGTGGAAACTGCATCCTCTTCTATTATCAGAGTCCTGAATTAATATTCTTCTTTTTTTTTTGAGATTTTTGCAAGACAGGTGGTTTTATCTGCACTATATCTGCCAAGACAGAGGGGTGCTGATCTTTCTTAATTATGTTCTACATACTGGACTGAGGAACTATTTTAGAAAGGCAACTATTTGAGGCAACTATTCTCAAAACATAATTGGTTGCTTCTGTTTTCAGTTTCTCATTCAGCTTGGCAAGGGAAGCCAGATAAATTACCTTTGGGTTGATTCACAGTGATCTCATGTAGTAGCCCAACAGTTTAGTCACAAATGTTAAAACATAATATTGTAATTGTTAAAATGTTATTTTTTATCTTAGAAGAAAGTTTCTAGTCCCAATAATACAAATTTACACGAATGTCTGGTGGTGTTTCTTTACACTGGGGTAATCTCATTCTGTGGAAACTGGAATAGATGCAAGTTTGGGGCATTTCTTGCAATCCTGTTGTACAAAGTCATGGTAGCACATCAGCAGCAACCTGTGGGGCTATTGTATGGAACAGGCTGCATGGAGCAATCCCTGCAGACTGCCAGTTTATCAACAGGCAATAAAGGAAATATTCCACTGCCAAGCTTTGGTTTTATGTAGCCTCTAGTACAGATAGGAGTAGTAAGAGAAAAAAAAGGATTGAAGATCTTGGCAAGGGAAAAGTAGACAATAGAATGAGTTGAAATAACATTTTATCAGCAGAGAATTAATGGAGTTTATCCCTTTAACTCACAAAGCCCAGCCAATGCCAAGCTAAATTTCCCAATAGCTTTTGTTCATGAATAGGAGGTAAAAAAAGTGGGTTTCTCCTTTTAGAAATCACTCCAAGAACTATGTTAAATACGAATCATTTATCTATTGTCTTGAGCTGTGACAATATTCATTAAAGTTTATTTGTGTCCTCTCAATGACTACAACGAGAGCAACCTCTGCTGCTGCCTGTAAACATGTATTTAGATGGGGTGAGGTGAGAAAGACAATAGCTTTTGATGCTGATCCCATTCTCCTTGTCCTGGCAGCCTGGTGGCAGATTTCAGTGGGAATGTGCTTGGAGTCAGGAATGCACCACTGAACCCGTCATTGCTGGCTAAGAAGAGCCAGTTTGATCCACACAGTGCCAACACAGTTTATATATAACATTAAATTGCTCATTATCACTGGGCTGTGCTGGAACCTGCAAGGGAGGAAGAGGGGAGAGGGCCTGCACTGAGGGAAAGGACAGCAGGGCATCTTCTGCCTCAGGCCTGCGATGCTGTTGCAGATGTGCTCTTGCTGCCAGCCCCTGCAGAGCTGCCATGGAGGGGACAGGCTGCCCCCCAGTCTCAGGCACAGGGGGATTCCTGTCATTTCCCTGCAGTGTTTCTCTGCAGCTCAAATTACCTTTGCCGTGTCTCACTGCCGAGCTGTCCCTCAGGAAGAGGCCTTGTGGGCACCCAGCGGGCCGGCTCATCCCTTTCTCCAGCAGCACTGGGCAATGTGCCCTGCCCTTCCACACTGTCACAGACAGGGATGGAATTTGGAGTGTGGAGTGACAGGAGATGCTGTCTGTCCTGCTGCCTTCACCACTTTGCTTTCATGGAGGGCAACAGTGGGAAGCAGACACTGGCAGCCAGCCTGCTTTCATGTCTCTGAGTTTGTGGGTGTGAGTCTGTGCAAAGTGCAGGCATGGGGTTTTGGGTTTTGTTGTTTTGTTTGTCTTGGGGTTGTTTTTTTTTCCCCAAGTTGCCCTGGATTCCTGACATCTGTGAACTAATGAATTTCAGCATGTTCAGAGCTGGATTCCTATATGTGTTGACATAGGTCAATACATAGGTGAAGGTCATCCGAGCTGTCCTGAGCAGTAAAAGTCCTTTAATCAAGGTAATAACATT